>JBAMNC010000565.1:600000-1155208 GCA_037902135.1 Cetoscarus ocellatus | reverse complement strand
TTTGAGTGTGGCTTTCCACAGTAAAGACAGTAGTGCTTTTTGTCCCATGATCGTTTGCCATCCTCCCTTTTTGTGCAGGTTTTTACAGTCACACTTTTCACTTTGTCTTTCTTCATTTTTTCTTTATTATTCTTTCTTTTCACATAAGTTCTGGGGTTTTTGTGTTTTTTTAATGTTGCACTTGCCTGTTTGTTGATGTTTGTCTTCTCCTGAATCTGTATCTGGACTATCAAGAGCTTCATACTGATGATTCCTCAAATGAAGAAGGTTTAACCAAGATTTTCACATCCTCATCATCAGACGATGATTCAGTCTGAGCTGGGTTGTACTCTGTGTCTGATCCCATGTGGCTGAAAATTCAGATTCAGAGGACTCACTCTCAGACTCCTCACGGATATTGTCCAACTGTAAGCAAAAAGCATATACGGTTGGAGAAAAAGTAGTTTCTAAGATCTTGCAGTTTAACTTTTTTACTCACTAATACTAGATTGGAACGGTTTCACTTTTTGATAAGTTTTGTTTAAATAAACATTACCATCAATCATAATGTTGCCATCCTCATGCATTTTTAATTAACATGCATTTACTTTGTGTCTTTGTAAATGTGTTTATGTCTAGAAGTAATCAAATTAGTCTTCAGTCTTTATAATGTTTTCTTTGTCTTTAATACAAACCCTGGAGAGCAATAATGATGCTGAGTGGATTATCCTGGTGAAATGAAATGAATTTATTGTCAACTAGAAATGCACTCAGAGAGCGCAGACCTCTGCCTAGCAGCTCAGTTCCACCAATGAAAATTTCTTGTATCCCGACGGTGATCTGGATCACCCTCAAAATCTAATCAATCATTCATTGTCCCATTTCTGACATTTTCTGAAGTTTCATCAAAATCTGCCCACAGCTGTTTGAGCTATGTTGCTAACAGACAGACAAACAGACAAAACCACCCAAAAACATAACCTCCTTGGCAGCGGTAATAATCATGTGACTCCTAGCTTATCCCTGACTGGAGAAAACTGTGGCGTTAGAACTCTTCCAGTGTTACAACCATCCCCGGTCTCCCCTAAATCAATATAAATAAATCAACAGTGGTCAAATAGTAATTTGAATGACTAGTGTTTGATTCTTTTCTTCCAGCCAACCCCAACAACATAACCTCCTTGGCAGAGGTAACTAACTGATGCAGTTGAGCTAATTAGTGCACAAAACTAAATTTACCTGAAGTTGACTGGCTCTAGCTCCACATACATGAAGAGAGTTTACTCATATATACCAACTCTGAGCAAGAAGGCACCTTGCAAATGTTAAAACTGTTTGTTTTTATAGTTAATAATATCACATCCATAAATTCATTAAATTTGGGTCTAACAAAGCTTTAGTAAGAAGAACCAATTTTTGAATTCTGTAGCGCTTGGTAAATATCAAGGACCAGACTAGCCCACATTAAACAACATTCCATTCAGTCAGTCTAAATTAAACTTTGTCAACCTGTTTCAATTAAGACACAGAGTGTCGAATTAACAAGTACCTTTTTAACCTGAAGTCATTCAGCATTTCAATATTTAATCAATATTTACACATTTTGTTCCATTACATAAAACATCATTAAATACTTCACATTTCAAATAAAAAAAACAATTACATGTCTTTAAAATTGTGGCAAATGAGTGTCTTACTGAGACTGTATTAGTTGTAATGGAGATTAACTGTCATAATGTTGAACAAGGAGATTCATCTATTCAACAGCCTGTCTTTACAGGGCAGCGTTAGTTGCAAACTATTTTAACTCTAATTGTACAATTGATCAGTTCTTAGAAAACAAGCACAGTAATAGTGAAGCAAGACTCTGTGGTAAGCATGTTTCCAGTTATGTGACCGTGATGTAGTTTGTTTATAACTTAACATTTTACTGCTAACAATTTAATTAACACTTCAAAAATCAAAGTAATTCTTATCTGTGAAGATTACTGTGCTGAACAAAATATGTAGATATCATGAAACAGTTCATTTTCAGTAAAAATCCAAAATCAAAGCTTTTTGATGAGGCACAGGTGAGAGGTTGATTTCCTCGTTTGACCATTTCAGTAAGTCTGAATAAGTATGGTATATTGATTTTGAAAGGTTACTTACTTCATTTGGCCTCTGGGTCATTGTGTTTTGGACCTAACAATTCAGAGAAAAGATAGTATTTAAATGTTAGTGTGTGGTACAGTTTCAACAAATGATTACAATCACAGGTAAGTAGTCACCTCTAGAAAGTTATACTATACAGTTGTGCATTGATATCTTTCTGCTACATTCATCCTCATACAACAAACAAAAATTAATGCTACATTGTTAAAAAGGCACCGTCATGTATATAATATGTAAATGACTGTAAAAAAAAATTCTCATCATGAATACATACAATCTACACACTGTAATCTGCATGCTTTCATTTACTGAATTTGGTTGGTACAATTAACATAATAATGATGTACTCCATCAGAAAATGGGCTATAAATTACAAATTCTTAATTTTCCATGCAGCCACTTTATGGGCCAGACACAGATCTGCCATCATTTCAGTTTCTGGAGCCTGATTCAAAAACAGGTAAATATAAATATTTGTTTGTTGGTTTGCAAGGTATTATTTGAAGTCTTTTTGTTCTGAACTATAGTATACTTCCAGGTGTTTATAATGATTTTAACCTGGATTGCTCATTTCTTTATCAAACCAACTGATTTTGCATCGTCTGTGTAACACTCAGGCCTATGTCTGATTGTCTAATAAAAACAGAGCAGCAGCGCTGCATCTCCCTCAGTGTTTCAGAAGAACTACATGGTGAGTGGGGCAGAGCTGCGCATCAAGAGAGGAGAGGTTCAGTTGCAGGGCTTTACTGAAAATTATGTTGAACACCTTGACCGTACATTGTCCTATACTTCACTACAGAATTTACTGATATACTTTTGTCTTGGAAAAGTTGTCTCTTTACCCAGCCTTCATTACAGTGAAAATATAGTTGCCTTGGCAAATACACACTTTCAGCATTAGGGGCAAATAGGCAGGTGCTCAAGCACCATTAGTTAGCCCCTCTGTACGAGCCTACACTTTGTCAGCACAGCTGTCATGTAAAGCAGAAGATTGTACACATGTATCTTATGAATTGATCACTGACAATTTGTAGATTTTTAAAGTTTTCTGGGAAATAATTTGCAGGTTTATTGTATTATGTGCTTTGCGTAATTTCAGAAATAGCATGTTGCTCCATCTTAAGATCACACAAGATCACATTTTCTTTAGTTCAGGTCTAAAAGATCAAATCACATTTTTTCAGTGACAGCTGTCATCTGTGTTACAGGATGTAAGTTCACACCAACATACCCTGTGCACTGTGATAACTGAACTGACAGTTAAAAGGATGGGTAGGAGTTAAACAAAATGAAAGGTACTATATCAAGTTAAACAGCTAATTATTATTATTCACACAAAGTATAAGAGCTGATTTTAGCCTGCATACATCTCAAGTATATCTAACCAACTAGCCTTTACAGCCACGGTTTGTCTCCTAAAGTCACATTTAAGTTTAGTTAAAATATTTTACAATTGAAGCAACATGTTACTAGCACATTTGTCACAATTTTTTCAGTTTAATTGTGAAATGCCTCTAAATTTCACAAAGACAAAATAATTGTATTTTAACAAAGTAGTAAAAACACGAAGACTGAAAGACACTACACCTTACATTAATCACAAGCACCTAAATGTATTTCCTCATACTGAGAAATGTCATAAACTAGACGTGAACATACATTAAGAGATTGCTTTAAATGAAGGTTAGAACCATGATTTTATCATTTCATTTGTCAGAATCTGATGGGTTAACTATATACTGCAGCAGTTAACTGGTTTCTTATAAACTTGTATAGTCAGATTTATGGTCACATACAAAACTAGAGTAACAGTTACCTTTTTTAGCTTAAAGTTTAGCATAACTTGATATTTCCACCTTGCAATTTAGAAAGTTTAAATGGTGACATGTTTCTAAATCACAAAATAATAGTACACAGCTAGCATAAATTGACATATAAAAGCTGCAACTTAAAATATTTTAACACTTACTTGCTGGCAGATTCTTTGAGAAAAACGCCTTTCGCAGTTTTCGTGATGCAGTCGTAATTGCTGAACTCTCCTCCTGAGCCTGTCAAGACTCCTTCGACGCTCCTTCATCATGCTCCTTCAGCTAGCAGGCCCACAGCACAAGCAGAGTAGCTAAGGTGAGGGCTGGCAGCTAGCTCTGCTCACTGCCCATCCCCCACTCACAGGTGCGGGGGATAAGCGGCCCCTCCCCTTGATGGGCCATTAGTTGAGGCTGCAGAGTGCAGGCAGAGTGCACCACAATATCAGCACTTTTCAGCTCTGACTCTCAGGCCTCTTTACAGGCTGCAAACTTACATTTAAGTAGAAGAATTTAATTTATCTGCACAGAGTAGTGGAAGAAGTGATCCTACAATGTTTAGATACTGTTATATTACTAAAAATCCTGCATTAAAATTTTAAGGCAATAAAAAAGTAGTAAGTATCAAAAATAAACTACTGAGCCTCTCTCAGAATATACCCTGCTTTACTATATTTGTATTCTGTTTTGTATTCATCATTTTATATTTTATTTTTATTATTATTAATTTATTTTACATATTATTATCAATAATGCATTAATGTTTTATTCTAGTGTTTCATATGGAAAAGAGACTGTTAACTGCTTAATTCCTCCTAAGTGAAAAATTACATTTTTTGTAAATTCAAGGATGATTAAATCTAATTTAAACCCATAAAAATACTACAAAGTTTCTGTGTTGACAACATATTGTAGAATTATTTGGGATTTCCAGAGCAACATAAGTGGTCAGCAAAATCTAGGGGATTAGAAAGTACATTTACCTCTGAAGTATACTATAGAAAATAGAGTCCTAAAGTGTAAGTAACTTAAATCTTTAATTCAGTAAAGGTGCAACAGTAGTACAGCAAATGGGCAATATATCAATATTATATTTATTATATTATACCGTTATCGAGATATGAGATACACTGTCTTAGATTGTGGATACTGAGATATGGCAGTAATGGTGTTGTTTCCTGGTTTTAAAGACTGAATAAAGACTGAAATACATGAAAGTAATGTAAGTTTATCAACTTACTAGACTGTTCTCCCTGTTTCAGTGCTTTCCTTGGCTCACATAATCATCATATTCACATCATTGATGATACTTTATCCAATATATTATTGTGTTAATATTTTGTGAAAAAAAAGCCATACCTACAATATTGTTGTAGCCAAAATGGTATATCATGTGATGGTATCTTTCATTTTGTCTCCCAGTCCAACATTAATTAAGTGCTTTAAAGGAGATTTTAAAAATATCAAGATATATGTCATATAGAGATAAAAGATATAGCTTAAAAATATTACAACTTGATTTCCAGGACAAATCACCCAGTCCTAGTATGAATATCTGCCAAAAAACTGTTCTCCAAAAGGATGTCTATTAGTTTAAGATCTTTTCTCCTATGCTCTATCAGGCCTCTGGTGTGTCAGCCTGCAAATAAAGGGAAACTGAGGTTTAACAGAATATTCTGTATGAAAAAGTATGGAAATATGCAGTAAATCATTTAGGAGGTCATTTTTCAAACACTGTTCAAATGGTCTTTTTAACAACAATAATAATAATAATAATAATAAAAATGAATTTTATTTAAAAGCGCCTTTTTCAGCACTCAAGGACGCTTTACAGATGAATAAAACACAATTAAAATCACAATTTAAAATAAATAAAAACTACAGACAAAAATGAAAGCAGGTTAAAATGGGTGTGAGAAGTTAAAGGGAATATGCCAGTTGGAAGAGATGAGTTTTGAGCTGTGCTTTGAAGTGAGGTAGAGAGTCCATGTTTCTGAGTGGGGAGAGAGTTCCAGAGTTTGGGAGCAGAGCGACTGAAATTTCTGCTGCCCATGGTGCTGAGATGAGTGGAGGGCACCGAGAGGTGGAGGGAGGAGGAGGACCTGAGGGAGTGAGAGGGGGTGGCACTGTGGAAGAGGTCAGACAGATGGGGAGTTGGGGGGAGGTTTTGGATGGCCTTGAAAGTATATAGGAGGATTAAGAAGTGGATTTTTAACTTCTTTGTTACACTTGTGTGAAATACCGGAATACAGTGATGTTTCATTTTGGGTTTTAATATTGTTTCACTTAGCACTGAACACAGATTAAATATTGATACCCTGTTGATTTCAAAACATTTGAATATTACACATTTTAATTTTGTCTTCACAAACAGCTACTCAAATTCAAATCTCATTTTTTATCATAATACCCAGTTTCTCTTCTTTCAGCCTAACAACTTGATATGATTGATTTTTGCTCAATTTAAATTATTCTCAAGATACATGTGACAGATCAGAATTCAGACAAAACAAAGTAATTCTCAACATGTGTAGTGGTTTCACAGGGAAACAGGACTGAACTCAGTGTATGATGTTGAGACAGGCAGGATAGATGAGAGTTCATCTTAACTAGTGCCCTAAAAACAATTTGTTTAAAAATAAACAGGCTGATACAAATGAGCAGCTGAATCAAATAGGTGGGTTGTGCTGAGAGATAAGTCAGTTGAGTTTGCAGGACATCATGCAGGCAGGATCAGGCAGGCAAAGAGGAAGAGCTGGAAAGCTGCAGGTGGAACATAATTCAGACAATCTGGATCTATGAAAGTGGAGACAGGGATGCAGGCAGGTAGGCAGGGGAGTGAGGTGATGGGGATCGGATCCAGGTGGATGGATCTAAAATGACAGGAGAGTTAGTACATGGTAGGGAGCATAGCAAGTATGGAAATCTATGACTATTCAGTGCTTACTGGATAGCGTTGTGACAACAGAAAAAGACAATCCAAGCCTTGAAGGCAAGGTTTTGCTATGGTTTGTTTTTTATCATTGTTATCATCAAGGTGTGTTCAGACCAAAAGTGAAGAACGCTACAAGAAAACAAAGGCTACAAAATCAAAGATGTGATTACACGTAATGTCACTTCATGCAACATGAATCTCGTGACACATGCAATGGGAATCACATGATGAGGCATCCATCACCTTCATTGCCGCAATAAATTGAAATCTCAAACCTTAAAGTGATTGGTAATCTTGAGTTTTGTCAAAACCACAAGAATAAAAAACATCATTTAAAATAAAAGGAACCTACAGTAATTTTTCTGAACAAAATTTCAAGCACCATAAAAACAGAGTATTGCAATGGTACATCGCGTGACGTTGTGCTGTGACAGCCAATCATTGTCAAGTTTCTTGCAATGTCAATGCCGCCCCAACGGCATAAGCATTGTTGGACTTTGAATCAGATATAGCAGTTGAAACAACTGTTGCTGTGTGTGAATAGTATGGATTTCAGACAACTCAACTTCATACACCACAGGACACAGACGCAGCGTTGTAAAGTTTCCAACATTTCCAGGACTTCTATAAATGATGCTGTGCAAAAAGGATGATCAAATCGACTCTAGTTAATGATAGAAAATGACAAGCCCTCCTTACTCCTGATGCTACAAGCTAATGCTAACTGTGGCTGACACAGACTTTGCAACATAATTGAACAGGCTTGGATGATTTTAATCACCCAGACCCAATGTTGTTAATTTTTCAACCTGTGTACACATTAAAACTCATTAAAATCAGAACTGGCATATAGTGATGAAAAGGCTTAAGATCATGAAGTTTTGTCAATTTATCATGACAAATTTGTCTGAACCAGATTTTTTTTCCCAGACTGTACAAGAGTTGACACACAGTATTTAATTCTGATCCAAAGCAGTGAATCATCAGACTGTCACTGCCATCTGTAGATCTTTAATACTAACATGGTTGAAAACAGTAGGCTTATAATAAGGATAAAACACAGACAAACATGGACATGGGCAAACCCCCAGTTTCCCATATGTGGTATTGGTAAGTGTTCCTGATGTAGCTAAGGGCTACAAGAAGGTGCTAGATTTCTGAGATCTATTGTGTGCTATCAGGGGCCAGAGACATGCCCACAACCCATATTTTAAGCCCTCTAGCTACTTCCTGTATCCACCAGCTAAATCAGGGACAGTTCCCAGGGGAAACTGGGGGTTTGCCCATGTCCTTTACTGAAAAAGGGGGTTCCCATGGGGCTAGAGCCTTGAAAATTGATACAGTTGTTCATCTCACAGCCCACAACATTTCTGATGTCTTAAACACCTGCTATGTTGGGCCCAAGGGCTTGACTTCATGCCTGAGGCCTACTAGTAGTGAAGAAGCCTGAGGCCTGCAGGCATGAAAAAATTAGTCAGCTCCCTCATTTACAGGTCTATTGACTCCAAAACTCTCACACAAGTAATAGGGCCCCCAGTGAGTGTGCTTGTGCAAGATTAGATCCCTAGCTCCAAAGGGGCCCTAACAAAGGCCTGTTTCTCAGTTTAGGATTGAAGCCTGAGGCCTTCCAGCATGTAAAAATTAGTCCAGCTCCCTCATTTTTAGGTCTATTGACTCCAACACTCTCACACAAGTATAAGGTCCACCAGTGAGTGTGCATATGCAATATCAGACCCGTAGCTCAAAAGGGGCCTGAGCACTGGCCTGTTTCTCACTTGACAATTAACCCTTTAATGTACAAAAAGGTCAAAATCTCAGAGATTCCTTATCAAATTTGGTTCAAAACACACAGGCTCTCTATTGAATGTCCAATATGAATACCAATGCACATTTTCAGACCTCCAAGGGCCTGCAGTTATGAACAGGGGCCAAAAAGACATGTTTTTTCACAACTGTTGCTCTTTTGCTCCCATTTGACCCCTGTGACACTTAGAAAACTAAAACCTGGGATTTGGGAACTCTGAAAAATCTAAACTCATATGCTTTTTGAGCCATCTTGCTAGCCCCTCCCAAACCGGAAGTAGCTCCAGGAATGACCTAGAAACTTGACCTTGAAATCAATTGTTCATGGAGGTGAGCTGAATCACCTCTTAAAGTTTCAGCTCATTTGATGCAAAAATGAACGATTTATAGGGCTTCAAAGTCCAAAAATGTGAAATTTTGACATTGCGCCAGGGGTCACAGGAAGGTCACAGAGACACCAAACCACCACAGTTCTGCTCCAAATATAGCCTAGTATAACAAACTAAGAGATCAGCCCCGGGGTCCCAGTAGAAAAACATTGCCCCCTGTCCTTGCTGGAAAATAAAGTCTCGTTAGCCTCTTATACCCTGAGACCATTCTGCCAGTAGAATTAGATCGTAACCCTAATTTTTTGGCCAGTTGGGACCAAATTTTTATCACAAGTACTAGGGGCCCCAGGGAATTAGGAATTTAAATTTCAGCCATCTAGCTCCACAGGGGGCCAAATGGCAGCTGCTTGAGACTGTGAAGGTGTATCCCTTTAATGTCTGACATGATCACTGTCCTCTTTTGCTCTCATTTCACCTCTGTGACACTTAGAGAGCTGAAACCTGGGATCTGGGACCTCTGGAAACTCTAAAATCATACTGTGCTGGAACCGTCTTGCTAGCCCCTCCCAAACCGGAAGTAGCTCCAAGAATGACCTAGAAACTTGACCTTGAATTCAATTGTTTATGGAGGTGAGCTGAATCACCTCTTAAAGTTTCAGCTCATTTGATGCAACAATGAACGATTTATGGGGCTTCGAAGTACAAAAATGTGAAATTTTCACATGGCACCAGGGGTCACAGAAAGGTCACAGAGACACCAAACCACACCAGTTCTGCTCCAAATATAGCCTAGTATAACATACTAAGAGATCAGCTCCGGGGTCCCAGTAGAAAAAAAGTGACCCCTGACCTTTCTGGAAACATTTTGTGCTACATATTAAGCCACACACAAATGTATTCCGAGTGGAGTAGAGGTCTGATATGTTGTGGGTGTATTTAGGGCAGTGATATGAAGCACTGTATCAGTTTTCAAGCTTCTAGCCCCATGGGAACCCAAACTTTCCAGCAGTGAGGCCTACTAGTAGTGATGAAGCCTGAGTCCTTCAAACATGTAAAAATAAGGCGTGCTCCCTCGTTTGTGGGTCTGTTGACACCAAATCGGAGACACAACTACTAGGCCTCCCCCTGACTTTCCAAATTAATTTTCAGGTCCCTAGCTCGAAAGGGACCCGAGCACGGGCCTTTTTCTCACTTGAGGATTAACCGTTAAATGTCCAAAAAGGCCAAAAAAGGTCAAAATCTCACAGATTCCTTAACCGATTTTAACCAAAACGCATAGGTTCTATATTTAGGTTAATGTGAATACCCATGCATGTTTTCAGACCTCCAGGTGCCTGGAGGCATGAATGAGGGCCAAAAAGACATGTTTTTTCACCACTGTTGCTCTTTTGCTCTCATTTCACCTCTGTGACACTTAGAGAGCTGAAACCTGGGATCTGGGACCTCTGAAAACTCTTTAATCATACTGTGCTGGAACCGTTTTGCTAGCCCCTCCCAAACCGGAAGTCCTATCATATCATATATGATATAATATGATATAATATAATATAATATGATAAATATATAATATAATATAAAATAATATAATATAATATAATATAATATAATATAATATACTGTAATATGATATAATATAATAGGATATAATAGGATATAATACAAAATGATGTATGATAAAATATGATATGATATAACATATATTGTACATACAACTCTTAAAGCCTGGCAAGATCTGAGAAGAATTGAAGCACTACAGGGAAAACTGCCAGCTCTTTCTCCCATCAGGGGAAATATAGGCTTTATACCTGGTTCTACAGATAAAGGGTTTGAGCTGTGGAAAAACAAAGGGATAGTTACTGTAGGAAATCTGTATGAAGGGAAAATATCACTCTCATTTGATCAGCTACATAGAAAATACAACATGCCCAAAACTGATTTTTTTTAGATATCTTCATTTGCGTAGCTTTTTGAATAGCACAAAAGACTGGAGCCCATTTCACAAATTATTGCCACTAGAATATACGTTTTTTGCTGGAAGGAAAAAAGGCATCCTTGGGCTTGGATATAAGGCATTGTCTACATTTGATATGGGCAAGCCAGCATTCATGTCCACTAATTGGAAAAATGATCCAAGTATAAATATTGAATTGACAACTTGGTTGCAAATATTGAAACTGAAAATTAATATCTCCATTTGTAAAAGGATGCAAGAAAATCAATTCAGGCTGCTGCACCATCTACAGATAACCCCCAACTTAGGCACAAAATGGATCAAAATAAATCTGATCTCTGCATGAAATGCAAACACATGATTTTCAGTATTAAACTGAACAAGGATCCTTTGTATTTTTTGTTTGGACTGCCGGATAAGCAATTCAAAACTCAAATTCCAAGAGACTTTTATGTGTCCTTACTTTCCGTGCAAGAAAAGCTATATTGCTGAAATGGATAGACTGTAAACCACCTACAGCTGCTGACTGGCATAGATTGATCGTTGATATCATACCTTTAGAATATCTAACACACTGGTCTAAGTGGAAGGTAAAGGTATTTTATGACATCTGGTCCCCGTTTTTTAGCTATATTGAAACTAGATTATCAGGTGTTACACTAAAGGGTCTTGCAGATAAGGGTTAGAAATATATCATTGTTATACCTAACAGTTGGATGGATTATTATATACACCAAAATGTTGGTGATGCTGTTCTGCACAGAACTGATGATACTGGATGCTGTCTTTAAAATACTTATCAGCAATAATCAATAGCTTTTTCTGAAGCTTTACCTGGCCTCCTCTGTGTTGAAGTTTTTTTATTAATTTGTTTACGTTCTGTTTGATGTATCTTTGTTCTTTTTAAATAAAAAAAAGCAAAACCTTTATTATCGGAATACTGATTACTAAATGACCCAATACTCAAAATTTGTTATGTATTTTTATGGAACTAATCAATTTTAAGTTTTAAATGCCTTTTTTAGGATTTTTTTAGTATTTTGGCTGTGACTGTACTAAAAGAAATCACACTTGTTGACCTAAAAGCGAATCTTAATGCAATATTTAACAAATGCATGGGGTGTCCGAAAAACTTTTTTTCGACACTGTATAATAAACTGGTAATTTGCATGGTATTCTCAAAACTAAGTATGTTTAAGAGCTTAAGCTAAAGTAAGGGAAGATTAAATTAAAATATGCTATATCTTTATTGGTCCCTTGTAGAGGGAAATTTGAGAACAAAAAATAGCATGCATGGGCAAAATGTACAAACAGAAAAAATAAATTAAATGACCTAAATGCTCTAAAATTATATAATAGAAAGTATTATAGACATGCTATATATAATAGATGGATCTAAGTTTGTGCAATTTGCAAAAATACCACAAGATATGATTACAGTTTATGCACTAAAACACTGTTTTACATGTCTTTAACTTTAAGTCGTGTATCATTAGTCTTTGTAATCTTTGTCTTGACAAGTAGAAGTTTTGCATGTGTAATATTTAAGACATTCACAAAAGCAGTAGTCATATTGCAGTTTTTATCATCCATACATACTTCATGCATATGCTGCCACATCATTTGAAAAACTGGATTAATGTTTAATTTTAGGTTAGAATAACAGCATCACAATTGTTTGCCTCTGCACACCACTGAAGTTTGGTTTTTCTTGAGCTATAGTGATGAAAAACTGCCAGAACTTTATTTTCTGTATGTCACAATAAAGTTAACCTTTGGCTTATTGAATATGAAATGTCATCACTTCATTATCCTTTATCAGACTTATCATATTACTCATTGAGAAATAGCCAAAAATGTTTCTTTGGGGTCACAGTGACCTTGACCTTTGACCCACGACACCCAACTCTGTTCAATCCATCCTTGGGTCTTAATAGACATGACTTTTAGACTTGGAGAAACTTCCCCAAACCATTTCTGATATATCACATTCATGAGTTACCTCTGATCTGTGAAAATCTAATCAGTTCATCCTTTAGTCAAAAGTAAAGTTGTCTCAGTTCCACTAATTCTATCAAGACCCAAAACATTTACTATGGCTAACATGAGCACAGTGTGCTGCTGATTGAAGACAAATGTGCACTTCTGTTGTACACTTATTTAAAGGAGAGTAGCAAAATAAGACTGAAACACTTTTAATATCTGTTCTGACAAGCTGTAATATCAGATATAATTCAGATAGGTCTGTGACATTACAGTTAGCTTTATGAAGATGGCGACAAGTTCAGGTAAAAAAAAAAAAGATATAAACAAAATAGACTTCAGGCAGGGTCTATGAGCCTTTTTTTCTGTGAATTTAATGTAATGACAAACTACAACCTAAATTTTTGTTATTTTTTTTATTTGAAATATCGTAGGAATACAAAACAAAAGTGACATTTTACATAATATGTCTTATTTTACTCTAGAGCACTTGGAAACTGTCATTTCTTTAGTTTAAGACCTTCTGGTGCAGTAATCAAAAACTACCAGTGGGGGGCAATAAAGAGCAAAATGTGTGTGTATTCAGACTGAGTACACACAGGATGTTGTGTGTATTTTTTCTCAGTTTTGTATTTTTCTGAGGACCTCTCTGATTCTTTGAGAGAAGCATGTTTACAGCCTCTGAAGGCTATTGCAGTGAAAATCTTGTGAGGACCGGCCTAAATGTCCTCACTTTCAAAAATTGTCCTCACTTGAAAGGTTATAAACCCGTGATGGTCCTCACAAAGATAGCAGTACAAACACACACACACACACACATACCCACACACCCACACCCACACACACACACTTAAATAAGATCCTTCTCAACTGCTGAGAGCATGACCCAGATCAAGGACGTAGAAATCGTGGCAGCACTCTGTGTGCTCAACAGTGTGTCAGTGTGAGTGTGTGTGTATCCCATTGAAAACATGCACTTAAAGCTGATTTGCTAAAGCAGCTCATTACTGGTGGAAAGGCAGCTCTCAGCACTGTGCCCTTTGGCCTGACAGAGACCGCTTTGTCAAGTGTGAAGTGAAGGCGGTAGTTTATCTGTGTACGCAGCCTGACAGAGCCTTATGACTCATACAACCCTGCTAAACTACACATCACTAGTTTGAGGTGGATGACAGTCTGTTGGATTATTAAAAACTGAAAGACAAGCCATAGATGATTACCAGGCTTTACAAAGTGCTTGCACAGGATGTGTTTTATGCAGGTAACAACCTCTGGGGTAGCTGTAGTTCCTCAAATGTCCACTTGAGGCTGGCTACAGGAACCCTGGAGGTCTTATGATTTTTAACAGGCAACAGATTGATTTTATGGCCTAAATAAACATTTTTCAGCCTGGTTCAAGAACTGCTTTAGGCCCTATCCACACAGAGATGAACATTTTTTGGTAAACATGGCACAGTTTCAAGAAATGTTTCTATCCACATTGTTATGACCAGCTCACTAAGGTCACAACATTAAGGGAGGGAGCTTGCATTTCAAACAAACTTTATTCACCAAATGTAATGACAGTCTTCTACAGGCCTTGCAGTCCAAGGGGGAGAAGAGAGTGAGCAGACTGAGCCAGCATGGCTTTATGCCTTTCAGCCAGCAGCAGCTGCTCAGAAATAAGTTAGGGGGAGGCGTATTTCAGGTAGGCCCAGCTCAGCCTCACAACCACCGGATGACCCTCTGCTCTGGAACAGAAGAAAAGATCAGCAGTACCATGTCAAACAAAATATTGCCACCAGACCAGCCCAACTACTCAGGTCCATCGCAACATGAAAACACTGAAAACGCAGTAGTGCATATGCCAGGGCTGCAAGTGGCGCTGTTAAGCTGCCACAGACACACACCAAAAAAGAGTGAAGAAGACGTGGAGCATGCGCACACACCATGTGCGATATAACCAAAAAAAAAACAAGATGTCCTGTACGTTGTTCTCCATGTCCACTTATCTCTCACAGTGGTAAAAGAGGAGCAGGAAATAGCTGTAGCAAGCTCTGTGGATTCTGCAGCATGAAAGCAAGACTGTATTATGCTTTTGTTTCTATTGCAGTTGGGGGTAGTGCAAGGTCGTTTCTGAAAAAGTGTATATTTATTATACATGGAAACACAAGGGTGGCCTTTTAAAATGTATTCACCCTGGGATCTGTTTTCAAAATGTGCGATTTCAGCTTCCAAAATGCCTGATTCGTGTGGACGAAATGCCCCTCAGTCTTAAACCACCATACATCTATGTGCTCTCACAATACAGGGTGTGTTTTTTTTAATAACACGCCTGTTATTATTTCAGTGAAGCTTTCAGGTTTGAAGAGTATGGACATGATTGACATGGCTTCATGTGCATATTAGCTATTGGTCAGATGAGCTTATGTCCCACCTGAAAGTGCCTCTACATCTCTAAGTCAGTTGTGCTAAAGTTTGGTAGAGATGTTCATTATCATCAACTATGTTCCTAAGGCTCCTTGATAATCAAACAACCGATGTCACATGGCTTTGTCCAATTCTTTTACAGTGTATGATGGAGACAGATGATTAACATTATGTATTTTTACATTTTTGTTGAAAAAAAAAAACACTTTAAATTTTAACAGTTGCAGTAAAGATGGCGTCTTTTTCAAATTCACAGTTAACAGGGTCACTTGCTAATCTGAAACACAAGGACTGATGCTTTACATGAAGGAAAATGTTTGAGAACAGGGGTGTTATGTGAGCTTAGGTTATTCAACCATTGATAGAGTTGTTTATTATGTGAGATCTGAGCCCAGAATGAACACAATAACTTCCCAGACTGTTGCTTACATGTTGTACTTCAGTATTTGTGTATGGCTTGAGCTCTCTAGTGTGCCGTTCAGTGGTATCCTTCGGTAACACACTAGGGAAGCATACATTTTTAATCACCCTCTAAACACAAAGGGAAGAAATGTAAAACTCATTCTTTAAATGTTGGCTCAGTCCAGAAAAAAAATCCAAAATTCAGATGCCATATTTAACATATTGGAGACCCTACTAAACAGACTCATCTTAAAATGATAAAAAACAAGAATTGAAGGGTTAAAAAAAGCTAAATTTAATGGTTAAACCAAGGTAAATGAGTTAAAGGTAAATCTGTCGAGAGAATGTAACGCAAAGGAGAGGACAAGAATTGTTATAAAAATCTGAATTATTTCTTGAGGTATAATTAATTGATATTCCATTTTATAAATTTTGAGAAAATTCAGAAGATTAACACAATTTAATTGAGTGTTTTGTCAGAGTGTGTAACCTAGAGAAGCTAACATCTGTGTTTATTAAAGTCAGAAATGGCTTTTATTAACATGTTTGTATGTCCATTAAACTAAAGATTAGTGTGACTTAAAAATTAACTTGTTTTTTGGTACTCTTTAGAAAAGTCTCATTAAATTGTAACTTTTACTGTATACACCCCTTTATCTGTTTGGTAAAAGTCAATAATTTTATAAATACTTGGTATGTTATAAATGGGGTAGCATGGTGGCGCAGCAGGTAGAGCACATACCTCATGACAACAGGCCTGCGGTTCAATCCCCTCTGTGTGAAGTTTGCCTGTCTTCCTGTGCATGCATGTTCTCTGTCGGCACTCCAGCTTCCTCCCACAGACCAAAAACATGCTCCTTAGGTTGATTGGTGACTCCAAATTGCCCTTGAGTGTGAGCGTGAGTGGTTGTCTGTCTGTCTATGTGGCCCTGCGATCTGCTAGCGACCGGTTCAGGGTGTACCCCGCCTCTCACCCAATGTCAGCTGGGATAGGCTCCAGTCCCCCACGACCCCGAAAGGGATAAGTGGTATAGAAAATGGATGTTTCACAAGAATGTTGGTTTTGGTGCCCTTAGAAGTAAACAAAGCCACATAAAAGTCAAGGCTATTTGCTTGGTGTGGGAGTTAAAGGGCAAAACAGAAAGGATATCTGTAGTTTTTTAAGGTTCAAAATTTTGAATTTAATGTGGAGTACAATGAAATTGATAACTTGCCAATTTGCTGAGTAAACCCAAAGTATCTGATTGTAAAAGATCAGAGATTCTGTCTTTTATACCTTAAACAGTCTCCCTCTTTAGAAGCCAACACTACTTCACAGCCATCTTTGATATCTTTGGGGCTCAACCATCCTGGGAAGCTGCAGGAACAGAATTTGACTACAGAATGCTAACCTGAAAGTTGATCCATCCTTTTCCAACTCTTCAATTGAGGCTTGCCATCCCTACCCATTACTACAGGTCCAAAAACAACAATTAAAAAAAACTTTGGGAAGCTTAAATCCTGAATTTGCCTGCATGGTGCTTCTGAGGTCCATGGCTCAGCTGCAGGCTCAATCACAAATGAGTGATGCTGCAGAGTCAAGTCAACCCAAGGTTGCTGGCACCTCATTAAATCTAATCACTGCCAGCGCAGATTATGACTCATTAAAAGTTTGTTGGACTGAGAATGAGACAGGAGGCAAGTAAGAGAGGAGGGAAGACTTGAATGCCATAATGCAGATGCCCTAACCATCTGTAGTTTATGCAATGCCATAAGGAAAATCTCATCCTGGGTGTGTGGCACGACACAAGGTAAACACCACGAAATAGAGTCTCTTAAGCTGAAAATCAACTCTGATGGCAGCACTCCACCTGTGATTTGCGGAGTGGATACTATATCAATTTCCTCCCCTTGCAGTGGATTACAGCTTTGAAAAGCATTAGACTTGCTAATTTGGTCCACTTCTCTGTTCACTACTGAATGGAGCCATAAATATTAATATGTTCACACTCCCCTCCTGGCTGCTTGTCATGCATTCAAGAGATTGCAGCTGATAGTATGATATTGTTAATTAGGTTTGCAGGAGTAATGTCAGTGTAAACCTGTGAATATGCTGACATGATGGGTGACGACTTCTTGATGCACAACATGGAAAAACACTAACATGAAACATGCTGCAGGGAAAGAAAACTGTCAATCAGCAGTTTTTCAATGCATAACCATTCATTTATGATGCCGCCAGTAATAAAGAAAGGAGGGAAGCTCAATGAAGAAACTCCCGATGATGTTTGGCCAGGCAGAGCTACCATACAGTGAACATTAACAAATTTAGAGTGCCTTCCCTCACACACACTCATGTACAGATACAAATGCACCCATTAGAGTCCAATCAATTATTCATCAATTCTTTCCATCACAACGAAGAACAGAGAGAAAGGGAAAACGCACACACACACAGTGCACTGTAGAGGTCAGTCTGTCACATGGCCTTGCCATGTGGCCTTCTTTCTGTCAGAGTGTGTCCTACAGCAGATATGTGCCGCATGGGGTGACGCGTGGTTATACTGTAAATTTTACTGTATGACTGTTGGTTGCTGCGGCATGAAAGATCTGAAATGCTCTGATACATGGAAGACTTTCTGGTGTTTTTTTTAAAAGGACAGTTCAGGTTTTGAAGTGGGTTTGCTCAAATTGTATGAAACTAGGAAATATAATTGCCAATGAAACAACTGTTTAGCTCTGCCCCTGTTGGGAGAAAGCCGATGCATAGCAGTCAACAGCGCCTCAAAAAGCCTCGTTAATTACCTTACCTTTAGCGTAAAACTACACAAAAAACTATTTTGGCTCGACTAGACACTACGGTGAGATTCTGTACAGCATTTCACTTTTCCTCAACAAAGCCCCTCTGTTTGGAACTATTTCATGATGCAAATATGAGCTATGTATCCTTCCACCAGCAACTTGTTCTCATCAGCTGTTCAGGTCGTCGATATGCACAAGAAACAACAAACACTTACTTTTTAATAAAACAACTAAAAATAAGCAATTTTGTCTCAACTTACAACAATGTGCTGTTATTGATTCAGTTCTCTTTTTTTATCAGACAAAACATGTAGGAGATGTTGTTCTTTACCTTGACATGTTTCAACTTGTAGTTTTCCTTAGAAGTGTCATCCGAACCCTGTGACGTCTTCGACAGCTGTTGGTCAGCCTGATGGACATGATAGGTCTGCCAGTCTGACCACAATCCTGCTGTCCGGTGGTTTGAAGAGAGTCCAAGGTGAGGGAGAGCATGATTGTTCCTTCATCACAGTTTATTGTGCTATTTGCCCAGCTTTGATCCACCATCTATGTTTGTTGGTTTCTGATCCAACAGGGACAGTGGGACATCTTACAAGAACAGAGAAGAAAAAGCTAAACCCAAAAACCTCAAGTTGGCAATACCAAATCACTGCAAAAGAAATAATCACATTATTGGCCGGGACAACCATTTGACTATTGGAACAGAAACCAACAAACACAGAACACCTGAACTGCGGATGATACATAGCCCATATTTTGCAACACAAAATAGTTCTTACCACAGGGTCTTTGTCAACGAAAAGTAAAATGCTGTACAAAATTTTACCCTAGCATCTAGTCGAGCCAGCATATATGTTTGAGTAGTTTTTACCCTAGAAGTAAACCTTTTGGTGGCACCATTGACTGCCATGTCTCGGCGAGTGACAATACCCGGCTTTCCCCCAAAAGGGACAGAGATAAACACTTGCTTTATTGGCAATCATATTTAATAGTGACATACACCTTGAGCTGTCACACTTCAGAAAACCTGAACGAATCCTCAAACACAACCAAATGTCAAGATGTATCAATCAAAGTCAGATTTGAGCAAATACTCTTATCCTTGAGAGAAAACTAAAACCCCAGAGTGCTGGCTGAGGTGCATCTACACTGGAGTTTTAAAAAATGCCTCTAGCTTGTTGTGAGCAGGGCTGGTAGGGACAGGGATTAAAGTGTGCTATATAGGAGGTGTTTTTGATAAGTTAATTGAAGTTTTTGCCACTTTTCAAACAGATCTGGTAAGCTTGAACTAATGAAGATCCAAGTCAAAGCTTTTGTGTTGAGGTCCGAGTGAGTCTTTCAAACTCGCATAAGGGAAATACAGACACCACCCAAGCATGCAAGTTTTTGGATTCAGCACCCACCAAAGGATGTGTGTATCTTTTTTGATTTTCCTCTGTTAGCTTTTCTGTGACCTACTCTACCTCTGTAGACACACATATCTGCTGGATTAACTCGTGGGAAACATAGGTGAGCCTCCTCTTCTTGAGAAATTCAGTCTAGGAGACGCGCAGGAGACGTGTCTCATGTATTCAGTCTGGCCAAAATTAAAACACACATGTACCACATGTCTGTGAAACAGACCTCAGGCTGTGCCCAGATATGCTCTTGCGTTGCAAATCACACAGACAATAAATAAGCCTCTTGTTTGACCATCTGTCTTTTTGATTCGTAAACACAAACATTTTTATTGTTACCCTTGATTCCAGTTTAATTGGTCTGCTTTATACATTAGTCTGACCCTCCAAACACATAAGCACAAAACACCCTTTCTAACCAGGATTCTCCTGCGATTACCACCATGATGGGTAACTTTGCATTAGCTGTGATGGAAAACAAAAATCGCATAGAACTTTGAGAAGTAACATTATCCCATCTTTGGTCACTAACAGTTTAAAGCTTGCGTATCACTTTTGTAGACGTATCCACAGGAAACAAGGAAAATTCTTCGGTTTGCCTAAAATGTTTTTTTTTTTTTTTTTTAAATTGATACAAAAAGTTTTCTATTATAGTTGAATACAGAAAAAGTTCAACATTTTACGCATCCACCACTTTACTTCACCCCCCCAAAAGTGAACAGATTCTACATTTTTGTTCAAGGACACCTCTGCAGGGGGATCCTAGCTGAAAAAGGGACTCAAATTAAAGCCTTGCAGTGGCTGAAGGACAGCCTCTCTGCTCGCTGCGGCACCTTCATGTTCCAAACAAACAAACAAGGGCAAAGCAACCAGATGGAAAGTCATTCCTGCCCCGACAGCAAACAGAGGTAGAGCATCTGTTGCAGGGATGTATCCAAGCTCCCAAGACAAGCCTGGCCTCACCTTTCCTGCTGCTGTTGTTTCCTCGCACTCAGACTTGGCAAACAGACACAGATGGGATCGCAAAAGCCCCCTGGATACTGCTGTTAAATTTCACTTTAAGATAATGCATACTAAAGTCTCATTAAATCCCCGTCAGAGATAATGCATGGTAAACTCCCATTATGGTTTGATTAGAAAGCACAGGGCCTGCGGTTGTGCTGATTGTCTTTTTAATCAGATGCTTCCTGTTTCAGAGCAAACATGAGCTGAGAGGAGGAGGAAGAAAAAAATGAGGAACAAAGCAAAACAAGCTGAGCAAGCAATAACAATTTCTCCTTCCTCCAAGGACAAATGAGTAATGTTGTGTATTGTTTGTGGCATAATAAAAGAATATGAGAGTGGATTTTAACACAGTTGTTTTCTATTGTTATTACTGTGTGAATGCAGGAATTAATGATTTGTTGGAACAAAACCAAATGGAGGAAAAAAGAATCAAATTAGTTTTATTAATCTTCTGTTGAAGTAGTTTTTAATGGTTTAATTATAACTCAGTGTTTGTATTTCTGCTATTTATGAAGCAGAATAACATGTAAGGTTTTTTTCTAAGTTAGGGAGCTTTGGGTGATTATTTGATTTGACAAGCTGTACTTTTTTGTGAACCAATGATTTGATTTGTCCTATAACTTAATCAAAATTCCATACTTTTTATTCCAAAATGTTCTCCTTTTATTAAATGTTTTGGATAGTATGAAGTGTGCAGGTCAAAAGTCAAGGCTATAGGGTCCCACGGTGATCCCTTGCGCCTGAACAAAATAACTCAAGAACACTATAAGGGATTTTCTGCAAACTTTGCACAAATGTCAATTCTGACTTAAAAATGAAACAAGTTGATTTTCACTGCCAAAGGTCAAACTCATTCAGTCGCATGTTTAACCCTAAGGTATGTCCTACAAACCTTTTGGAAATTTCCACTTTAAATTAAGTATGGAATGGCAAGATTTTAGATGTCAAAGGTGAAGGTAATTATCTCTGCCTCATGTTCATCATATTATATGTATTATGTGTTAATGCAGTATCTCGAGAATAATTACGTGATTTTTCTTCACAAACTTTGCATCCATGTCAACTTTCACTTTAGGATAAAGCAGTTCAATTAAGAATGTCTTAAGTCTGGCTTACTTGGCTTCATGTTTACCCTTTCGTACGAAGGCAATATTTCAATAAAACTTAAAGACTTTGTTTTCAAACTTTACAAAATGTCTACTCTGACTCAAGGATCTTCTGGCTGACTTTTTGAAAGTGGAAAGTTAAGAACTGTAGGGCTTATGCTCATCTCTTACTTGGAAAAGCAGCATCTTAAATAAGTTTTTTAGGTGTTTATCGACATACAGTGCACAAATGTCTTCTCTAACTGAAGGTTGAAATATCTAGATTTTGGGTGTCAAAAGTCAAGGACATTGGGCTTCATGTTCATCACTCTTCTGGGAAACACATTTTTAAGGACAATTTTGTCTTTAAACTTAGCAAAATAACCAATTCTGACTTAAGGACAAACTAATAAAATTTTTAAATCCAAATCCAAAGGTGAAGGTTTGTTTACCTCATGTTCATCACTTGCTTATAATTGCAATATATTAAGAATGCATTGAGAAATTCTAATGCATTTTTTGCAAACTTCCATTATAAATTGATAACAGGATTGTATATTAGATGCCAAAAGTCAAGGATAAAGGGCCTTATGTTTATCCCTTGCTTGTGAATACACTTTAGAATACTTTGATTTTTTGTCTTATGACAAATTTTACACATGTGCCAACTCTGGCTGGAGGATAAAACAATTCCATATTAAACATTGTGTATTAATGTGTATTAATTCATGGAATATTACAATATTCCATGAATGCTCTTAGTCCACTCTGTCTCAATGATGACCTGATTGGATTTTGATAGTGGAAAGTCACAGCCATAAGGCCCTGTTTATCTCTTACTTGTGAAGGCAAATTCTCAGAAAGCTTTAACTTTTTTTTTTCAAAATCTGTGAAAATATTAACTGTGACTTAAGGGTTCAAAGATCAGATTTTAGGTTTCAAAGATCAAGGACCCTGGGGGCTGATGTTCATTCAGTGCTTGTGAAAACAAAATCAAAGGACAGCTTTGGAGACCTTCTTCTTATGTTTATCTTTACTTCCTCTTCTGATTAGTTTTGCAAATACTAATTTTCACCCAACAATACTATTAATAATCCTGTTGAATAGCTCTTTTATTAAAATGATTATGCAGCATTTATTTGACAGACACTCTACACCAAGGATCATCAGCTACATTTGGACAAAGGATGTTTTTTTCTTGAACTAAATAGAGTAAAATTTGAATATTTTGGTCCAATTAACATAATATTAGTTCAATATTCTTATTTTTTATTCTGAATGTATCTAGGACTTTAAAAATGAGATCAGTCCCTATCACCCATAAGTACCAGCCACATGAGGTCAATTGAGATACGCTGGCTTCCTCATACTCGTACTCTTGGTTGAATATTGGAAGACAGGTGGCTTTATATAAAACGGATTAAACATGAAATCAGTACTGATTAACTAGATTCACCTGCATTTGTTTTAGGGGTTGTGTAAACACTTGTAGGGGCAAGACAAAAGTTACCCTTAAAACACAAAACGTTTTACATTTTACATTTTCATAATTTAATTATTCTCAGGGGGCCAGATGGGAAGCTGTGGGGATCCTACTGTAACCCCTGGGCTGCCAGTTGATGATCACTGCTCTACACTATCTGTTAGGGTCATTTAATATCTGGCACCAGTATTTTTCAGTTGTCTGGATCCTTATTTAATTGATATTTATTTTCCACAGCAGTTTGACCCCTACAAGATTTTGATCACAGTGCCAAAAGAACAATCAAACACCCAGGTATTTCATCTTGACTCTCTGTTCTTTTACTGTATAGCTATTATACACCTGCTGGTGGCATGAAACTGCTACATGGTAGTTCTGGTCCTGAAATGTCATCAAGATAAATGGAAAAAATATTGCCCAGAGGAAGAAGGGGTAGTAGACTGATCCTTTTGCATAGAAAAATGTGACATAGTTTTGGGTTTGTCTGACTCAGAGAAGGAGGGATGTGGGAAGCTAGTGCTGAGTATTAATCTATTTTAACACCCACAAAGAATGCCATCAGTTTCTAGTTTTGCCTGATGTACATATTCAGGTGGGAACTGTTTCCAGATGTACAGCTAGATCTTTAAAATACAAGAGGACTAGATAAAAATCTGTGTTTTCGGTTTAGACTCTGTTTTACCATTGATCTCACCTTGAGTATTGTTGAAGTGCACTCTGAAAAGACACATTAAGGATAAATCCCATTTCTACCCCTTAGCCCTTCCCCTTCGTCTACCCCTTCCCCTCAGACCTCTGTTTGAGGGCCAAAGGGAAGGGGTGAAAACACGCTCCTGAGAAATGAGACGCCACTTGATTCCCTCTACGTCATCACCCAGAGCCGCTCGCTGGCTGTGACGTACAGATGCGACAATAGCCGTAGAAAGCTAGCTCGTTAAAACGGGAAATTTTAAAATACGACCAACAATTCAAAACATGCTTAATATGTACTTGATGATTTAGTAATTACTTATAATTATGCGCTACCTTCGGTCTCCGCTCTGCCTTCTTGTCAGCGGGCAAGGTGTATGTGGAAAATTCTCATACCCTTTCCTTTCAAGTGAGGTCCCGGTCTGTCTTCGTTTCAAGGGCTGTGTAGCTCTTCGTCTTAGCTCTTCCCCTTGGCCCTGCGGAGAATTGGGACACCCCTTCACTAGACGTGAAAGCGCAAATCAAGGGGTAAGGGGTAAGACAAAATGTAGACAAAACGAACTGCTGTTTTAAGATGATCAAGTAGCACTGAGATACAGTTCAGCTGGGGTCATATTAGAGGAAAAATACAAATGGGTCTCAATGTATGCCCTATACTCTAATTTACTTCTAAAACTATTCACCCCAAACCACAGTAAAACAGCTCCTGTTTATGCCTGAACAAGCCTGAACTGCACAGAGACCGTTTAATCCCATCACATTTAAAAAGATATGCACAGTCTGAAGACAGGGAGGATAAATAGGTTTTAAGTTTTTAAGCTGCTCTGACAGCAGCTGTGAGTTTAAGCTTAAGAAAAGATGCAAGGTAGGAAGGGGATCCATTTCATGCAGATTTTTCTGACTGCTATTAAACCTGGAGGCCTGCCTGCACTGATCTCATAGGGGCTTATAAGGTTTGTTGAATATGATAGAGCAAGACTTTCTGATATTTTATACATTTGGAGCAACATTTTGAAACTAGGCCTAGAATATGCTTTGAGTCTTTTTAGATAAAATGTGGCATGTTAATTCTGCTACCAGGGGCTCTCAATAAAAAAGGTGACATGGCTGGTGATAGATTTGTGTTGGCAGCTCCACTTTCCTCTGCTGCTCACCTGTTTTTGAACTGAGGGTTTTTCCTTTATGAAATCTGCTCTCTAAAAGGTGTGTTTAATAAACAGTTACCTGCAGTTACTTCTCATGGATGCATTTCTCATAAAGAGGAATGTAAGCTGTAACTAGGACATTTTTAACAGATTTTCTCCCTTATAAATACACCTTATAGAGTGCAGTGGATGGTGAAAACAATCCTCAGTCCAAAACAATTAAGCTGTGGATGCACATGGTCGAAACATGTCCTTCACTGACTTGTAAATGTCTTTTTTGGCCAAACTGTAACAGGATGAGGGGCTGAGGGGATTTTGTGGGAGGAAGTACTCACCACAGGGACTGCATTGTTTGTCAACAGAATGCAATACTTATGGTCCGTCACATGTAACCATCACAGAGTATGAAACAGAATTCTAGCTTCCAATGGAAGTTTCTGACTCGTTATATAGCAGTCTTTGACCTACCATCCAGTTAAGGTAAAGGTCAACGAGAACATCATAACACAATGCGCATCATTTCCCCTTCTTCTTCCTGTATCCAATAGCAACGACAACAACAACAACAACAACAGCAGGGCGGATAATGAACAGCCCGTAGCAGGTAGCAGTCGCCTTCCTTTGCACTTTGGTGCTGGTACTGACCCACCACCAGTACTTGACATTATTCTTTGTCATTTTCTTCTTTAATGGAAGGCGAGAACATGAAGAAATAGGAAATTGAGCCGGAGCTGTGCCATTTTACAAGTACTTCTGTACTCAAAAGACCAAGATTCCTAGCGAAAAGAACATACGCAGAACACAAATTAAAGTTCATTTCGATGGGGATATCCCGATAGGCGTATACATGACCAAATATTCGGGTTAGAGAAGGAGTAACCCTGGGGTGATTTTCCGGTTTTTAAAAAACCGAAATATGAGCATATTCCAGTTTTTCAAAGGGTTATTGGTGCTTACATGGCCGTGCGCAACCGGGTTATTGCTAATGTTCCAGTTATGAGAGGGGTAATAACTGCATGTAAACATAGCCACTGATAGATGTGCTTTGTCTTGTCATGATAACAAACATCTTTTTCTTGTTAACATCTTTTAAGCCAGGAGTGAACATGGGGCCCAATTACCTTGGCCTTTGACTTTGTACCTCCAAAATGTGGTCAGTTTATCATCAAGTCTGTGGAAGATTAACAAATGTCTCACAAAGTTTTTATAGTACCATGCTCATAATTGTGGGATGATCATGTTGCCCAAAGACATTTGACCTTGTCCCTCCAAAACCAAATCACTTCATGTTTCACAGAGAAGACAAACATGCAAAATCAACAGAAATCCTTCAGCGCTTCCTTGAGATATGGCTTTCATAAGCAAGGGGTAACCAGTAGAATCCATGACCTTAATCTTTAGCATGTGACCTCTTCAATATATCATGTATTTTCCGTGTCATAGTATACATGTCTGCAAAGTTTAAAGGAAATCATTTTAATAATAATTTAATAATTGAGAAATTGCATTCACAACATTTGGTTCACAAGTCTCTATGGCCTTGACCCTTGACTAATGACCTTTTACATCGAATCAGTTTATTCTTTAAAAAAATAGAATGTTTTTTACAAAATATGAAGACTAGTTCATTGTACGAAGTGGCTTAGGTTTTGTGTTTTACACCATGGCAGTAGCGCCCACCTACTACATTATCTTAATGGCCTGTAATGAATGTAAATCATCATTCAGTCATCTGTCATATATGCTTTTAAAAGGCTTTATTCATTCCCAAACACTTTCTATGGGCTGTTGCCTGGATGGATTAGTGAAATTTTTTTGAACAGTCCATCAGATGTGTCAGGTCAGGGTGGACATTATGCAAAGTTTGAAAGAAAATCCTCAAAGTGTTCTTGTGTACTGCATCCTGAGATTGTTTCTTACCAGCAAAGATAAAATTAAGTAAGTCTGTTGTAAATAAAAAAAGCCCCCTAGCCTCTAGCCTCAACTGTTACTGGTGCCAAGGCATAAGAAATAAATATTAAGAGGACAGGTCATTCCTTTATTCAGATATTTTAGTGAGACAATCCTGGACATAGTTTCCTTAGAGTCAGGACAAATTGAGCTGGAGAAAGCATGGCAGTACAGTCTGGGAGTGTATTTAAGACTCAGAGGAAGAGCCTGTTCGCTGCTCTCTGTCCTGTACTTGCCTGCTGTCCAGAGAGACCGTGCTGTTTCTCCCACCTGCTGTCCAAGCAGCGATTCTGCCTCCCTCAGCTGAGCGTAGGAGAGACAAAGAGCTTTGTTACTGCTGGACACCAAGAAAAATAATTTTCTGCTGATTGCAGCAGCTACAGAGCATGCTCAGACAAAGAAAAGAACACTAGACCTTTATCCCTGAATGTCTAGCCTGAAAATGACAAACCCTGTCCTTTTAACACTTTTAAAGCCTTCTTCTTGACAAAAACAGACATTTCTGGATCAAGATGTTTTATTCTGTCAAGCACACAGAAAGCTACAATAAAAGGCATTATTACTAAGCCCAGGGAGAGGGGGAAAACAGACATTAAAATAGTGACTAAAATAGAGCATTTTTAACAATCTGTACCAGCCTTGCCTCTATTTCTCCTTGCACTACTGCTACACAAGTCTGTTTTCTGTGTGTGTGTGTGTGTTTGTAACAGATTGTTCTTACTTGGGCTTTTTTAAAGAGCAGCCAATTATGTTCTGATTGGAGGAGGGAATGAAGAGAGCAGGTGGAGAGCCAAGAGGAAGAGAGGAATAAAGGAACAACACAGAGATTTTGTGAAACAGGCTAAATTAATTGGGCAGTCTTTAATGAATCTATAGGTCTCTCTTTGAACGTGGCAGTAGTGTTATTAATCACAAAGTGGCAGCTGAGGGAATATTTGCAGTAGGCGATAATGAATGATGAGCCAGGGTCTGTCCTGTCCTGTCCAAATCAGATTTTTCTGCAAAGATCAAAGCACCAGGAATACAATAACATGTTTGAGAAACAGGGAGCCATTTCCCCACACCCACAAATGAATATAAAGGGAGGACTTTTTTTTATCTGTGAGAGCAGAATACATCACATCATATGAAACACATGGTATTCATATTATATTCAACGTTTTTGTTGATTCTTGAAATGTATCTCATTAAATTTTAGCCTCAAATCATTAATTGTTGGTTAAGGGTTGTGTGAACCTTTTGTTGCATCTAAGACCTTTTAACATAGCTTAAAGGTTGTGAAGACATCACTAAGTTTAATGTGACCCTTTACATATGATCTTCATTTTAAATCTCTTCATCATTTGAAGAAAGCAGTTATTTGTGCAGAGTTTGAAGAAATCCCTGTCAACAATCTGGTCATGTGGGGGAGTCATCAACAATCTTTTAACAAAGGGCAGGTTAAAAAAATAATAAGATAAAATAGATAAATAGTTTGGTCTAATTGCCTTATTATTGTGGCATCTTTTCCTGCCACACGTATCATTGCCAGCCACATGGTAGCAACTGGAATAATTTGACTACATGCTGTCATGTAGTCAATCACTCTGTCTAAATATACTCCTGTTTGAATACTCACTAATAATGCATGATGGGTAAATTTATGTAAAACTAATCAAAATGAAGTCACTCCTCATGAAACTGCTTTAATGTCAATTGTTTTGGGGTTGTTTTTGTAGCTTTAGGGATTAAATAAGAAATATACCCTTAAAACCACAACCTACGTTTTTGAGTTTTAAAAATGTTCTGGGGTCAGATGAGAAGCTTTGGGGGGGCGGGGGGCTGATGGGACCCCTGGGGCAGCCAGTTGGTGATCACTGTCATTTGACATTCTTAAGATCAGAACTCCACCACCTTCACAATAGATCCATGACCTTAATCGAATCAAAATCACTCCATAAAAATAGTGGATATTTGTTCAAAGCTTGAGAAAAAATGTTTAACTGGTATGTTAGATATCATGTTTACAAGCAATCAGTGACTGAAGGCTCAATGACCATGACATCGTCCTGGATTCAGATTTCAGCATTTGTGCAAAGTTTAAGGGAAACTCCTTTTGACTTGTAAAGGGTAATTCTAAGCAAAGGCTGATTACAAAGCTCTTTAACCTTGACTATTTACCTGACCTTAAAAATATAACCACTTCATCCTTGTTGTGAGAGTGGACAGTTTAATGAAATTATCTTGGAAAGTTCTTCAGATAACACAAAAGTTCACACATGGGACTGCAAAAACTTGTCTTAAAAATGTTATCAGGTTATCCCTTTATCCACGTAGACATCTGTTGATTTTGAAGAAACTTGCTTTAAGTATACATGAGATATTGCATCACAAGATTGCATTCACAAGCAATGGATAAATATGAGACTCAATGACGTTGACCTTTGACCCGTGACCTTCAAAATCTAATAAAACCTCTTTTTAGTGAAAGTGAATATTTGTTCATTTGATGAAATTTACTTTGATAGTAGGAAGCAATCAAATGAATCCCCTCTAAGTTTTCTTTTTAAATATTACATGAGTTATATTTATTTATTTATTAATTTTATTTATTATTATTATTTATTTATTAATAAACACAAGTCTCTAGTTAATCTGATTAGTTCATCCTTCAAACCTAGTGAACATT
Organism: Cetoscarus ocellatus; assembly: GCA_037902135.1. NCBI lineage: Eukaryota > Metazoa > Chordata > Actinopteri > Labriformes > Labridae > Cetoscarus > Cetoscarus ocellatus. The sequence goes on along the minus strand of JBAMNC010000565.1, from coordinate 1,125,257 downwards.
TGCTAGAAGTGTGAAGAAAATTAGCTGATTAGCTAGTCTTTCAATGTGATATTCACAAGACTTACAAGCAAAGGAAAACCATAAGACTTTTTGATCTTGCCCTTCACTCAGGCACTAGTGTAACCATCTGCAATCTTTTATGAGTTTACTAAACTTTTTTGTTGTTGTTATTTTGCTAATCAAGATGAAAGACTTACTCAAAGTGCTGTCAAAATCTTTTCAAATGCGATAGCAAAGATCAGGTCTACCCAGTTTTTGAATTACCGAGTAGTTCACTAAAATCATTACATCTGATAAACTGAAAAGTGTATATGTCTATTGACTCAAATAAGCACTGTTGTTCAGAGAATCTTAGTCCTTAAATTGAGACATCTTCTATTTTTCAACTCAATAAAGGTTTGTATCTAGTTCTTTTCTTAACTTTGTCTTTGAAGAACTTTGCAAGTTCTTGTTCCCTTCATTCCCATTAATTTTTGTGTTAGTCTAGTTTTGAGTTATAGTTTCATTAAAGAAAATAGCTAATACAAACAAAATATCCATTATATAATTTTTTTTAAAGTAATGGAATCTCAAGTTTGAATTGTTTGGATTTATTTCTCAAAAGTATGTAATAATGTTTAATTTTCTCCTTTTCTTTTAGGTGAAGTTAAACTTAAATTGTAGACCTAAAGCTGTTTAAGACCGTGGTGGTCCTCTTTATCTCACACAATAATATCTGCACACAAAGCCCTCTAATCTGCTCTATGTAAGCACTGATGAATATGAATTAGGATATGAATATAGATGAGAAAAAATAGAATTAATTTTGATGAAGGTTTCTCCTCCCTCTGACTGATAATATGTGTGGTCACAATCTATCATCGTAGAGCAGCCACATGATTGGCAGGCAGAAGAAGTCAGTCACTCTTTGCGGTATATAATCAGCACCACCTCAGGGTGTTTGTAAAGAAGTGTGTAAAAGAGAGAATAATGAACAGGCTAAATGAAACATGGACATCATCTTGGTGACATTGACCACTGATTTTCTGAAGAATTGTTTGAAAACCCAGTTAGTCACCAAATTGGAGATACTACCTTTACACAACCAGAAACAGGCAATGATGTACAGTTGTGGAAAGTCTTAGATCCTTGCAGCTCTATCCAAATACATGCCTATAGCTTGATGCCTTAAAATAATCAGTATGGATGGGTAAAAAGCTAGACCTGCTTCCTAGTGGTGGCTTCCTATACCTCTGCAAGGTATACAGCCGCCCAATAGAAGAAGGGCTGGGATGTCATTTGCAGCTCAGTGATTGGTAAAAATTGTATTTTTTATTTTAGACAGTGAGCACTTTGCTATTAACTTTGGATCACAGAGCTAGGGGATCAAACTGATGTATAAAATTGACGTCAATTAAATGTAGATGTAAATTTTAACTAAGTGATGGAATTAAATGAGACAAATGGTCATGAAGAAAGTCAAGGCTGTGAGTTATATGATATCTATTTAACTTAGTTTTACTTTCAGCTTAGCCAGTAAAAAGTATATTTTTTTGTGAAAGACAAAGTTATAAAAGACAATGCTTAAAAGAAGAGGGTAGTTCAAAGTCACCATGGCCTCACAATATGTAAGTTTGACCTCTGACCTTGAAAATCTAATCATTTAACCCTCAAGTCCAAGTAGAGATTGAGCAGTATCTGACAAAAATCTCTTATGCATGCTCACAAGAAGGTTTTAGGTACTTTCACACCTACAGTTTGGATGCCTTATCTGATTTAAATGATAGAATAAGATCTGATTGCATTTTCCCTCTGATTCTATTAGTTGTCACCCTTCAAAATTTCTCTTCTTGTATCTTCTCGTTTAGATTATTGCATTGCACTTTTTCTTGTTTTGACAAACTGACCCTTGACTGTTTGCAGAGAGTGAAGACGTGGCTGTGAGAGTTGGCTATAAAAACATGGGACCTAATGGAGATTATTTGTTTACAGGGGGAGCCAACCTCAAGTGAACATCAGAGGAAATACAGTTTTGAGTAACAAGGAAATGACTTTGCATGTTAACACGGATGTTGTCATGTCATAAACACAAAAGCTAGTGTAAACACAATCATTTGAGTTTGTTTAAAGTACAAACTGGATACCGCTGTCCCTGAAAGTCAGCTGTTTTTTTTTTTGTAGTGGTAGCCCGTTTAGCTGTATTCATAGCACTTTGTTGTAAAATGCAGATTCCTGCAGCCTCTTTAATCAAAAAGTAATTTCTTTGACAACTATATTTGCATTTTGCACAGCTGTAAACAAACTGTGGTAAATATATTCTCCCTAACAAACAAACTGCATCAATGCAGAATTGTTTGGATGATAAATCACATGCAAAACAAGCACATAAATTTTCCTTAATGGTTTCATTGTCATTAAACTGATTAAACCAACTCCAGAGTTAATGAGGCCTGGCAGTAAAATGCCAGATGAACTGATGGAAGTTACAGGCTGAGGTTAGAGGTTAAATTTTCGTATTGACCTGATGATTGAGCCCTTCCAGAGTAGCATATCAGTGATGGCTGATACCCGACATTACTTTGTGTCGCACGGCAATCTGTCCCCTCAGCTTTACCACCCCTCTAAAATAAAAAGCTCTCCCCCCTCTGTACCCTGTCAGTGCTTCATTACAAGCCTAATGCAGCGTCCCCTGTTCCTACAGCTGTGGGATCGTTTACCACCTCTTTACCTTGTGCTTTTCCCCATTTACCCCTTGCCGCCCATTCCAGCTAATGAGTCAAGAGGCACTGGTGGCTTGCGTGGAGCACATTGTTCCCCCCCGTGCCATCTGTGGGATATTGACTGAGCAGGCCTTGATCCCTACAAGATATGAGAGAGTCTTATTCAGAGCTGGAATGACTGCATGGACACCTGCACAATATTGCTTCACCAGAAGGTCACAACAAGTTCAAGGGCTCTTTATGAGAGGGCTTTGGCATATATATATGTTGATATCTGCTTAGACCAAAGGGATTTATTGAGACCAAATATTCCAGTATATCAATGTTTTATACTGCATTTAAAGCTCATGTGGGTTGTTTATGATTGTTATGAAACAGACTAAAAATACTAGTGTTACTTTAAATTGGCCTAAAATACCTCTGAGAGACATTTAAGTGCGATAATGTCAGATCTGACCAGTCTAAAGTTAAAGCACTAAGAACTTGAACACTCTTTCTCTATCAACAGATCAGTGTTGGTAAAGCCGTTTTTTAAGGTGAAGTGTTTCAAGTGCTTAGCAGTATTACTGCTAACCCTCAGTCCTCCTCTCAGTTTAAAGGGATAGTTCATTTTTTTTGAAGTGGGGTTGTATGAGCGCCATATGGCCACTAAGTACATTAGATGCAGTAGAAAGCTCTCTCCTCTCCCTCAATAAGCCATAATTTGTAAAAGTTTGTGACGCAGAACAAGCCACAAACAGGGAAGTATTGTACCAAATACAAAGGGTATTTTCTCCGCCTACAAGAACTAGTATCAAAAAATAATACCACAGTTTAAGAGTATGCTACCTAGCCTTTTTTTAGTGCACTAACTTTTCAGAAAAAATAAGTTTATCTGGGACTAACCGACTCATGTCATACGTCAGTACGTCAAAAAACGGAACTATACCTTTGACATACACATGTGCTAAATGTGGTTTCTCATTGCATCAGTCCAGTGGTTATCAGTGAGTATTGACCAATACAGATTCAGTACAACTTATTTTCAAGTTATCAGGTCAAAGTACTGTTAACCTTCCCATCTCCATGGGATCACCACTGCCTCCACGCAGTAACACATTATTTACTAATATCTCTGGAACTGCATAACAACTCTTTATGGGAACAACTGTGTTTGAAGGCTCACTCTTTTGTTGATCTTTCAGATGCTCCAGGTCAAATATATCCCTTACAAGTTTTAACTCAGCCATTAAGTACAGTTTTTTTTTTTTTTTTTTTTTTTAACAAAATATTGTATTTGATGGTCTACAGTGATGAATCCATCAGTGACTTTTTCATCCCATTTTCTTAAATAATTTTCTTGAAGTAAAATTTAGTTGTGTAGTTATTAAACCTTTATTTTGTGACAACTTCCTGTCAGTCTGTTAACCAAATAGATTCACCATTATTCTGTGAGGTTCAAATGTTGTTTAGGATTTGTTTGTTTTGTTTTATCTTTGTGAAAATACAACTTTTATTTGTGTTATTTGCTGAATCCAGTTTTTAAGGCATTTGGGCAGTGAGGCAGCAATGGGCAGTATAGCCACTGAATAGAGCTAAAGTGGTTACTAATGATGACACTAATGGAAAAGCATTTGACTAGGATTTTGGTCCTGTATTGATAAATACAAATATAAGTTATCAGTTTTACTAACTTGTAAATCTGGTGCCTGTGCATTGTTTGATTTATAGTAGAGCTTAACATGATGGCAGCTAATCACATGCGTCTCCATAAGAAACACAAGAGCTGAACACAACAAAACCAAAGTTAGTTTGACACACATTTTTTAAGTCATCACTCATTATTCATTATCATACATTAGTCAGAATGTGCCGTATAGTGGCTAAATTCAAGTTTAAAGTGCATTTGCATTATACACAAGTAACCCTTTAGAAACTAAGTCTTTTAACAGCTCCAATATTTAGGGAAAATGTGTAAAATGCAGATGAAAAAAGCTGAGTGAGGGATGACCACTGTAGACAACTTTTTCTTTATTTGAAAAAGAATTTCACTCACAGAAACACTATGAAATTTGTCTTCCCTGTGTTACAGTGTTATGTAATAACACAGACTCTACACAGGTAAGGAACAGATTTTAAAAAAAGACGGAGGAAATTTGTGATAGATAGCAAAACCTGAAGATCAGAATCCAAAAATATGTTTTTCTCTTTATTCATAACATACCCCGACAAATAATTTGAGGCAAAATGTTATTCTTCCTGTACTGTGACATAAAGAACACTTATGATAACCCATCAACTATCCCATACCTGCAATCAAACCCTGTCACTTCCACAAGCCCTAATGCTGTCCCTTACTATGCTGACTGTGACTGCGGCTGCATCGACAACGGAAGTAATCCTCGTGACAAGTGTGATGATGGAAAATGTTGCATGCATTTCATGGTGGCAGGCCTAGACAGCTGTGTCTATCCTGTGTCATTAGATATTATGTCAGCGCTGTGTGTGACACTACCCCCGGGGCATGGTTTGTGTGAAAAAGACAGTAAAGCCTCCAGTGCTGCTGTTAGAGCCTATTGAGCGTGAGGACAATAACAGAGAGGGGTCTCAAATTATGAATGAATGGCTAATTAGATCCCATTGTGCATGTCATTTACAGAGCATTCAGTAGCCACTGAAAAATAAAATGTTCCATGATCATCTCCAGGAGGAAACTAATTTGCTTGTATCCATGAATCACTTTTGTACAACTGGTCTCTGAAGACATTTCTAATTCATGCCTCTTTTCTGTTTAGATGCCACATTCAGAAAAACAGCTAGTGTCCACAATGAGTTGTAGAAGTCTATATCTGGGGGGTAAATTAAGCCAGCTTTGCAGAGGAAAGGTCCCAAACGAGATAATGGAACTAAAATTTTAATTGGTAAATTGGCTCTAAATTCAGTCTTAAGTGCAAGCTGATAGAAAAGGATAGATATGTTTGAACGGAGAAACTGCACTCTCAAGCACAATAAATCAGACTTTTTTAACCTCTGGCTGGATTGTAGAGCTAATTAGTCAGATGGATGTGCAATGTTATCTACACTCTGGCTCATCTCCTCCATGCAGGCACAAAGACGCTGTAACCTACCACGGCACAACAGGCCCAGATAAGATCAGCAATGAAGAACCACCACGTTGATATTTCTGCCAATGCAGCAGCTTTCTGAAAGTAACACAGAGGTTACCAGCATGTGGGTACATAAATGCTCTAATAACCTCTTGTACCACTAATTATATTCATTATTGGATAATTGGGTTATTGGATGAGTGGTGCTCTATTCTGGTCAGAAAACTTACTTTTTATCTGGATGTTATTAATACAGTTAAAAATGTATAGAGAAAAATAAGTCAAATTATTGTGTTTACACTAAAACTGGTCTTCAATAAACATTTCAGTCCAGCTCAACCCTGACAGAAGTGAAGTTTTCTAAGTAGAACAAATAAACCTAGGAAAACACAATTGAAGATTGATTTACTCTTGCATATACCGACCTTAGACAGACCAATCTGGTATTCTACTTGTGCTGCTCAAACGGATTCTGTGATGAGCTTGGACCAAAGTGTCTAAAAGCCCATTCACACATCAACATATATTAGCTGACATTGACCAAGTTTGTGAAACAATTGCAGTTTGGAGAAAGTATGTTCCTAGGGTCAACTTTGATGTGTTCAACACAGGTCAACATATCTGAAGTGAGAGAAACATTGTGCTGGTGGAGTTTGACCTTTCCCGACAGCCTCCTGACCAACTGTCGGCAGATTGTAAATGTTTGCCAATGTAGATGTAAGGCATGGGGAGTGGGCTCAGCTTCGGGGAGCTTTGGCCTAATGGAGCTTGGCACTACTGAACGTTGTACAAATGTATTGCGACATCACTCAACAGCTATATAAAACAGACGTATATGTTTCACCACATAAAGCTGGTCTGAGAAGTTTGACCTTATGCCTTGAGAACAAAAGACGGCTGTCCCCAAAAGGGGGGGTCCAGGCCTTAAGGAGGAAGCACTTTGGAAAAGGTTGGACAAAAGTGTCAGTGTGCAAATCAACTTCACCTCAAAAGAGCTAAGTGAAGCAGAGGCCACTTTGTTGCCTGCATCTTTGACTCCTTTCTTAAATTTACATTTCCAAAATGTGCATTTTTAGTGACCTAAAACACCAGTTGTGTGTGTGCAAAAGGCCAAAGCACACAGATAAAGCTATGTTTTCAAATATGCCCTTTAACGTGTGGACAAGGTCTAAATTGGTTTGTGCCCAGACACCCCTTGTCTCTTATATTAACATTGTCAGGACTGGACGACACTTAAAAGGTGCTGGTCTAAAAATGACAAAGCCAGAAACCCATTGTGCTCAGATCACATTCCTAAACCAACACCTGTGTTTCTAATCACAGCCCACATGGTGGGCGCAAATATGGATGAACTGGCAAGAAGACAAGACCATGCAGCCACAGCATACAACAAGAAGCCAAGATGTAGGTTAAGTGGTTCAGCAGCCACCTAACAAATTCCTCTGCCCTTAAGGTTGTCTGGACTTTTCACAAGGCTATGGAGGTGAGGATGATACAACACTGTGTGCTTCTATAGAGCTGCATGAGAAAGCCACCGAAGTAGAAGGTGCAATCTGCAAGAGGTTTATAGGAGGACTGAAGTTAAGAGCTTAATTCTGCAACAAAAGTTATATTTTTAAATGACAGAATATTAAAACTGTATTTGTTGTTTCATTCACTTTCCCCAGATAAAAATGAAATTGTTCTCAGATGTAGGTCTATGTTGGTCATATGGTCATACTTGAGGAAAATCAAGTTTATAAAGATGAACTCATATTGTGAAAAAAAAAAACATCAAATACACATTTATTGCCTAATTGTCATTTGCACAATGCTACTTTAATGCAGAACATTTATGCCCCCTGATAAGGAAACAGTGAAAGTATCTTTAGATATTTCCAAATAGGTGTTCTCTTATTACAAGTTTTATTTTGAGATTGTGCTCTTGTAATATTTGTCTGACTGGTACATTACGATGAGATTAGCCCCAAAGTCTGATGCTCACAGTAATATCTAGGGAGTGAGTAACAGCACAGCAGAGAGACTCCCAGTAAACAGACAGAGTCATTAAATCTGGCCTCAGGCTGTGCTTCCAGAATGAAAAATGGGAGCTGTATGCATTTCCTATACATTTATGTCAACAGATCAGTGCCTCCACAGCAGGGGCTCCACAGCATAATGTGTCTGTGTGGGCTGGTTTTGGCTCACTACAGCTTCATTATACATTATTTTATGTATGGTGTGTAAGAAAATAAAGAACTCAATGTGTTTATCGTTTAAATATGTAATTAGGAAATCAAACCCAATTTTACGGATCATTTCTCCTTATCTATTACTGTCTCTGACAAACTTACTTAGTGAATACAGAAGTATTGAACTCAAAAGATATTATATTTGCTAATAAGCTGGAAAGACAAAAACTAGTTTAATTACTTTATCCACTTATGTCTATATAACACAATATGCAAATGAAAATTTCTTGTCCGTCTGACTCTATGCCAGCATTAGCATCAAGTTGCAAGATGAAGGCAATGCCAGTCAGCAAATATAAAAAAACAGCAACAACTTTGACTCACACCTATGATAATAAGAATAAAACATCAGCAGGTCTGTGAATGAGTAACATTACAGCATCTTAACATTAACACACTACAGCTGACAGTTTTTCTGTTCTCTTACTTTTAAGCATATTGTTGCTGTCAGCCACAAACCACCTATTTCCAAAATTGCTACTTTTCTGCAAAAAAAAAAAAAAAACCACTGCTACTGAATAATCTAATATTGTATTGTCCTGATAACAATTCCTTTTGTACTTTGATTTTGTTAAAGATTTATAGAACTCACTCACCAACATGGAAGGAGACCAAAAGCACTGTTTTATGACAAAAAATTAAAATAATAAAAAAATGGATATAAGAGGCTTGTGCCCAACAGTGAGGATATGTAAATATACTTTACAATGATTCAACTGGCGCTGTGATCACACTGAGTTGAACCCCAAAGGACATTTTCATGATCAAATTTTGGTTTTAAACTTATGGAGTCAGAAAAAGTAGGAATTACAATGTGGGTGTCATAAGCCACTTCTGCAGACACCCAAAGCACACTTTTAAGCTATAAAGTAACAAAATAAAGAAAGTATTTTACATACTAAAAAGACCTGATCAAGAAGAACGTTTCTCCAAAGGAAGTAGCCTAGCTATGGTGTATGTTAGAGTGGGCTCTTGGATGGTCAGATTGGTAGATCAGAGAGCCAATAAAATGTAACCTGGACAAATTATTATACTTGTAATAAAACAGCCTTCCTTGATTAGTTATTTATACTTTTAGCAATTTAAACAGACGAAGTAAGCAGTACTGTGGCGAGCAATCTTTTGTTACCTGACAACAGTAGGAGCCTGAAGCAGTAGAAAGCCCTTGGTGGACTAAGGCCCTAAATCTGGACAGTAATTATCTGTGTAAATATAGCACATGGGGAAATGCCTTTAAAACAAAGAGCGGAAACAGTGCCATTTAATATTTCCTAAGAACAGATAAGTCCACAGAAGGGTCCTGGAGGTTGGCTTAGCTCAAGAAAATATCCTGCAAGGGAGCTCAGGGGTCACTGCCACACTCTCAGACAGGGTCAAAATGCTTTGACATCATTAGTGTGGTACTCTGACTTTGTCTTTGCTCTCCAAACCTCAGCTGCCCCTCAGTGTGTCAGCATCCATGTAGTTGGGACAGATGTCCCAAGCCTGGGAACTCGTGTGAAGGCGTGCCTAATATCAGCCTCACCCTAATGTTCACACATATCCAATGCCTTCAGTCAGGCGGGTGGGGTGCTCACCCATGGGACTGTGGGTGAGGGGGGTTTGTTTTTGTCCCTGGTGCTGTGCCTCTCTCTCTGCCCTCCTCCAGATTCTCTTGATGTCCTAAAGGGTCCAGGTTAGAGGTCAGCTCTTCAGAGGTGGCAGGGTCACACTCTGTCTCATGAATATGGACGAATGCTTGGCTCTGGGGACCATCTGCTCACTTCAACAAATGAGTCTGCTGAGAAAGTGCTGTATTTGTGTAATTACTGTGGATTTCCCAGGACTAAATAACAACACCCTCTGTGCCTCGAATGTGCTGAGACAAATATCTCTTATACATGGGTAAAAGGAATTTGTAACTGCTTTAAGCTGACATGTCTTGATTAAAGAAATAATTCTGAAAACAGCTAAAGTCAAGCACTAATTATGAAGCACAGGGATTATAGCACCAGTAGGTAGTTAATCCTAGTCTGGTTTGCCAAGTGTTGCTAACATTAGCAATGTAACAACACCTTGTCTTCTTTCCATCTTGCAGTAAAGTCCACATGACAAAGTTTTATATTAACTGGTTAAATGCGAGTATAGCCTGACACTTTTTGTACCACTTTACCATCATTTTTTTAATATATCAAAATATTGCAAAATCATGTTGTTCCTGCCTAATAATATCAATGTTTCTGTTCAGTTTGCTTTGTTTACTTCTAGGATGTGGGCCTATGATGTGGTTGCCGAACTATTCAGTGAAGTGGCTACTAGAGGCAGGTGGCTAGGTTACAACCTAAACAGAGCATTATAAGGACATACCCTTGAGGTATGCTCTCATCCAATCTACTTGGATGAGTGAGATGTATCTATGCACCCTCATCAGGATCCTGGTAGCGCATTTTTGAATACACTGGAGCTTTGGAGGCTCTTGCCAGGAGGAGATGTAGAGAGTGGGAAATTGTGACCAGAGAATGATGCAGTGGTGATTTTGGCTTCAGTTTTAGAACATTTCAGCTGCAGAAAATGTTGACTCATCCACACCTTAATCTCCTCTGGGCAGGTGGTGAATTGTGGTATAACAGTGTAACAGCAGAGGATGCGGGGGTTGGTCCTGACATATGGAGTGATGGAAGGATATTCCATGCTTGCTAATGACACAGTCAAGGAGAATTAGTGAACAGGGTGAAGATGATAGGCCCTAAGACTGATCCTTTAGGATACAAATTGTGATTCAGAATATGCAGTACAACAAACTCTGTTTTTCCAGATGGATGGACTGGGACCACTTAAAGGTACAATCAGCAGGTCCAGTGTTCTACTTGAGATGGTGTAAGAGTATGTTGTGGTCAGCCATGTCAAAAGCGGGACTCAGGTCTCGTGGACAAGAACTGATGGATGGTCCTCTTTCGCTGCCATCAACGGGTCATTAGTGACCCTTAACAGTGCTGTTTCTGTGCAGTGGGCAGAGCAGAAACCAGACTGAAACTGTTTGTTGGATGTGATTGTTTGAAGTGTTCATGAAACCAGATGGAAACTGCTTTTTCTAGGATCTTGGAGAGGAATGAGAGGTTGGAAACAGGTCTGTAATTCAACTTAAGGATGTACAGTGTTTTGCTGATCAATGCCTTTTATCACCGATCACAAAAACCGATCACTGGTGTCTCATACTTTGCAGCCTCCTGCTTGTAGAGGCTCTATGTGCAGTGCCGGATGGCTAACCAAATAACCCGAAAATGGTTGAATTCATCGGTCTAGTCTGTAGGCTGGTCTATGACCAGCTTTTCTCAGTGGTGGAAGACAGCGGGTTCCACTGACTGCTCTCACTTGGAGCCCCGCTATGTGCTACCGGGATGTAAATATTTCACAGACGTAGCCCTGCCAGAGCTCCACCAGACAGTGTACTCTCACATCGAACATTAGGCCATGCTTTCAGGTATTTTTAGTAACTTATGATAGATTATTTGAATGAAACCTGCATTTGACTTTGAAAGTATCCTTTTTTTCACTTGACATTATTTAATTTAGGTAATGATGTGAGATATATTGCCTTTATTTGACTTTCTGCTTTATTCCGCCTGTTGAGAGCCTCAATATTTTCAGTCTGTTAAAGATTGTGTTACTGATAGCATGTAAATTTAAGTGTTTTTCAGTTGTTCTTTTGATTGAATAGTTGCTGCATTGTGCCTGCTTTTGTATTTTTTCTGTTTAAGAAACAAGTAAAACATGTTTTTGTCTAAATTAAGGTAATTTCATGGTTCTTTTTTTTTTCAGATCAAGTAGCCAGTAGCCCTCACAACTACATTAAAAAATTTACAGCCAACCCATGTGATCGGTATCAGTGATCGGCAGTGATCGGCTCTAATAGCTGATCGGTATCGCTGATCGGCAGCATCAAACCTGATCGGAGCATCCCTAGCAGAAGGTTTAATCATGCCCTCAACCCTTTGCTTTGTGGAGAAACTGAAGTAAGAAAGGGACCTAGAGATCATAGGCAGGGGTTCAGTAGTGACCAGTGGAGAAGAGGAGAGCAAGTAATGTCCACCTTTGTGGCCTGTCCTGTCCCCATCTGACTTTCATGCAAATGTCTGTATTACCAGACTACAAACAGGCTAATGTGAATTAAGTGTGATTTTGGACACAGGGTTGGATTAATGGATGCATGTTTTTAGGGCTCTTGCGCATAGGTAGCTTTTTTTTCAAGGAATTCTCACCCTGGTTTCAGTAACCCATGCTACCTCATGGCTTCAGGCATTAAAAATAATAGTGCAGAAAAGGTCAATCTTTATGTGGTTGCTCTGATTTGCTTTTTTTGTGGTAAAAAATGCATACATTTACAATTACAATTTATGTTTTTTTCATAGCCACCTATAATCATCTGTTTAATACAGTCACTGCAGTGGCTCCTGTAGTGTGAGGTCATAATGAGGATATGACTCATGTTTTCTGTGACTGGGAAATGTAATCAGTGAAGAAAGACTAATGATGATTTTGTTATCAACTAATGCCACTGAATTTTAACCTGTGTATCTTTTCATCTTACTAATTATCATTACCATGAACTATCCTATCTGTATCTCTTATCTGCTGTTTAATAAAATTTTCAACCTTTTTAGCATAAAGACAATCTATCAAAATAGTAACAACATATAGAGGGACTGAATTACAGCCTTAAGGGAGGCAAAAGCTTAAGTCAAATCAAGCTTGTAAGAGAAATCTGCAGCTTATGATGTAGCATAATTAAAGCATAACGGTATCCGTCAAGGAGAGCTGACCTTTCTATGGTCTCTTCCTGTATAAGAAATGGATGCAAACCCAGCTGTCTGGTGACCTTGATAAAAATCTCATCTTGTTCATCACGCTGGGAGTCTTTGTGAGGACTCTCACCGGAGGCAAATCACCGGTCGACCTCTTGTTGTCCTTCTGCTCCCTCACTTTCTCTGTGTCTCCATCATTTTTCTCTCCCAGAGTGGAAGAAAATCTCTATGTGACTATGTGTGCGTGTCAATGGCTATCAGAATATGTTTGTTTCTGGAGAATTCTTCATGTGTAAGTGTGGTGGACAATACTCCTGTTGTGTTGCTTTGCTCTTGACACAGGTGACCTGAAGTGAACAAAAGAGCCAGCCTTTGAAATCTGTAGGCTGGCTGAGAGGGGTCAGGATGGGTTGTACATCTGACAGCATTGTCTGAGAGCTTGTTGATGGAAGAGGTACAAACAAAGGTGCACTAGAGACAATGAGACTATGGAGTAAATGCGTATATATACAGTTTTAAGGTCTTTTGTACAGGATAAAGTATGTAAGGATCTTAGTCATCCCCAGACTTAACCAATATTATCAGAATATATATTCCTCCAAGCATCAGCACCTTGTCGTGGCGGAGGGATTTGTGTTATGATGTAATTCCTGGAGCTTTGTTGTCAAGGGTTTAGCCCAGGGTAGGGTCTCCCATGACGAACTGGTCCTGGCAGAGAGTCCAGACTATGTGTGGTTTTATATGATCCCCATGAATAGGCAATTTTGGTCCTTAGTTTCCGCGCATGGAATAAGGAAACCGGGACACTCCCCTGGAGCCAGACCTTTGGGGGGAGCTCAACGGTAAGCATCACGATGGCTCACCACCCACAGGGATGGGCCTGGGGATTGGGTGCTTTGTGGAATGGGCAGCAGTCAAAAAGGGAACCGTAGACATGCTGACCCCTGTCAACAAAGACATTTTTTGGGATGTGGATGCCACCTCACCGGCGAGTGCTACAGACTAGATATAGTTGGGCTCTCCTCCACCCAGCATAGGCACTGGAACCAACCTCCTTGAGAAGGACTGGATGCTGTATTTCTCTGGAATTGCCCAGGGTTAGAGGCGCCGGGTGGGTGTGGGGATACTCACAAGCCCCCAGCTGAGTGCCTCAGTGTTGGAGTTTACCCTGGAGAACAAGAGGGTAGCCTTCTTGCACCTTCAGGTTGCAAGGAGGAGGACTCTGACTGTTGTCAGTGTGTATGCACTGAAAAGCTGTTCAGAGTGCACAGCCTTCCGGGAGGCTCTGGCTGGGGTTCTGGAAAGGGTCCCACCTTGGGACTCCATTGTTCTGATGGGGGACTTCAACACCCATGTGGGCAATGACAGAGACACCTGGAGGTGTGTGATTGGGAGGAACGGCCCATGTGGTGTTTTGTTTTTGGACTTCTGTGCTAGTCATGGATTGCCCATAACAAACACCATGCTCAAACATAGGGAATCTCATACATGTACTTGGTACCAGAGCACCCTAGGCCAAAGATCAATGATCGACTTTGTTGTCATATTACCTTGGCTGTGGCCATATGTCTTGGACACTCACAGTGAAGAGAGCAGCAGAGCTGTCAGCTGATCACCACCTGGTTGGATCAGATGGTGGGGGAGGCTGCAGGACAGACCTGGTAAACCCGAACAGGTAATAAGGGTGAAGTCAGAACATCTGGCAGAGGCCCCTGTCAGTAAGGTTTTCAATTCCCACCTCGTGAAAAACTTCTTGTGCATTCACAAGTGAGGTTAAAATGGACTGAGAGATACAGTGTTGCTGACTCTGTATCAAACTGTTGTGGTGGAGAGGGAGTTATGCCACAAGGCAAAACTCTCAGTTTACCGCTCCATCTTCATTCCTACCTTAAACTATGATCATGAGCTCTGGGTAATGACTGAAAGAATGAGATCATGGATACAAGCAGTGGAAATGAGATTCTTCAGGAGGATGACTGCCTTAGAAATAGGGTGAGGGGCTCAGACATCCAGAAAGAACGCAAAGTAGAGCCGCTATCCTTCGCATTGAAAGGAGTCAGTTAAGGTGGTTCGGGCATCTAATTAGGATGCCTTCCTGTGGAGGTTTCCCGGGTATGCCCAACTGGGAAGAAACCCGCTGGAGGGATCATATATCCCATCTGGCCAGGGAATGCCTTGAAATCCCCCAGGAGGGGAAACTGTGGCAGAGGAGAGGGAAGTCTGGGCTGACCTGCTTCGCCTGCTACCCCCACGACCCTGCCCTGGATAAGTGGTGGAAGATGGATGGATGGATAGATGGATGAATGAATGGATGGATATTCTGTGATGTGTTAAAATTCTCATTACCACAGCACATTCATTTCTCACATGGTTGATGCCATTGCCAACAGATAACAGAAACACAACTACAAGCACTGCTGTTACATGGACACTGTGTTGCAGTGAGGCTTGTTGACACAAGCAGGACTTATTGGATGAACATGAACAATGGGCACCCAATAATAATTCATCAATAATGTTGGAAAATGCATCCTTTATTAGATACTCTCACATTGAATTAAATAGCATACCATCTGATATACACCAAACATGCCAACTATCTCCGTTATTGCAAAGAAAGAATGCCCGGGGGTGAACTTTAACCGAAATCATGGAATCATTGTGCATCTACTGTTTCAGTCAGGGGAAACATAAACATGAGTAAACAAGAGGATAACAGACAAATGAGCAGACTGTAGGACAGGATACTCCATTAGTAGAGTTTTGATGCAGGTGGTGGAGATAGAGGAGATACAGTTACAGGATAAGATGAGGAGTCGACTTCTGAGGAGCTGGACCCATGCAGACACTGTTGAGAACGGGGGGTGACCGGGGCAGAGGAGAGATGTCTTAGGATACATTTTTTTAAATGTGTTTCCTTGAAGAAAACTCACTATGCTTGAAGAAGAAAACCGAGCCATAATATCAAACCTTATAAAGTTCACAATGATTGGTCAGGGTTACATACAAAAAGGTCTTAGGAATACAGCTGGATCAGGGGTACTCATTATGTGAAAACTAGAGGGCATTTTGAACATTAATTACCCCTGACCTATCTCAAACAGGAAGCCGTCAATTTGGATTTCAAAATAAGAGCTCACCGGATCATCCCCACTTCACACAGTGATTTCACACCCTTAACAGGCTCATAGCCATGCCAAAACTGACACACACGCCCCATGGTGTATAACATTTTTGAAAACGAAAAAATAAACACAAAAAATGCCAAAATGTGCTCTTTAGCGCCACCAAGGTGCAAAATGGAGCACAAAAATGGTTGCCACGGCAACAAGGAATGTCGTAGAGAGGTCAAACCAATGTCAAAACGTTCCTCTCATCGAGACCCAAAAATCACGCGCTGACACCCCTGACCTATCACAAACAGGAAACCAGCAATTTGCCTTTCAAAGTAAAATTACTACTCTCCAGAAAAAAATTATCTCCTCCGAGGCCGTAAATGGTATCGGCTTGAAACCCGGAGAGATGACAGAGGAGGCATTGATGATCAAAAGTTATGTAGGATTTTGTTGTTTCTCAAACGGTTTCTGAATGACAAGCCCTCAAAGTTGGTGAACCTCAAAGAAGCCCTCCCAGCTCCTCCCATTGAAATGAATGGGGAATGAAAACACAGCTCTGGACAAACTGTGGAAGTTAAGCCTCTACAGAAAAAACAGAAAGTCCTACAGCTATGAAAACTACACGGATGGATTCCTGACAAAATTTCCAGTTCACACATATAACTTGTACAGAGATGTGGTCAAAAATGTGGCATTGGTGAGGAAATGTTTCTAGACTTTAGGTTACTGTGCTGCTTTGCTGCAGTTTGAATCTGGATGAGGCAGCAGCTGGCCATGTGACTCACTGAATGGAGTGTGTAATACACACCCATTATAAAGACTTAGGCTCCTGACAGAGCTGCAGGTACACACCTCAGTCTAACTTTCAGCAGTTGAAAAAGTGATAAAAAGGGATGAAACCCTCAAAATGGAGGTCAAACGGGCATGAGGGACCTGCGAGCGAGGACCCGTCCAATGCTGCTTGCAGCTTTAATTAAGATTAATATGGTCTCTTTGAATAATCTTAAATGAAATGCTGTATTATCAGTGTGCTCGCCAAAATAAAATTTAGATCATAAACTGATCAGTACATTCCTGTGTGAAGACACTGACTGTGCTGTGTGCCAGAATACAAAAATAAAGAGGTTTGCTAGCAGAATTGTAAGTTGTTATTAATTTTTCAAACAATGAATAATCACCCCACAATATTTTTGTGACTTGTTTCAGTGTTAATTATTGTAATTGTTGGAGCTTCCAGCCCTAACCATATGACACTTTCACAAAAGTCATATTTGTAACACCGTGGCAGTTATATTTGGCTATTAAATAAAGTTGTGCACTTGTTAATCTGAAATTCTGCAACAGCACTCTGGAATTAGGTTGTTGTGAAGAAACAGAAAAGAAACAAACATAAACACATAAAATACCCCATATTTTCTGTGTACTTTCCATACAGTAGATGTGTATCTGTAGAGTTTATGTTATGAGTCTGTGAGCCTGGAGCTTTGCTGTCAGTCTGAGTGGCACTAAAGACTCAGGGCATGAATAAATCAGCACAGTTTGACCCATTTAAATACCAAATGGAAGCACACTCTCCATGGGGAACAACAGGCATGCTTGAACACACTTCCTCATTTCCATGAAGGATACAGGATGCCATTGGAAGACAGTGTGACTGTGGGGTCATAGATTTATACAGCTGTAGTAAAAATACCTCTGGCATGAGTGCGCTGCCTTTGCCTTTGGTCAGATAAACAGATGAGTCCTCGACAGTGGCCTGAGGTCGAGATAGCTTAGTAATCTAATGATACAGTAAAACTGATGTGAACTCTACATTTCTAAGCTGCAGAGGCTGCGAGAGAAAAGTCAGTCATGCCTTTTTTTGTCATTCAGTTTCTTTTTGGCCCACAGCATGGCCTCTAACCCTTGTCTCTGATAGGTCTGAAAGTCTTTGTAAACTGACGAAGCATGGCTGGCAGCAGTCTTTATTCATTTAAAAGTACAGTGCTAAAAGAGTTTTAGTAAACTAAGCCAACTGGAGCACTTTGAATTAAACAAATCATTAATTTTTCAATTAGGCCTACATTCATTACTTTTCTACATTAAAATGGTTTTCTTCTTTTTCCAGAAGGAAGATTTTTAAGTCTTATCGTATATGTGACTTACAGTCCTACAGTGATATTAGGGGGATAGCTGTGGTGTGAACACTGTAGATGAACTGATCCACTGTCTTCTACACATTTCAACCTGCTGCCACCATTACCACAATCTACCATCCCAGAGAGTATGTCAGTCCTTGTCTGAGGAGGTGATTAATAATTAAACTTCATGTTACGACGAGTGACAAGAACCTAAGCACTGGGATGGAAAGAGAGAGGAGTGACACAACTATCAGGGGGATCAGAGATGAGTTGAGCGGTTGATTCAAACCAGGGGTACACAATATCTCCTGGTCTGTGTCTGTCATATCAACTATACAGTTATAGTCACCATTATGGGAACAACCACAAAATATCAAATTAGTTTTGTGCTTAGGGGGGTAAAACATAACGGTAACCACAAGCTGGCGTATTCCTATGAATACGCAGTTTTAGTTCGAAATAAATCTGTCCAGAAGCCATTTGCTGGAGGACGAGCTTGTCCATCTGATACAAAATCCAAACTTGTGTACAACTGAAGGCTCAAATGTTTGGTTGTATTTCTTCTAATTCCTTTTTTAACCAGGAGTGCTTCTTAACACTAACTTGACACACCAGTTGGACCATTCATTGTATCTCATTTGTCCATCTATGGGAAAGAGCCCATAAAAATATTTGGGAATGGGAATAACTTTTCAATAGCATATCTGGCAGGTAATTGGATGATCAATTCATTATTCACATTCATTACAGGCCAATCAGATAATAAGTGGAGCGAAAATATCCTTATAGAGAAGTTTGTATTGTTGTTATTTGTTATTCATTTAATACAGAAATGCAGTCCAGATCTGATAAAACTACTTCTGAAGCTGATAGCATCAATGCTAATCTCTGTATGAGCAGTGCTTCCTATTGTCGTCTCACTAGCTCCCACCTCTTCCTGCTCCAAAGCAGCTGTCCTGCTTTGGGCCGCTCACAATCATTGTAGATTGGATCTTGGCAAGATAGGACTGCAAGGTTACTTAACACTGCAAAGCAGACGGATTTGCCAGATTCCATTTCTCCCCTAAGGCAGATCCATCCTGCAAAACTTCAAGCTGAAACATTTGCAACCGGTCAGAAAATGACCAGGCTTTTCCGGCAGTTGTACAAACCTGGTTCAGTTGTTCCAAAAGTAAGAAGCAACCTTAAGCCCTGACTTGTTCAAAATAAATGTGGCGGAGAAAACATTCATGCAGTTACCATCCAGCTTCTCTTAAAAAGTCTTGCCTTTCCCAATTACTTTCTTGAGAATGTTTTCCAGATGGATGTGAACTGCATCCCATCAATATGTGAAACAATCCATCTGGTGTGAAGTATTACCATAAAAGTTTAAAAGACCCCCCACCCCCCCAAAAAAGAAAATTCAAATAACAAACAAACTGATTAACAGAGTTTTAATGCTACTTGCAAAATATTTTCAACACTTTCTTGAGAAAATGAGAATGAATATAACTTTATCATCAGCATATTATAAGAATGTTTCATCCATTACATTTCTGTTTAGATTATTTTTGTATGTATGATGTATAACGACCACCGAAATAAATACTCAAACTGTACCTTTCGCTGACCATCAACTTGTAGACAGGGTACACCCTGAACCGGTTGCCAGCCGATCACAGGGCCAAATAGCAAGACAGACAACCATATTCACTTTATACCTAAGGGCAATTTAGAGTCACCAGTCAACCTAATGAGCATGAGCATCCACACAGATAGTCCAGACCAACCCAGGGATCGAACCTGCAAAATTCTTGCTGTGAGACTGGTGCACTACCTGCTACGCCACTGTGCCACCCCATTTGAATTTAGTACTAAATGAGTACCTCCGTGGGTTTTGGTTTAATCATTTACAGAGGCAGCCTCAACTGAACACTCAAGAAACTGCAGGATTCTTCTTTACCACAGTGTCTTTGTTAATCATGGGAGGTAGCAGAGTGAATTATAAAAATAAATATTTTTTATTCTGTTGAAAATACCACTTAGCCTGAACAGTGTTCATTTAGGTTGCACGATATCTGTTGTATTTGTGCTAGTGTTTTCAGCATAAGTAATTTCTCATCCTGTGAGTTATGATTAATAGAAATTGCACAGTCAGTGGTGTGGAACAATAATAACAAATAAACTCCTTGTTATGGCATTGACAGAGAAAAACAGTTCCACTGAAGCTGATGCCAACTGTGGATGTCACAACAAAGACTGCTTCAGGAAAAAAGCACAATGGCAGTCTAGTCAGTGATTGACAATACAGTTACAGAGCCATTAACAAAATATTATCAAAATGGCTTTAGGTGCACAGGTTTGTTAGTATTCTTAGCAAGAAAAATGTCAACATGAATGGGTTGTCTCAAGGACAGAATCTGTAAATGTATTGGCATCACACTTCAGGTTTAAATGAAAACACAGACATCCTTACAATGAAAAAGTTAACTGATGTTTACAACCTCATGGAAAAGTTGCTTCATACCTCAGTTCAGCCATACTGCACAAAAGGATTGTGTAAAAGCCACTGACTATACATAAATGTGGATGGCACATCTCCATCTCCTCTTTTTTTCCTAAATTGCCCCTTGACAGGTGCTGACATTTAATGCTGGTTGCAATATTTGGAGCTGAGAAGCGTATCAAAAGGATTTGACCCCTGGGCTAAAAAAGTGTTGTCTTGCATCTTTCACTGACAAAACACACACACTTACCTTACTGATATATGAACTTTTCAGATGTTTTGGATACTCAAAACACTTTTTACATCACAAGTCACACCTATTCATTCACGCCACATTAACACATTGATAGTAGAGGCTGTCTCAAGGCTTTAGCACACCAGGCGCAATTTCTTTCGAATCCATAGGCAGTCAGTTAAAGCGTATGTTTTAGCATCATTGTAACATCACCAAGCAATAAAGCAGCTTTTTCTTTTTTGGACAGCAGTAATTGTATTTTTAAGTTTCGCATCCGGTAAACCCACGACTGACCAATGAGAGCACTCGTCGTTGGCACATTCAACATGGCAGCCCACTTGATGGTGTTTTGCATCAATAGCAGCCTGTTTTATTTGACCAAAGTCATCAAAATGATAGGGATTTAGAGATAATGTATGGAGTAGGATAGTATTGCAGCTGCAGTATGCAGTACTTAAGCTTTAACCATAATGAACAGCTGGTCCTGAGCAGGCTGTGGTTCAGCTCCAGCTCCTGAATTAAACAGAGAAACTTCACAACTTCTCCTCTCCTTTACATAATCAGATGTGCCCATTTAGTTTCCATTTACTTGAAATCAGCTGTCACTTGATGTTCCCTGGCACAGTTAATTTCAGAATGTACACAACATAAATCTGCAAATATGCTTCACTTTTGATGTGAATATAAAAACGCGTCTTTATGTTCACATCACATTGTCCCTGAAATGTTCACAATTCTGTGCTGTTTATTCACACCCCCGTAGTATGTAAAGGCCTTTAAGCTGCCTAGTAATACTTCAAGCATCTACAGTCTACAGCAGTGCAAAATTTTGTGTAACTTTAAAGATGAAGACTTTTATGGAAATATTAAGTTAGCTTCCTTAAATTTTTTCTCATTGTTTTTCATCTACTCTGCAAAGTCCATGAAAACCACCAGAAAAGCTGCATTTGTCCAACAGAGCTGTCTCTGGAAGCTTCATGGCGCCTCTTTTTGGCCTAATATAACTACTTTAAAAAGATAATTATGAAATTAGGAGCTCAGATATATATCAGCACAACTAAAGCTTGCTAAAAGCACGGACAGCATGTAGAGGATTTTTTTTAAAGTTTGATTTTCATCTCATCTTGTACCATGGAGGAGGTGGAGCTCATGACTTCAACCAGTCACTTGTGTGCTTCAACAAAAATGGTGAAAATAGATGCTAAAGCCAGCTCCTGAAATACACAATACCAGTGAGGAGGGGTCATTGTGTTTGTTTACTCAGAGGGTATTTTTTGTTTCTAATGCAACATTGCTTCTTACACTCTTAGCTGGGAAGCTATTATTAGTTTAGCACTAATTTCTTTTTTTTTTTGTCAAATGCTTTCACTTACTCTAACAATCTCACAGCCAAAATCTGATTTACAGCTGTAGCACATGAATAGCAGGAAATAAGGACTATTATTTCAGATTGCTCATCTGTTTTTTAAACAGTATATCTCAAGACCAATTTCAAAGATTCTCTTCAAAATTTCCAGTGACCCAGACATAAGCTGGTCAAATTTTGAAGGTCTCATTTTCATCCTCTGCTCACTAATGTGATATCTCAAGAATGTATTCAGGGATTTTGTTCCAATTCTTTGATACAAGGATGTGTTGATTTGACTTGGAGGGTCAGAGGTCAAGGCCGTGAAATATTATCCCTTAATATAAATGTTATATGTCAAAAAGGCTTTAGAAGATTACATTTAAACCTTGCAAAAACTTCCTCTCTGACTTAGATTACTGGATTTTTGTGATCATACATGCCTCTTTTTTAATGAGCACTGCTGCAAAGGGCAAACAATGGAGCTCTGTTCAAATGAAGTGTGAACATATGAGAGCAAATCCAAGCTTCAGATCAGGCCAAGCCCTCCTTATAGCAGAATATTAATGGTGCTTATAGCAGGGATGCAACAATATACTTCCCCCACACTTCAGTATCTACCTCATTTTATTTGCACACAGTTTTCAGTTCACTTTTGTTTTGATGACCCTTGCAATTGGCATGCTTGTTTAAAAATTCTGTTCTGTTCTTCAGAGTTTAAGGCAAATCATACCCAAACAGCAAGGGGTTATGAAGAGAAAAAAATACTTTTTAAAATCATTAACAATTTCATTCATTTTCTATACCAGCTATCCCTTTCGCGGTTTTGAGGGCCGAAGCCTATCCCAGCTGTCGTTGGGCGAGAGGCGGGGTACACCCTGAGCCGTTTGCCAGCCAATCGCAGGGCAACATATAGAGACAGGCAACCATTCACGCTCACACAAAGGGCAATTTAGAATCACCAACCAACCTAATGAGCATGTTTTTGGTCTGTGGGAGGAAGCCGGAGTGCCCGGAGAGAACCCACGTATGCATGGGAAGCTTCACACAGAGGGGCCCTGCCCGACCCAGGGATCGGACCGGCGACCTTCTTGCTGTGAGGCACGTGCACTGTCTGCTGCGCCACCGTGCCACCCCTTAACAATCTCTTTATTTTTTATTTAAGCAAAAACATCCTTGATGCATTATGGTATAAAATAAGGAAACACACTTGAGTATCACTTTCAAGTGCTTTTACCCCTTGCCAACATCCATTATGTTTATTTAATAATCTTTGAAATACAAACAAATTTGACCTCCAAACAGCTGTAATTATTCAAGTTATTTCAATTTTCTTGAAATTACATTTGAATTAGGGATGTAACGGTTACCAGGTAAAATGATGAACCGCGGTAAAATTTCAGAGGGATATTTTTAGCGTTTCCTGTTTTTATTACCGTTAAACTGTGGTTGGGGGAGGTGGCACTCTCAGGAGCTATCATCAGTGAAAAAACTCATGGACATGGTCTATAACAAGCTGTAACATGGACACTAAGTTTATTTTTGGTCATCTCAAAACTTTGAACATTTCATTTACAAAAGTTTATAAAGAGATCTTTTTTTTCTTTTCTTGTAATTACACACTGTTTTAAGCATTTATAACATAATAAAGACAAATACTTGCCAGAATTGTTTACTTTTATTTCTCATGAAAAAACGGAGAAAAATTATACTAATAGGACAATTCCTGACACATTTATTGACAAAAAATACAAAAAGGCAGCCTGTTATATTTATAGTATTAACAATGTTAAATGATTTCAATTGTGTGTATAAGTACTTTTTGAACATTTTGAGCACAGTACAACAATACCACGATAATTATGATAACCGGGATAATTTTGGTCTCAATAATCGTGATATTAAATTTTCATGCCATTACATCCCTAATTTGAATTGTCATTTTTCTGAGCTGTTATTGAACACATCTCAAAACATTGCAGACAACTCATTAAGTTTGTTTCTAATGGATATCTATCCAGCCACTTCAGTGAGGACTTCAAATTGATAAAAATTTTAAAACAACTGGACTTTGACAAAGTCTGAGTATGCTTTTCATGGCCATTTTGAGGGGATAAAGAGGACTTTTCCTCTTGTAATGAGTTTGTTATGGAGTTGCAGACCTCTTTTCCCAAGACCACAGGGAATATTTGATAAACTGGCTTGTGATTGGAGTTTATGTTCCCTCTTCAAAACCTGACTGATGTTCGTGCACCAGCAGTTTGATAAAATTGCCCTATGTTAAAATCTGAGACTCACAAGGCTAATTGGCGGCATTGATAAGCTCAAACTTTATTGATCTCAGATTTGGAAAATGCTGAACTATTATCACCTGGAATCCACCCCACAGATTTGAAGAATGAAGGTCCCTCTTATTGCCTGTGCGGCATGAAGCATGAAGGAAGGGGATTGCTGCCGATCTTCTCAAAGCAGTATTGTGAAATACTGGCCCAACTTTGGCATACTGTAGCTACTAGCTGCATGTGTTTCATCAACCCTTCATGCTGACTCGCAGGCACAAATACAATAGAGTAAATACAGAGAGAAAGGGGCAACAATGAATTAAAGGTGTATGTAAACAAAAATAGGGCAATCCACATGTGCATATTAAACTGTGGACATTGTCTCAGACAGTTCAATATTTTATTGAGAATTGTTGCAACCCTTGTGAGTAGGGCCTAATCATCTGTGGAAAGCAGCTTAGAAAAAAGAAATCCCAATTAGGGCTCCACTTTGACGAGTGATCTTACTGAATTGCTTTACAATTTTACTGCTTGTCTTGCTTTTCAGGTGTTGAGTCCATAAAAGCCCATTTTACATATGGGAAGCTCGGTCATTCTGCTGGTCTCTTACAGTGGTTTTTGTACCCTTGACATCCTTCAGTCCCACCTAACCATACTCTCCATGGCTCCACTTTTCTCTTTCCGTGGGATTGGTGTGATTTATGGTGGCTAATAGCCACCCACTCCCTTCATGCTCTTTAACTCTCCATCTATTGATATTAGCCTTCTGGGAAATGGAGCTAAATTATCCCATTCACCAAGTGACCTTAACAGTCCATAAGATTCACCTCTGAGGGATGTCTCATCCATTCATCCGGTGCACACACACACTCCTCTTAAATCCACTGACTGCTCATGTACATGGTGGTTTAAATATGCATATAATATTACCACATCTTAGAAGTCTACATGTTTTTTATTCCAACATTTTAGGTAAACAAAAAAAAAAAAAGGAAGAAAACAGAACAAGACAATCAGCACTCACAAGATGAGGTGAAAAAAGGAAATTAAGACAAAGACTGTTTCAAAGGGAAACAGTCTAGTCTAGACAAGTAAAAGAGGCCACCCAACCCCCTTCTACACCCTAACCCAAATACCCTCAGAGAACAGACGGGTAAAACCACGTCACCAGATGGGTGGGGTAGGAAGGATGGAAATTCCATCACTCTTCTCTTTCTCTATCCAAAATGCAAATCCTCTCCCCCCTTACTGACAGTCAACACTATATATTTATTCACCTTGCTTGACAATGCAACCCTTCATTAACAAAAGCCTCATGCTCAGCAAGCGTTTCTTTCTGCAGAGGTACACAGGCGAGTTGCAGGTGCCTGTGTGTTATAAGGGGAAGAGAAAATTGCTTTGTGTGTTAGCTACTGTTTCTTTGACAACATCTCATCCTCCTGACAGGAAAAGTGTTGCCCTCTGTTCTGAGAAAAAAAAAAAATCTGAGATATTTTAAGTTGAAGCACTGAGAGCAGCAAAACAAAAAGGCGGAGTGTTTTGAAGGAGAAAAGGTGCTGGTTGTAGCGCTTTCCTTGAGACAGCTCTTCACTCTGTGTCTGTTATAGCTCCGAAAAAAAAGGTGCTGATGCTTGAAACAGAAACCCAAGTGGGCACCAGGCCTGACATTATCTTCAGGATTATTTCCTCCCCCTCACCCCCGTCTCTCCTGCCCCACACACAGATGAGCAGCAGGTTCACTCTATCTGCCACCAGCATCAGTGAAAAAGACACATTCTGACTCTGCACAGAGCACGCTGCTAACAAAGAGCAGTCGTCTTTGTTCAGCTGGAGCAGGAGAGGGAGAGGGAGGGAGGGGGGAACAAGAGGGGGATAAGGATGGAGGATGGGGGGAGAGACACAGATTTTCCTTTTCTGTTTGAGCCCAAAAAAAGAGCAGCAAAGCAAAATTCCCCCACTTATCAGCATTGTGCACATACGCAGCTCTATCTGTTAAGACCAGCATGTTTTTAAACACCACTGTGCTTACTCAGGTGGTTCTCCTTACAGGTTGGCCCTTCGTTGATTTTGCAGCTCATGTGGAATGTTTTTTTTTTTCATTTTATGGTACCTTTATCTTTAAACCGCAACATATGTTTAAAGGTGATCAGAACATGTTATTGATCGTCATTGCTGCACTTTGAAAATTTCGAATATAGAATCCCAAAATTATCCCATCATCCAAAAATTCAGCATTAAAAAATAGCTCTTTTTCAGTTTTTAGGATTATATTTGCCAAGGAAATTGTGTTATGACAGTGAAAAACAAAAATTAAATGGACATAAATGGATTTTCTGATACTATGAAAACCTGGGTCATAGAGGTACAGTATGATTATATTAAGGTATTTCACAAAGAATTCTGTTGATCAATTGTCTGTGCTGTTTTTTTGCATGAAAAGTAGTATTTTTGGTAGCTTTATTTAAATCCCCTGTTCAGGGCCAACCTTCAATGGTGTAAATTCCTGGTTTATTCCCATACATTTCCATTTATTTCTAAAAGTCTTGTATAGAAAGTTTGAAAATACTCAGAATTTTGCAACCCTAATTATCCCAATAAAACAATTAGAGGTCAACTAAATTTCTTTCACTAAGGTGAACAATTGTAAGAACTCACATTTAATGAAAGTTAGTTGATGATGATAATATTGGTGATGATGAGGCAGAGGAAGAGCAAACAAGGAAATATTCAAATCTGTCAAAAATGTCTGTGAATAAGAAATACTGTATTGTTGAGCATAAAGCACAGATTTAGCTGAATTTGTGTTTTTATTATTATTATTATTATTATTATTATTATTGTTGGGACTGACCATCAAAAACTTTTCACGTACATAAAATACAATTTGTGCTCTTATTTTCAAGCAGGTCATGCTGTGTAGAAGGAGTTTAGCTTGGAATAAAAAATGTTAGAATTTTTTTCATTTTTAATCACATTAAGACAACAGGATTTCTTTTTATAACCCACCGAAGAATGATTAATATCAACATACTTGTACACATATTTACACCAGGGGCTGGATATGAGACACCCTGCTTTACTTGCTGTACTCATAGTTTTGGCAAAATGTAGTGAACAGTGAGAAGTATGCCAATAACTGGAGATCCACAGTATGCCAAAAACACCAAGATGTACAAATTCCAAAAAATATCAGTCTTTCTTGCAAACTGTTTTCTACAATGCAGAGTCTCAAAGGTCAAATGCTGAAATGGTGGACAGGAACAGTGTGTAGCAAGGCAACAGCATCAGTGTTTTGAGCATTTACAGTACAGTGCAGTTATGTGTATCGAAATGTGGTCAATTTATAGTTTTGAAGATGTTATGTAGGGGCTGCTCACATCTCACAGGTGAATGTTTATTAGTTGTTAGAATCATCAAAATTCTTATAAATCAGACCATGTATGGATGCTACAATCAAGCAGCATTAGCCTTTAGCTAATTTTGGACCACTGTTTACTGTCATTTTCAAGACCAGAACCACCTACTGTAATAATGGTTCTGGGTAGCAACATACAACCAAACAATACCTACTGTCACAAGTATAACCCAAGACTATGTTTAATGGTAATGGCTCTATACGGTAATGATTGATTAAATGGAATTAGAGGAGCTTAAATATGAACATAACAGCAATGTCACATCAACAATAAGTTACTATTTCTTGTAAGAACCAAGGAGTAAATTAACATTTTACACAATAAACTGTGATGATGGAAAACTTTTTGTAGATGTGTAAAAGTAAACAAATGTAAGTGAAACCTGGAAGTTTCCCATGTATCATGTGTGATCCTAAAAATTATACCACTTATAAGGGGTTTAAAGATTTTTATATATTTGTTCATGTTTATGGAGGAAATTCAGTTACCTCTGTGGGTGTCAACATTTTTGACCGTAAACATGAGGTCACCAACCAAACGGCAGCTGAGACATTCAGCTTCTTAGGAAGTTCAGAGTCATGCTGTGTTCTTGTGGCCCATTTAAAAAACCAGCAAACAAATATTTCTTGAATAACTCAAACCTGCTTGGTCTTACGTAGCTCTCAGGATTCACAGCCAGGCATTATCTCTTCATAGTGTGCATTATTATTTAATATTGAGACATATATCCCATAATATGTTTTCTTATGTTGCTATTGATTAAATGGCAACTATCATTCAAAAATACTTAAAGTCTGATAAGTCAAATTAGAGAAACAGAATTAGTCGAGGCAGTAAAAGCAGTTCTCTCCAAAACATCCATGTTGTAAAAGCTGCTGATACAGCATGTCAATTAAATATTAATAGTATGCTTGGTTTGAGTGGAGAGGATGAAATAATGTGTTTGCCTGACAAGCAATGAATGATAAAACATAAACAAGCTGCTTACATTCTCCCACTTATTCTATCATAAGGCAGCACATCCCAAAAAAAACTACCTTTATTGATTTGTTTTTGCATATGAGGCCAAACAGCTACCTCACAAAGTTACACGCTCACTCCTCTCAGACACTATTTCCAACACAAACTGGGTCAAAAACAAATCAGGCCAGGCTTGTGTTTGTCAATCCCAAATGAAAGCCAATCCCCAGGAGCCTCCCTAAATTGCTTTGCTCAGGAGCAATTATAAAGGGATCTGTTAATTTTGTCGTTAAGTGGCTCCGATTGGTTGCAGAGTGGCAAGCTCTAATGTGGACGCTAATGCAAAGTGACATGTGTAACAGGAGTCAGGACCTCATCACCTCTGTGGATATTATCAGCAAATCAGCGCACACTTTCACGCTCATGATAACCTTGAGCCCTGATGGTTAAGAAGGATGTAAACAGGAAATGCCAACACAAACAGAGGAGCAGCATATGAAGCTTAACAATAGGACTGACACAACTAAGAAAAAAACTCCCTAAGTTCCCAACCAGAGGTCTGTGCCCTCTGTTGGTTGCCAGAGGCTCTTAAGGGGGAAACAGGCTTTAGGGTTGTCAAAATGTGGTCTACATATACAGTATCTCACAAAAGTGAGTACACCCCTCACATTTCTATTAATATTTTATATCTTTTCTTGGGACAACAGTGAGGAAATGACACTTTGATACAATATAAAGTAGTGAGTGTACAGCTTGTATGACAGTGTAAATTTACATTAATGTCTAAACTGCTGGCAACAAAAGTGAGTACACCCCTATGTGAAAGTGTCCAAATTGGGCCCAAAGTGTCAATATTTTGTGTGGCCACCATTATTTTTCTGCACTACCTTAACCCTCTTGGGCATGGAGTTCACCAGAGCTTCACAGGTTGCCACTGGAATCCTTTTAGACTCAACAATGATGACATCATGGAGTTGGTGGATGTTAGAGACCTTGTGCTCCTCCACCTTCCGTTTGAGGACGCCCCACAGATGCGCTATAGGGTTTAGGCCTGGAGACATGCTTGACCAGTTCATCACCTTTACCCTCAGCTTCTTTAGCAAGGCAGTGGTCATCTTGGAGGTGTGTTTGGGGTCGTTATCATGTTGGAATACTGCCCTGCGGCCCAGTTTCTGAAGAGAGGAGATAATGCTCTGCTTCAGTATGTCACAGCACATGTTGGCATTCGTGGTTAATACTAATGCAAATAATGCTAAGGCTGTTGCCATTGATATATGCAGTGGCTGTTGTTGGTGCTTTGCATTGTGGGTAACAATATGTGACATAGACTGGTCTGATGCATACTGCCAATTTTTTCAAAGTAGTATGAAATCTAGGTATCAGGTCAGGTTTGGGAGCACGTTCAGGGTCGTCACTTCACCATTTAGCATTCCTAATGACTCATCTGCACCACCCTACTTCAATTGTAGTTGTTTTACATGCGATGAAGTTTAAGGGCACAAGGGTGAAAACCCTAAGCACTGAGGCTCCATAGACAAGGTATGCCAACCCCTTTCAGCTGCATTACCAACTGCTGTAACTGGCGGCCCCAGGAGGTCAGCTTGCGTTTCCCCAGTGACCAAACCAACTCCCAACTGTGTTTCAATCGAGCTTGTACCATCCACCCTCCGGCCTGCCCAAGCCCTTTAGGACTGAGCCACGCTGCCACTGTTACAGCATGCTGTTTCGAAAACAGCCTATAATATCCCTCAAAGCCAGGTTGTATATTTCCTAGTCATAATGCAATAATGGAATAGATGGCAGGAACAAAGACCGTAGCTACAGTATAATGTTATATATGAAAGTGACCTCTCTTTTTGGTCTTCCTCCCAGTGAAAGGTACAAGGAGCTGCTGTGTCAAGTCTGGATAGTCAAGCCACACAGTATATGCAAAAAAATTTTTAAAATAAATACCAGAGCAGACTCTTTTGACCAAAAAAGGGAATTAAAATGTGTTACTTCTACCTCTGTACAGCCCAGTACTAAGTGATCCACAGCTGGGTACCGGTCCGTGGCCTGGTGGTTCAACGCTCCTGTCGTTTTAAAAAAGTGAGCAACAAAGCTAACACATGCATATCACAAAACTGGGTTCTTTGCTTTCAAAACTGTTAGAAGGTAATCATTTACTTGGTATTGATTTGATCTCCCCCATAAAGCTACATGAGACACAATATAAACAGCACCTGTACACTCTGCTGCAATAATATACAGCAGCCATGCAATAAATTCCACCTCGGTGAGCTTCATTATGTTCAATTTGTCCTGAGACTTAGAGGTGCTGATACAACTCAGAGGGGATTTTCAGAGGCTGTAATTTGTGATATTGTTCCGTTAGGCTACCTTTTGTACAGCGTTTCAGCATTCACCTAGCCTCATAGGAGCTTTATTTTTTCATCCTGCAGCTGAAGAGGGACAAATAGACAGATAGACAGTGTTTGTTATGTACATTCGCATTCGAGACATCTGGTGTTCGACAGCACTGTTTGTATCTCGCAAAAGATGTGTGGATGATGGCAGGGATGGTGTTATTACAAGGTAGGAGATGTGTGAAATGTTGAATTTGCTCCGGTTACAGCGCTAGTTAAAACCAGATTTAATCAAGAAAGCCTTATTAAAAACACATCATATTTTACTAAATTACCTTCTATGCCCTGAAGTTACGATTAGAAATATTTATATCTGTAAGCAAACCCAGACTGCTGCCTGAGATAAAAATGGAGCTGTTACCAATTTACTGACAGTGTGAGTATCTTTGACTTCTTCTAGCATCATTTTTTATTTTTTACCAACATCCATCTCTTTAAAACTTCTTGCTTAATATGCCACACATCTACTAGTGAAGCAGCACCCTGACAGGAGCGTTGGCACCCTGTCTCCTCCTCAGCAGAGTCTAATGGGGCAAAGTGATGAGAAGACTTAGGTGAGGTAAAACAGGGGGCATACGCTTCTGTGTGACTGCTTCTCCCAGATGGCCATGTGGAGGGAGCTGTGTGATCAGAGATCTAATAAACCCGTGGATATGCTGCAGCGCCCTTTCCTGGGAGGGAGCTGTCACCATAGCAACCATACCACAAGCGCTGCAGGTTAATGGTGGGAAATTATGATTTGCCGGTTTGCAACTAGCACACAGAGTGACTGCTGGATCCACTCGGAGGCTTTTATGTGGGTGCAGAGAGATACGAGCAAGCAAGCGAGCGGAGCCCACGGAGCAGTTTTTGGACAAACATGAGAGTCTTTGAACAAGTTCCAGTTTGTCCCTCAGCAAAAAGAATTAAATTACACTCCTGAATTTGTGTTTACAGAGATTTTACTCCATATTAGCTCAGTCTGCTCTGAAGCTCCATCAAAAGTAGTGCCTCTTTTTTTGTTATGAGGCACTCTTACGATGGTCAGCCAGAGAAATAATAACAAATGGGAATCTCTCCAACACTACCTTTTTCAAACATAAGTATGCAGCATGCAAAATCAAAACCCTAAAATATCTTGGACACACCAAAACCCTCATACAATCTTGAAAATAAGACTCAAAGTGTTTACCTATCTTTTTCAGAAGGACATTATTTCAATACATGATTTAGTGCCTACATTTTCATTTGTAATATTGTCTTTTTAAATATACATGGTGACTCTGCATACTTTATAACATGTCCATGATTTCCAGAGAACATATTGTTTAAGTTTCTTGCCTGAAAATCAACCAGAATTTGATTTTGTCATGCCTATGAACCCCTCTGTTCCAGTCCTGCTCAGGCTGTTTTGACATCTAGTTTGAAAGAGTCCATATTATGCTTTTTGGAGATTTCTATGCCTTTAAGTGTGTTTTGGAGATTAAAGAGTATGCAAATGCACAAGACAAAATGTCTGTGGCATTTCTCTCCTCCTTCTCTACAGCACCAGTAGCTGCCTTAAAGAGCTCATTCTGCCAGTCCCCCCAAATAGACCTACCATTGGGTTTTTTTTTTTTTTTTTTTTTAAGATTTATTTTTGGGCATTTTGTGCCTTTATTGATAGGAGAGATAGTGCCAGTGGATAGGCTTGTAAAAGGGGGTGAGAGAGTAGGGGAAGACCCTCAGCAAACTGGCCACAGGCTGGATTTGAACCCAGGCCGGCAGAAATATGTATATGGGTTGTGCGTGGTTACCTACCACTCTGCCAAACCAGCACCCAGACTTACCATTGTTAAGTCATCACTTCAAGCCTATTGGCTTGGGCTGGCAAGCCAAGTGCAGAGCATAGACTGTAGAATGAAAGCATAGTCTCTGAAAATCTGGTGCAAAGCAGCACTGAACTGACCAAGTAGCACAGTGTAGATGGGTCAACCAGTCAGAGCAGAGTGGGCCCACGTGGGTAAGGGGGCCTTAAAGTTCGGGAGCTCTAACAAAGCAGATAATACAGCTGGATCGGGGTTGCTCAGTGTAGGAAGACTAATTTTTCAATAGTTTATAAATCTGAGTTAAGACAACATATGGGCTCTTTAGAAACAGCTTGTAATGCTTAGGCCATGCTTAGTTGGCAGTTATACAGAAGCACTGCCCTATCAGGTCATTGTCTTTAGGAAAACTTAAAAAAGGCTACTTGTGTACATTTCTTACATTAAAAAAGCTAACCACAACTATTGCATGAGAGACTGATTTGCTTAGACTTACGAAATACAAAATAGTCTCACGGATTGAAGACGATCCAACATGTTTCTGCCACGTTTTCCCATCTCCCATGGTTTTGTGTGATTTGGACAGCTGGTCATCATGTTCCATAGATTGCTACGCACAACACCCTTGTAGTCACAATTCACCCTGCTCTTGCAGCCTGCTGACAGACCCCTCTTTTGGCAATGGTTAAAAAAACTTGGCCACTGGGAGGCAGAGTCAGTGGGCTCTAAGTTTCTGTTTCTAAATTGACTGTAAGGTAGAGTGAGAGATCATTTTCAATATGGTGACTGTCATAGAATAAAGTAGAACAGTTTTATTGTCATTGTACATGAATACAGTAACATTTTAGTGCACTACCTGAGTTCTGATTATAAGAAAGAGCACTGATATGCTCCAAAAAACAATGTGTGACATCACTGAGAGTTCTTCTTTGTCTACTCCAGTCTATGTTTTTCATTTTATCAACACAAGTAGAAGGCAGAGAGTAATTGTAACAGGCATGTTTATTTCTGCTGTATAATTGGGTATTTTAATGTGCACACTAATGGACATCTCTTGGCTCTGCCTAATACAATGATGACTCAAAGTTACAGAACTCTGGCACACCAGGTCATTAAAAAGTTAGGATCAAAATTTGCTGCAGTACCATTTGTAGTTAAATGGCACAGTATAGCATGAGTCATTGTGGCAGCAGAAGTGGAGTATTGATTCTCCCTCCTGGAGAAAGGTTAAAGGTCTCCAAGCTTTAGTCTCTTTGTTATAGGAACAGTTTCTTTGATGAAGCCTTCTTGTCTGATATCTTGGTGTCAAATGAAAAGATCTGTATGAGAATGCCAGCAAGACCAAAGAAATTACCTAATGTATTTTTAATCTTGGATAAAATTCAGGAAGATATGACCAAAGAAAATCATTTTTGCTCTCAAACCTGTTATGGATGGTTTTTAGGAGGATATGAAACAGACTGAAATTAACTCACTGGCTACTTTTACATGCAGTCATTAACCATTTCATAACCAGAATATTAGCAATAACCCGGTCACACGGCCATGTAAACACCAATAACCCTTTTTCGTTTTTTAAAAACCCGAAAATCACCTCTGGGTTACATCTTTTCTAACCCGAATATTTGGTCATGTATATGCCCATCGGGATATCGCCATCGAAAGGAACATTAATTTGTGTTCTGCGCATGTTCTTTTTGCAAGAAATCGTGGTCTTTTGAGTACAGAAGTACTTGTTGTAAAATGGCACAGCTCCGGCTCCATTTCCTATTTCTTCCACCAAGTACTGATGGTGGGTAGAGTTGTTCCGATTTCGATACAAGTATCGGAAATTTCTCCGATACTGCCGAAAATGCTGGTATCAGTATCGGTGACTACTGGAGTCCAGGCACCATCTGATTTAGTAATCTATTTACTGTTTAGTACCGTTAAATTCTGGCACAGTTCTTGTTCGCTGCTCTTACAACAGTAGCGCCGTGCTGCAACCTGCAGGGACCTGGAGGAATTGATCACGTGACACAGACACAACAGACACATGTGTCAGAGCCGGCTGACGCGAGGCTTGGTGCTAAGCTAACTAGCATGATCATGTTGGCAGTGTGGCAATACTTCACGGTGGATGCTCCACCAGCAAGACTGCGACATGCAACTTGTGCAAAGATAAAATCTCGAGGGGTGGCACGAGTGTTACTCATTTCAACACAACCATGCAGGCGTAGTATGATATTTTTTTATAACATACTGGTGTCGGTTCTGTACTCGGTATCGGCCGATACCCACAGCACAAGTATCGGTATTGAGAGGGAAAAAATGGTATCAGAACATCTCTAGTGATGGGTCAGTACCAGCACCAAAGCGCAAACGAAGGCGACTGCTACCTGCTCCGGGCTGTTCATTATCCACCGTGCTGCTGCTGTTGTTGTCATTGCTATTAGATACGGAAAGAAGAAGCAGAAATAATGCGCATTGCGTCATGATGTTCTCCGTGCATCGAGATGATGTCTGTGCGTCGCTGTTTTGATAGGGATAACATGTTTGCTCAAGCATGTAAACTGGTTATTCCTTATGTTTCAGAAACCGGAATATTGACCTTAACCTGAATATTGACTGCATATAAACGGAGTGACTGTCTCTTTATGATCTATCAAAGCAATCATGACCATCAATGA
The DNA here is from genome assembly GCA_037902135.1 of Cetoscarus ocellatus. NCBI lineage: Eukaryota > Metazoa > Chordata > Actinopteri > Labriformes > Labridae > Cetoscarus > Cetoscarus ocellatus. Next base: position 1,089,643 of record JBAMNC010000565.1, on the reverse strand, counting down.
CAAGACTGTTAATTTTTGTCTGCCTTACCATAGACTCAGATGTCAAGCTAAGTGAGTAACTGCATGCTCAAGAAACTCCCTTTTCTCCTTAACATTTCATACATGCAAAGAGTTGCACTAAGTGATATGTTTGAGCATTTGGAAAGGAAAGACTTTTTTCAGCAAGAAAAGGCAAGAAAAGAGATTAGAGGTATTGTTTTTCCTCAAAGCTTGAAATTGGACATAGTTAAAACATTTTTTTGATATGTATCTTCATGCATTTGAAAAATGTTTAATTCTGTATTTTTCCAGACATGTGAGCGTTGTAGATTATCTCTTGTGAGAATGATGGGAATATAAATGCTGAAAGACAAATAACTTGAAGAACTGCAGGATGGTTGTAGTCTTCTACAGCATATACACTTGCCAGTCAGTAAAGGTACAGAAAATGGTGGGTCAAGAGGACAGTTTGGTGGCAGACCTGAGAAGGAACTTTATGTGAAAACTGAAGAGAATGTGTGGAATGATATTTGGAACAACTCAGAAAATATCAATTTGAAACAGACCCAGAACAGTATAACTAATACCACATAGAGTACAGATATGTCTTGATTGTCTCTCCCCATGGTCTCTGTTTTAGTGCCACAAATGCAACATAAAAACATGAACGCTTACTTATTGTCTTTGGTCTGGCCCATAGTTACACAAACATTGGGAACTGGACTTAATCTTGAGCTGTCTCACTGTTCCTTGGTCTTCCTTAAGCACATGTCACTTATGTACACAAAAGGACACGGCTAAATGTGCTGGGATTCTGTGACCCCTACATTCTCTGGTTGGTCCAACATAATAATGGAGCATAAATCCATTAGATCTTCTGACTTGTCTCTAAGATACTTAAGCAACTGACTTTATCAAAATATGGAGAGTATCTATGAAACATGTCATTCTGAATTTGTCCACTATGCTTTCTATGCACTTTACATCATTTATGTAAAATGTCTGGACCCAACTATGCTGCTGACAGTAATGTTGTACTAATGTCTCTTGATGCTGCAAAGCATCAGATAAACATCCCTTTTTCTCTTCTTGTCTTTTCTTCATATTGTCAATGCGAAGCTTTTTAATATTTTCTTTCAAATTTCTTTTCTTTTTCTGTCTGTTTGGGTAAGAGGAAATAAAGAAAATAAGTACATACAAAAATGAAAAAATGGCTGGGATTTTTTTGTGGTGGTCCGCTTGGTAGAAATCTTATCTCATGAATGGTGCGGGTGCATGTTTTTATTAAGATTCAAGGTCATGATGACCTTGAGGCTGTGCCACCAAAACATATCCAGGTTGTTCTTAGAGTGATTTTTTTTCCACAAGACGTAGTTTATGGCTTAAAATGAAGTCACCACTGTGTACAAGGCAAAATTTAGAGCCACCAATTAACCAAAATGAGCATGTATGTGATCTGTTGGAGGAAACTTGAAAACCTTGGCATGCACAGGGAGAGTATGCAAACATCATTCAGAAAGGCACCAACCAACTTAGGGGGGGTTAAGCCAGCAACTGTCTTGCTGTGAGGCATGTACACTAACCTGCTGCTCCGCCATGAGGCTCAAAACTCAGACCCTTTAAGGGAAAAACAATACAAATAACACACCAAGGGCGGGAAAAGGTTCTTGGTTTTTAATACATTTATTTTTTAATATACTTAATAAATTTAAAAGAATTGAGAGGAAAAATTAAATACTAATATTTTCTATAAAATACAACAGAAATTTGCCCAGAACATTCACTGACTTGTTTGCTTACTCCTGACCCTCACAGCAGGATTATTCACTGCAGCTTGCATGGCAGTCAACGGAGGGGTGAGGGAGGGGAATGACACTAGAGGGGCAGCAGGCAAAGGTCCAATGTTATACAAAATCAATTTTCTTTGCTTTTAATATTGTTAGAAGGGGCTAGGGAAGCAGAACATGACACCTTTACTAAAGTCTTAGTTCACAGAGGAATACCATACACATCCTTAAAGAAAATGCCTCTCAAAATCAGAAGGTCCATTAAAACTGTACTATATTGTCATATTACTTTGTCAGTTTGCTTTACAGATGCTTAGTTTGAGAAACTGTGCAGAGCTGGTTTGGGATAGGGCCCAATCTGATATCATGGGGCCAAAATGTCTTGCTGCGTCCCTGCTGGATGTTCTGCATTTTCAAAAATGGATGAACAACCTGTAAACATAACCCCCTTGCCCTGTCTTTAGAATATATGAAAGCATAACAATACAACACAAATTCTGGTAACCAACTCGAATGAAAGTACAGCCTTGACATGAGAGTAGCTTTGGTTGCACTTCACATTTGTCAGGAAAGATGCTAAGTGATATAAACTTGACACAAACTTTATTTCCCAGCCATTCTTTCTGGGAAAAAAATGCACGAGGGAGTATCTAAATGTGTAGATATTAAAGGGTTAACTAAATGTCCATTAGTTGAAGCTAAATCAGGTTAATACCCTGGTCTATGAGACAAGATGTTCAAAATGATGCCAGTTTTGCTGGACCTGTTTGAGTTTGGGATTTAGCTTTAGGGCTAAATGCATTAAGCTGCATTTACTATTCCTGAATGTCATTAATAAAGCATAGATGTGTCAGACATGCCTCTCTGGATGCCTTCTGCCCTGCAAGACACACAAGGACTACAATCTTAAATCATGTTGCAGAGGTCCAATCCTCTGCTAAGAGGTTTTGCAGCAGAAAAGCAGAAAGTCAAATCTGTCCTATAGCCTTCTGAGATTAAAGAAGCAAATATGTAGATTTCCTGTCAGAAATAAAAATACATCCTGCTTCATTTTAATCTAACCTGCAGATGACATCCGCCTGGCACACTTTCTTGTTCTCATGCAGACAGAGACAATCACACTCCCTCTCTGTAGCTTTTACAGTATTCAGATGAAGAAGCATTCAGACAGCTCCCAAAGCAGCCCCTCAAACAGCAAGTGATGAAACGTCATTTTCACTGCTCCCTATAGAGATGACGAGGAGGAGGATGAAGAATCCAAACAAGTGACAGGTCTAAGAGAAAAGATCTATCTCTCTTTCAGCACAGATACATGAGTGTGTTTTTGTTAGGGAGGGAGAGAGGCATGAGAGGAAAGACAGAGAGATTTATAAGATCCACTTCAAAGTCCATTAGATTTTGTAATTATCATGAATTATTAATAAGTAAGTCATTAAATGTAAATCAACTCTGGAGTCTTTGGAGACCCTGCTTTTAAACAAGCAAACCAAACATGAAAGATCCTCACTTAAATCAGCCTGAAACTCATTTCTAGACCAGAGTTAATTTCCTCAGAGAAAAATATGTTGACTATTTCCATGAGGATGGCAGGACGACTATGACTAAAAGTAGATTGTTGATTAATTAAATTATGACCAAAAGTATTTGTACACACTATTAAAACTGAGTGATAATGCATCCTCACAAGCAGTCTGGTTTGGTTCAGCACAGTTTGGTTCAGTTTGATCTTGACCAACTTGACTAATACTGAGGCCCTGTCCACACAGGGACAAAAATGTTTTCACTTTTAAAACGTTCTCTGTAAACATGCCATCGTTTCAAGGAATGTGTCCATCCACCTGAAAACACTGTAAAACTCTGTAGTATATATGCCAGGCCTGTCAGTGGCACTGTAACACTGAAGACACGCCAAAACAAGAGAAGACATTGAGTATGTGCATAAAATGAGAAATGTTAACAAAAATTAGGTATGCGGTTCTCTTATTGCTCAAGGTGGTCATAGAGAAGCAGAAGATTTTGCTGTTTAAGCCATAACAAGCTCAAAAGCTTCTGTAGCTCGAACAGACATCCAGTGGTTTAAAGGAGAGGTGGGGCCATGATGCTGTTGTTTCTAAAGCTATCCGTATTTGTTGTACACACAAATGCAAGGCCGATATTTTCAGATGTATCCACTCTGGAACCCATTTTCAAAAATGTATGTTTTCAGGCTCCCAAAAGGCCATATCCATGTGATCAAAAACTTCTGTGGATATGCCTGAATTTGTCTCTTTGTGGGTTAGGGTTACGGCCATTAGTAGACTGAGGTGTGTCAAGCTCAAACCCTTTAACGCAGGGATAGGCAAAATGCAACCCAGGGGCCATATGCAGCCCTCCCACTCTCATTGTGGCTCATGGGATCATTTTGGATATCAGTTTGTAAACATGAGAAAAACACAACAAAGTCTGCTATGAAAATATGAATAGTAGAACTATTTTCACATAAATCTTTAGTTATTAGAACTTATTCAAACTTGCAAAGAAATTATGGGTTTTACTGGGGTCTTGTGTTTTCTCTTTTTTGATACAAAATTCCAGTTTGTATTTCAACTTGAAATGACAATGTTTGTCTTTTTCTTGCTGGTTGCGAGCAACCAACAAGAAAAAGACAAAACCAGCATGCTAGCTTGTGCTGAATAAAGTGGTGGGGAGCTTGTTTAGCCTGAAGCTAATCCCTGCCTAATAAACATACCACACTATTCACAAGCATGAAATGTTTTTTTATTTTTTATTTTAAATGTATTTATTGTTTTATTTGTTAGTGCTGCCAAGGAGGTTATGTTTTTGCCTATTTTTGACCATTTGTTTACAAGAGAACTTGGAAATGTATGAACTCATTTTGATGAAAATTACAGGGAATGTTAATCCGGGCACAAGGCAGAAGTGACTGATTTCAGTAAGGATCAGAATCCCAGTGTGGATCTAGGAATCTTTACATTTGCGAGATAGGGCAATTTTCCATGTTTTTGCTAATAACTCCAGAAAAGTTGATGACATTGTCAGGAAATTTGGTCATGACAAAAGCGAGAACTGATTAGATTTTGGTGGTTATCTAAGTCCAGATGTTAATCAATCAATCAATCAATTAATCAGTCTTTAGCTGTATATCATAATTTTTTTTTTTATCTTAAGACACTTTAAAAATAGTAGGTCAGTGAGATACTGTTTGTCTGTAAGTATTTTTTTTTATTGAATTTTATGTCATTTTTATTAATTTATTGATTTTTTTTATTCCTGGAATAAATAAAATCCTTAAAAAATCCAAGATTTTTTAAGGATTTTCCAACAGTGTGAGATAGGGCAGTTTTCTGTATTTTGGACAATAACTTAGTGAAAATGGCTTGGCAGAGGTTTTTGATCTCAGAGCACTTCTAGTTCATTGATGCGTTAATAACTTAATGAACACAGTGTCAACAAACGGACACAATTGTGTTTGAGGTTTTGTGAAGAACTTAAACAAAACAAATACTGAACACTGCTCTACATCAAATACACACAGATCTCCTCAGCGCAGGCTGATGTCCCCGCCTCCTCCATCACTGACACCATCATATTGACACTTCTCATCTCGTGGCCGGCCGGGTGGGACTCTGGTTCCCATGGTGCATGTTGATGACAGAACAGATGGTGAGGGTTGCCTGCTTTTTTGTTGTTCTGTCAGAGCCAGAGTCGTCTGAGTCCAGCTGACCTGCGCCAGGCAGCTGCTCGTCACTGCACGCCGCTGCAGCTCCAGTCCCAGCGTGTCTCCAGCAGCGCCGGAGATCACACCAAGGTTTTTCCTTCCCCATCCATCCTGGGTCATAGGGTTGAACATTTTAAAATCTAAAATACACTCTGCCTGTGTCGCGCATCATCCTGGACATACGGATACCGCATGGGTCGAACACAGTCGCCTGCAGCAGCTTTGCGCACAGAGGATACAGCGAGTTAAAGGTGAGTTATTGCATGCATGCGCTCAAATTGTGACCTATGCTACTGTTATTTGTAAGATATGTATCTGTATAGCCTTATCGATAATTCAGTTTGATCTCTATTGAAGAGGGAAGTCATTATTCTCTCTCTTCATGTCTTTCTGCTTTTAGAAATGCACCGATCAACAAAAATGAAACAATAAAGCGCATCATCTCGTGGCGTGCGTCCTCGTGCAGCGTGTTTGAATACTGCAGAGGGGACTGTCAGATCTTTTTAAGAATTTACTAACCGAAATTTTATTTGGACGGATCATTAAAGTTGGTCCTCTTTATCACAATTTACCCTCGAGTCTGATGGATGAAATGAATGAACAGATTTGCAAGGACACACTGCTTACATGACTGCTCTTCCAGCCCCAGACTGGGGCTTGATATGATCTGATTAAAACGGCAGATTGAGGTAAACAAAGAAAACACAAACTAACAAATCCTTGCGCCACAAACGCTCAATAAGTTGCAATTTCTCATGATTTTTTTCCCCCATCCCCGGGAAAATATCTAGCAATCAGTGTGATTTGTGCCTCTCCAACGGACTCATTAATAAATCTGCAGCCCTGACATTTCCCTGCACTGTGACACAGGGTCAGACAACAGTGTAACATTTACACAAACTGCAGCATCATTCACAGAACAGACAGCAGCTGAAGCCGCACTGGGCTCCACTACATCCTTTCTGTTTAGCATGCCTCAGGGTGAGGAAACAGGCAGATCAAGGGCTCTGTGGGGAGAGACAATTAAGAATGCTCCTGGTCAGAAGTTTGAGATGGTAGGGGGGAGTGTGGTGGTGGTATTGTTGTCAGGGTCACCTTTGTCAAGTAGGCTCTGTTGTTTCAGCTGCTGCAGTAAAAGGGCACCTGTTACTGTTACCATCGCTAAGAAATAATATACAACCTGATGAGGCGGTTTAAAGTTATTTAGAGGGCTGGGGCCAAGACCAATATGAGGCCCCTAATGATGTTTTAGTCATGATTCAACCAAAAGAGAGAGGACAGTGCCTGGTGCGCAAATATGTCTGTAATGTCAGGACTAGTGGGCGAAATTAGTGAGAAGTGAGAGGTTCACCTTATCTTTAACTCATTACTAATTAGAGAGTGACTGGAGATGATTTCTTATGAAATAAAGTAAGATTTAGGAGGAGGGGGTGGAACGAAGAAGGATCATTTAAACCTATAAGAGCAATTGAGATGTAAAAAAATGCTTGCAACAGTTTTTTTTAATTGCAAAAATATGTGGGCAACAATGGTTTAAAATACAATCACACAGTAGCAGCAAATTAGTCTCGAAAAATAACATTTCATCGCTGAAAAAAGTAAGCAATTGTCCTGGCTCACTCTAAACAGCACACAATGCTCCTACAACTGAATTAAATTTGTCCTAACTTTGACACTATATTTGTGGAATTAAGAACAAGTTTGCTTTTTTGTTTTATTAGTTTACTTTTTTAGAATTAATTTTGCATGCAAATGTTGGCAACATATGCAAAGGATGGTGAAACTGGTAAAGAGCTAGTCATCCTGTTTGTGCAGTTTTGACAGTATGCATTAATTTGTCAAAGATCTTTTTTTTTAAACAGGACGGGGAGAGAGAGAGCATATTTTTTAACTGGTTTGACCACACTAAATCATAGGTAAAATAATTTATACATGGAAAATGTTGCTGCTGATGAATTAATAAAGGTGTCACAATTTCCCAAACACTGTATAAACTTCATTAAGATATCGGCAATGTTTTGTTTAGTAGGTGATCTGGTGAGAGAAGTCAACTTATTTGTGGAAAATAGACAGTGAAAGAAGTTTGCTTTACTTTATCATAATAACACTGTATATACATTTTTAGTAATTGTAATTTATAATGATTAAATTGCACCTCTAAATTTCCAACAAATATAAATAAGTCATTAAAAGTCGTGCTTATAAACCTGTTTGTGCAAAAAGACCGTGCTGAACTGTGAAACATTAAATGAACTTAATTAATCAGGAAAAAGCAAACTGACTGATAGATACATTATCTTATGTTATACCAAAAATAAGAAGTTATTCTTCTTACCATCCAAAATGCACAAAAAACTTTGGAGAAGTGGTCCCTTGTCAATTTCACCAACTTGTCCAAACATTACTTACTTGTATTGAAGGTGTCAGGAGTTAGCTTACATTAAAAATATATATATATATATATATATATATATATATATATATATATATATTTTTATTTAGAAATTTGTACAACTTGTGCCAAAAAAATTGAAGATTTGGAAAAAGAGGGTGGAAATGACGAGGGGCTTGTACACATTTTAGTGCAATTAAGACTGAAAATTGCCTGCAGTATTTACAATTACGAGTTCCAGAGAGAGAACTGTTTTAATAAAACATCATGCTTGCAACTTCAATTTAAATCAGATAATTTAAGAAAAGGCATATTATGTAGAAAAATTACATTTTACTTGAGAAATACCAAAAATTACAAGCAATTCCTGTTAGTGTCTGAATTACTAATAAGCTGGAGTTGTGGTTTAAAGTGGTTTAAAGTTTATCATCATTTTGACTACTTGTCCAAACATTGCCAACTTGTTTCTGAAAATCAAACAGCATTAAGGATTTCTTACATCATGTTACATTTGGTGTAATGAAATGATGTATTATCAAATTACATTAATTTAATAAGAGATGAAGTTGCACAAACAAGTTGGCAACATATGGAAAATTAGTTGAAACTGGTGAGATGCCAACCTATTTGTGCAATTTCAACAGCGAGCTTGACTTTGGCTGCAACAAATTGAACACGGGAAAGTACAGTCTGCATTGTACAAAATGGCTGGCAACATTAAATGTGAGCAGATTAATTAGAATAAAGCAAAAATCTGGGCTTTTCTGAACAAAAAATAACTAATGATTAAAAAACGACAACTTATACTTTCTTAATACTTTCTTCTTTCTCGCATAAAGAAGTTGGCATTGTTTGATCAGGTGGGTGTAACTGATGAGGAGCAACCAGCCTCATTAAAAGTGTCCAGACATTGTCAACCAGTCTATGCAGTTTAGACAGTTAGCCGTACATTCACGAATTGCTTCTCAATCATTGAAAGTCATTTTTGACATATATGATGCTCATTTGTTGTGGCTTTATCTTGAAGCCCCTCGGAGCACTGGACCCTGGAAATAGTGTACTTTACCTGACATGAAAACCCCTCACGACAGGAAGTTTGAGCTCTTACGTCCAATAGATTTAGGAACAAACATAATTTGGCCTTTAGCATATTCAACCAAAATTACTTTTACCTCATTTATTTTGAGAGTAAAAGTAAACAATTGATACATGTTACCCAATGATAACCGAGTTAAAAGCCCCCCCTCTTAAAGTTTTCTCACAAAACACAGTGACGTATCTTCTCAGCTGGTACTGACGAGTGTGAGAACCTCCACAAACAAAAGACACGTCTCTGTGTGTGTTTGGGTGAGAGCTATTGTGTGACACAAGGCCTGACTTTAGAGCATGTGCTGGTGCTGAGGTTTCCCACCACGGCGGAGGAGACGAGAGTGCAACAGCTTGACCTTCAGCCTTTTGTGTGCGTGATCTGAAGGGGAACACAGAAACATGAGGTGGGGGCACTGAAAGATTTGCCAAGATAACTGAGTCAGCTGTTTTTCACCTTTTGTTTTTGTCAGTAATGGAATGAAAATGTATTCCAGATGGACAGGATTCAGGAGATTTTTAGGAGGTTCTTATTACTAAAAGACACTATTACACATATTCTTTGAAGTTGAATCTGAACAAAGGTGTTTAGATAATCAATGAGAGAAATGCCAGTGAACATCCGATTTAATGTGATCTAATTCATCTCAGAGGTAAATTTTCACTGCATAAGTTTCTCTTCTTGACCTCAGCATTGTTTTTCATTAGGGGTTCCCCTGAGATTAGAGACCTTGGCTCAGTCAGCGTGATTGATTGATTCTCCAGTGACAGCAAATTGGCTTTTCACCTGCACTGCAACTGTAAAGAGGAATGAAGGGGAGGAGGAGGGGGAGACAGAGGATGATGACAAAATGTGGAAAGAGGAGGAAAAAATACAGCTAGAGATGGCAAATTGTGTCAAGATGGATTATTTGTTTGACTCTTTAAACCTTTACACCGCCTTCATGGACAGAGTTTTGGTCAAGAAATCAAACTAAGGTCGCTTTCTTGGTTTGGTTCTGGAGTGAAGTTGCATTTGGTTTCTTTATCTTTCACACTGCTCTTTGTCCAGCGGACCAAGGCCTGTCAAATGCACAGGCTGTAGAAAGAATCGGACAAAGCCATGTGACATCAGCCATTTGACTGTGAAAGGAGCCTTTGGAATGTTGATGGTGCACATAATAAATGCTGCTATACTGTGAGTACCATCTCAAACAAACTTAAGCTCAACCTACTCACAAACAAAAAGGCCATACTTAGACAGGACCTATGGCCGTCTGGCCAATAGCATATCATCCACATGGACTTATAGCCATGTCAATCACATCCCTTCCAAAAACAGAAAATCTTTGACAAAATAAAAACAAGTGCACTATAAAAATATTCACTCCCATTCAGTGAGAGCACAAAGAAGAATTATGATTTACAATCGAAGCCACTCAAAGCCTTTTTTTTTTTTTACCAGCTGTAAATACGTTTATTTAGGCTGGAAAAAACACGTTCCCCACACAATCATATAACCTCCAGGGTTTCTGCAGCCAGATTCAAGTGGACACTTGAGACAGCATTCAGCACTTCCCCATGGGTCTCCTTTTGCCGCTTGGTCAGATAATGTGTAATATAGCCATGTAATATGGTTGGGGCTGTAGCTGTGGTCTTTGTTCCTTGTAATAATGTTTGCCTCGAAACAGTTCCAGAGGATGCTGAGTGATAAATAAAGCTGTTTTTAGGCTGCATCAGGTGGCATTTAACTTTTGATTGAGGGCATATTAAACCTGGATGACCAGAGGCTGGCGGTGATGGCAATGCTTGAAATTCTCAGCGAATGCTGCATTAGTTTGCTTACTATTGAAATATTAAGACAACCTCAGGCAACAAGGCACTCTTTTCTTTGCTCCCCTGTTTGGTCCTTGTTTGGTATAGATGATTTCACACCCACTGCAAACTAAACTCTGGGTCACATGAAAACCAGCTGAGACCTCTGTGCTCAGGCAGACCAGATTCATTTTTTTGGTCTGCACCAGAGTTTGTGTGACTTTTACACCACACAGAGTCAATCAGATTTTCCAAAAACTTGAACCAGAGTGTTTTTGGTCTGGACCAGACATGTTTGGTGTGAAACAAACTAAGTTCACTTTGAATGTGCCAGCTTTTTCAGACATTATTGGAAAAATAAAAAGAAATATTCAATGCTTAAACTGATGGTATTATTTTCTTCTATTGGTCATAATGAGACATCAGTATTAATTACAATCTCTTACACAACCAGCTTGAAAGTCTCAAAGGAGCTCTAATGGGGTCTAAAAAACCTATATGGCGTCCTTTAAATCCATCTGTGGTTTCAGCTTTACTTGTCGCATCTACAGCTCGGTTGTGTTTTCACATCAGCAGTTTCCTCCTGTGGCTCTCTAATTGAAGCAAAGCTCCCCATCTTCTCTGTCTTTACTCTCTCTCTTCTCTCTGACTGAGTGGTCACCCATCCCTCTGCTTCTCCTCCTCCTCGGCTTCACACCTCTGCCATCAGCAGCTGCACCAAAGCTCTGTGTGATGTGAAGGGAGACGCTTGCATACTAATGGAGCAGAAACAGGAAATCTCTCAGGCAGGCCAGCCAGTGAGGACATGGAGAAAAACCCACCAGGCAGGAGTGCTCAGCTTTACAGCCCTGCGTAATACTCTGAGTCTCAAAGTTAATGTCTTAAAGGCTTGAAGCTTTCGAGCAAAAGGTAGAAAAAAAACTCATTGGAATTTTGATGTAAGCTGTCATCACCTTCTTGTTCAAGTCGCACTATCTTTGGCCCCCTTTGCCACTAGCAGCTGTCTTCTCTTTTTGTTATGAAACAGACATGCCAGCGGCATCGCTGTTGCCATGGAAACGGCATGTCCACAAGCCTGCTGTGCGGCTGCTGATTCAGAAACTCTGCTTACATTTTGCGCCTGGTGGAAAAGGGCCTGAGGACCAAAGAGGCGGGGTAGGCAGAGCACATACACAGAGCTTTACGACAAAAATAATACAGTGTGCTCTCAAGTGAGCTTCCTCCTGGTTGCTCCGGAGGCACATGCTGAGGTGTTTATCAGCAGAGTCAAATCTGAATTGAAGAAAGTGTTAAATAGCTCTATTTTGATTTCTAGATAAACAGGGGTAGAAAGCAAAAATACTATATTGATAAAAGCATAAAGTACAGTTACATGGTTCAGTTTTACTCAAATACAAGTAAAAGTGATGCCCTATACATCTATACAAGTGAAAGTAAAATGCACATATGGATGCTCAAAGTTCACGTGCCTATATGGTGTAAAAGGGACAACAGCTGATCCTGAATGAGCCATCTCGTTATTTGTTTTAGTGTATAATATTATAGTTTGTAATGACATTTGACTTAAATAATGTAATAAACCACAGTGCTAAACATTTTTTCCAGATAAATGTTGAGTATTGAGTATGGGGAGTATTATACCTCACTGTGTTTTATATAGCATCTGATCACTAAGTGAAAAAAAGCTTTCCAGAAGCTATAGCTTTATGGATACCAACATTTTAACTCACTGATGCCAAGTTCAGTATCACAAAACTCAATACTGAATTGATTTGAAACTTTAAGAAAAATTTTTCAGTACTCAGTATAATTATACTCAGTATCATCAGTATAACAGCATGTCCGTGAGAGTTGGTCAAATGTATAAATGAACAGTGTATTAATAACAGGAGGAGCAAAGAGCACATTCACTTTTTTTTTTTTTTAATGTATTCATATACAGATAGAGCCACTTAAACTTTCCTTGACTGTTTTGGCTGGTTCATGACTGGAACATACGAGGACCTGTCCGCTCTACGACTGTAATGAGATCCCCTGTGATAATGTGACAAATGACTAGTAACTGATTAATGCTAATGCAACACCAACAAGGGCAAAGGTTGAAGCCCATTGGATGTGTTCTGGGGACACCCTGCAATTGCGTTAAATGGGCTGGAAATTGTCTGGTTTAACTGAGTCCTTGAGAAGCAGCAGTACTTTAACTTGAGTACTGTATTGCAAGCTCTTTCCATCCATGGTGGGGTAGCAATTTATATAAAAAACAGGTTTCAAGTTACTGTGCTGCTCTCAAAATTAGTTTGTGTCATTGTGTCAGTTTGATTTTTATCCCTGGAATTTGTAGTCTCTAAATACCTTTGTTTAACTGTAGTTGGTTGTTAGCAATATTTGCGAATGACGTCATCGACCACTGTGTCATTTCAACTGTCAGATATGCAAAGATACCAAAACCCAAGCTGTGGATAATTACCAAGAGTGATATGAAGCACTTTTTTGAGCAGGGATTTCTTTATGATTTACATCATTTTAACTGGGAGAGAATCCATCTAATATCTGATGTAGAAGATGCTTGGAATCTATTATATGAAGGTTTGAATATTATCAACAAGCATGCTCCTTTTAAAAAAATACACAGTCAAAGGCCAAAACAACCCTTGGTTCACTACAAATTTAGCAAATCTTCTTCACGAGCGAAACCTGGAGTGAGCAAAAGCCAGAAGATCAAATCAAGACAGTGACTGACTGGTTTTCGGACAACTACGAAATGCATGTATTACCAAAATAAGGCAAGCTAAGGCCAATCATTTGCTTTACCAAACCACTAAGAATTTAAATAACCCTTCAAAGTTCTGGGCCACCATCCAGACTTTATCAGGAACAAATAAAGGGATTGAGCTGCTCCTTATATTTTAGAAGATTCTGATATAGTCACAGAGAAGGCTAAAATCCTCATCTGTTTTAATGAACATTTTATAGCCTCTGGTTTTTTATTTGAGTCTTTTAATTCTAAAAATTATTGTCCTTTAACAGTTGAGTCAGATGGTCAAGGATCTTTAAATGACTCTTTTTATTTCAGTCCTGTCACAGCCTCTGAGGTACAAAAGACCCTAAAACTTTTAGACACATCAAAGACAGCAGGTCCTGATAAACTGGAGCCTTGCTTTTTAAAGTTAGCCGCTGATTTTATTGCCCCACCACTTACTCACATTTTTAATCTCTCCCTGAGCACAAATGTCATTCCCCACATCTGGAAAGCAGCCTTTGTCCTCCCCTCTGCTCAAAGGAGGTGACCCTTTGGATTTAAATAACTACAGGCCCATCTCCAAGCTCTTTGTCATATCCAAGTTATTGGAATCTGTGGTCAGTGAACAGCTGAAGGATTTTTTAAACCCCAATGACATTTTATCTGATTTTCAGTCTGGTTTTAGAAAGAAACTCAGCACAACATCAGCAGCTCTTAAAGTTTTTTAAAGATTTTATTGATAATAAACAGCACTGTGCAGCTCTTTTTATTGACCTCTCCAAGGCGTTTGATACAGTTGACCGCACGATTCTTAAACAAAGGCTAACCAGAGCAAGGCTATCTGAACAGGCAGTAAACTGGTTCAGCAACTACCTGACTGACAGAACACAGTGTGTGGATGCTGAAGGCCTCACTACCTCACAGTGACAAAAGGGGTGCCCAAGGGGTCAGTCATGGGGCCACTTCTTTTCATCCTGAGGTTCATCACAAACTTAAAATCCCTTCTTGTATGTGTCTTGTATGCACGTGTAAGATGGTCCTCTTTGTTTACACGAAGACTTAAGAATTGGCATATTCTCATTTATAAGGCGATTTAAGGTCTACTCTCCACATACCTTCTGACCTTCATCAGTCAAAGGAGTTCAGCATCTTATAATCTTCAGTCCCAGAACCTCATCTTGTTGCCTGCTCCTGAGGTCTAAACTGAGCAGGGAAAAAGGCCTTTAAATTTGCTGCACTTTTTTCTTGGAATGAGCTGCAAAAAGACCTGAAACTCAATGAGGTGGTTTCACTGGATGCCCTTAAGAGGACGTTAAATGATGTGAATACCGAGGCATCTGGCTGCAGATGTTTTGGCTGATGATCTTGTTTCCTTCAGTAGTCCAGCTTGTCAGTTGACTGTCTTTATTATTTTTTCATTGTACTGTAAGTGTTATACATGTCATGTGTATTTGTATGTGCTATTGTTGTTATCGTAGGTAACTTTGTCAACTGTGCTGCTGCCTATCTCGGCCAGGACACTCTTGACAAAGAGATTTTTAACCTCAATGAGTTTCTTTTCCTGGTCAAAAAAAGGTTAAATAAAAATTAAAATAAAAAAAAGAATGATAGCTGATGGAAAGCTTCAAACTGTTGGGCTTTTATTTTATTTTTCTCAGTTGTGTGTACTGTAGTGAAGTACAAGACTTCAAAAATTATTAAAGTATAAATAAAAATACTTATAGTCAAATATATTAAAAAAAAAACACATGTACACTAAGGTTTAGACTTAGACAGACTTTATTGTCATTCAGTAGGCAGCAGGTGTATACAGAATGACAAATGAATTGAAGAAGCTTCTTGGATAAGAAGTGAAAACGTCTTCCCAGCAAACTCAACACAGTCCAGTTGCCTTCTTTTTTGAATCTTCAAGATAACCATGACCTGGATGAATGAGAATCTACACAGACCTATACAGAATGAGATTTTGTTGCATAGGCTACAGTTTACCGATTTCAAGTACAGTATGAATAGAGGTAGACAATAACGTGCAAGTTGTAAAAAAAATTGTGCAAGGTGCAAGGGAAGTATGAATATGAATCTCTGTATGATAAATATTAAATATAAGATATGTACAAAAGAAAGGTAGAAAAGGAGATTAAGTCTAGTAACAGTCAGTATATAGCAGTGAGATTTTTAGGAGTTCAGCAGTCTGATGGCTTGGGGGACAAAGCTGTTGTAGAATCTGGTGATCCTGCACTAAATGCTGCAGAAGCTTTTCCCAGAAGCCAGCAGGTTTAAACAGTCCATGATGGGGGTGAGAGGAGTCACTGCAAGTTATTGTAAGAACTAATGATAAAGAGCTAATTAATTATTAACCCTATGTAAACATTATTAGTTACTTTCCACCTCTGCTTAAAAAACTATCATAGAGACTTTACTTTTATTCCTGCAAAGGAAAGTCTTTTTTTTTTTTGTGGGCTGAAAACAAACACTGCCATCTGCGTACAAACATCAACAGTTCACAGATTTAAAGAGAAATGCTCCTTGTGTCCACCTGAAGATCTGTGTTTTCTCTTATTAACTTAATTGCTCCTTGTGTTGTCCAGAGACCCTGTCTCATAAATTCATTTATCAGGTCTTGGCATGAAGCAGGCAGAGCTCATTATGTCCCACAATTACATCTTGCAGTCTGCTTTGATCCTTGGGGCCTGTGATGCTCCGAGGATATATGCAAACTTAGTTAAAATAACTGATACTGTAGATGTAAGGAAGTGTGTGTATGTGTGTGTGTGCTTAATGTGCAGTGTGTGCTTAGATTAAAACCTCATAAGGATTGGTGAGCAAAGACAGTAAATCCGTCCTGCTGGAGGCGTCAGCTCAGACAGTCAGCTGGATAATGCCGAGCTGTTGAGGGATTTTTTCAGTTTCCCTTCAGTGCTGTGTGCCTGTCAAATACAATTGGGAAAACAGGCAGTGTGTGTGTTTTTGTGGCACTTTTGAAACGGATACAATTCAGGTACCTGCGTATATGCATGCATTTTTAATGATGGTCCTTGCTGTGTAACTGCTCTCTGCAGATTTAGATGAGAGATTAGTGAAAATAGTTTTAGGATCCAGGTGTTGCTACCTAACTGGTCAAGTCCTGCTTTGGCAATGAGAGAGTCAATCTGAACCTGTGTCACGTCCTGGAGAACAAAAAGTATTCCTTCGACAAAGTCACTCTGCACAGCACGGGCTCAGTCTCTTTTCAGCGTGACCTCTAGGGATATGCTTCTTCTCAGGTGTACTTCTTATTATATTTTCAGAGCAGAGCTGAAACAATGAAGAAAGAGACTAGTGAAATTTTTTTCTACAAGATGTACTGTATATCCCATTTCAATTTTGAAAAAAAAAAAAAAAAAATGTTATTTGTGTAGCAGCAAGTTTGGGGTTGTTTAAGGTTGCCAAGAGTGTTTTAAGAGGGTTGTGCCAATACAAGTGATCGTTTCCTTTTTGGTACAGTTTGTTTGAATGTATAGTCCTCAAAATAAGTTTGGAAACGTTATTTTGGTTGAATATTAACTCAGAATCTCTGCAACAGATCATGACATGACCCAACTGATGCAAAAACTTGCTTAGAATCCCAGAATTTACTCCAGCTTGTTCAAGTGGGAAACTTTGTCCCTTTGAAAGCTGCTCTCTACTTCCTCTGACACTTGTACGGTGTTGTGGTGTAATATCTTACCATGCTATCTGGTGTTCTCTGAGGTATACTTTCGACACTGGTGAGTGCTGAAAGCCTCTTCTTTTTGTGCACTGAGTTTGTTGCATTCATATCCCAACATGTGTCAAACATTGATAAGTATGTTCATCTTTATTATCGTTCATATGACATTTAACCTCCTCTGTTGAACATGGACTCATTTGTAAATAGCTCAGCCTGCTAGCTTCCTTCCCATAAAGCAGAGCTTGACTTGTTGTCATAGCAACACTGGCTGTGACATGTAATGTAAAGCCAGCCCTGCAATTTAATGTGATCTGGTTGGATCTGGCCCACTTCGAAATACTGCCATGTGAACACCAAACAATCTAAAGGAAAGTTTTCTTTTTTTTCTTTATCTGAATCTGAACAAAGCAACTGAGCTGTAGATGTGAAATACAAGTGTAAAAGGTGGTTTGAATGTGTAAGATCCTGCCTGTTGTGCATTGATCATGAACTAGAATTTGTCCAGAAAGACTAATAGCTATGCCATAAATTGAGATACTAATGTTTTTTGTTTAGGATGATTTTTAGCAGAAGAAGTTGAAAGATTACTTTACTGACACAGCATTGTCGATGAAGTTTATAACCTCAGCTCAGTTGCAGGAAAAGACACAGTGCTTTTTGATAAAGTAAACACGCTTTACTTTTTTTTTTTTTTTTTTTTCCATCTAATTTGTACATTTTTTTTGGTCAGAAAATGCTTAATGCACCCTATCAAGCTTTAAGTCCAAACATGAGTGGAGCTGGTCTGAGGCCAATAATAGCTACCTGTGGGTGCACATGTGCCTGTAAGTGTGGATTATTGTTCTGCCGTGATAATGAAGAAGGCCTTTGATGAAGAAGAGCATATGTGCTCAGCAGAGCCTCCTCAGGTCATAGAGGTCAACACGTAAACACAGTGAGAAGTGGGTGGGAACGGATACAGATTCCCACAGTGCTGCCAGTCTGCCAGAAACCTGGTGCCAGGTGTCTGAGTTTTATGGTCTCAGCATGAAGTTAGCCATGACTCCGCCTGCCTCTTCTGATTTGTTACCTGAACATGGAGAGAGACTGAGGCCCACAGTCATGACAGAGAGTGTACACTAAAACAGAGTACTTTAAAGTCACAGGAGAGTTGATCGTATTTCTTAAGAAACTTAATGATGGGTCAATTAAAGGAGGAGCTTGTGCTCTGATAGCATTGTTTCATTTAATAGAGCAAAGCAGAGATTGAAATTAGCACCTGACACCTGCCCAATGAGGGGGTTTTGAGAAACGTGAATTTACTCATCCTAACAGCAATAATGCTGCTAAATAAAAGCAGTGAAACAGAGATGCTTGTCAAAGAAAATATAAATTGCCTTCAGCTATTTTGCTTGTACTTCTCAGATTTTATGAACAAATCCAGACAACCCTACATGCAGTGCTATAAAAGCTCAGTCTTCAGATGAGCTAGTTCAAAATTCAGTTCACTCAGGGGAAAATTAAGTAGTCCGTGTTAATATTTCAAATGTTTAGATTATGACCCACTAAGTTCACAGTCTTAAAAAAAAATCTGGTAGCCTACTTGTTTAACTGTATTGTGATATTTCTTTTCAGGTTTTGCTAAAAGTGAGGCCATTAGATTATAGATTTTTTTTTTTATTTTATTAAAGTTGAATGTTAAGATGCTTTGTAGGGTATCTTTTTGTTGTTATGTCCCGATAACTATGAACGCAACTCCCAAAGCAGTGGGGATTGAAACAAATTTAGAGGTATAACTTCATGTTTGATCTAACAGTCGGTATTAAGAAGGGGAATGAGTATAGTGAGAGTCAAAACCAGTGTTGGAAAACATGACAGCCCAGTAAGAAGTCAAAATATCATAATTACTTCATGTCCCATTGCAGCAGTATGGGTGATAGGGACTGATCTCACCTCTACATGCTAAAAGATACATAACATTTGGGCAAAAATAGAAATATTGAAGTAATAATGTGCTGTTTAGACCAAAATCTTTATTTTATATCACTGTTTTTAAAACCCGGCCCCCTGTAACATCCTTGAAGCAAAAAAACTGTCCCTTGCCAATGTAATGGACCTTGCCCTCAAGAAAAGGTTAAGAGCTGTGTGCTTTGTGAGCTTCACCAAGTTACATAAAAATTAATAGAGTATAAACAAATCACTCTTTTTCATACAGGCTGTTGTTTATGTTATTATTCTGGCTCCAGAAATTTGGCTTTTAGACACTAATGTTATTTACGTTGAAATTATGTGCCAATATAATCTTCAAGTGCGTGCAGGGAGGAGAGTGAGGCAGAGAACAACATTATTTTTTAAAGGGAGTTGTCTGAACACACAAACCTAGATGAGTGAAATGAGAAACACTGTGATAAAACAAAAATCTGGGGAGAGCACCATAAAAGGTTTAGTTTTAGTTGAGAGCAGGAGCAAGGTATATTTGTTGCAAATATGAATGTCGAATGCCTTATAAAGTGTAATTTGTAATTTTTGCATTAATAACTATTTTTAATTGTTCAGGGATGTTAGCGCTTTAGTTGCTTAGTTAAGGATAAATTAAAGTTCTCTAGCAGTCTCTCTAATTTCTAAAATAAATTTATTTAAAAAACCTAGTTCATTAAATGTTAAATAAATTAACTGAAAGCTTACAACGCTCACTTTAAAACTATGTATTTCATGTCAGATGGACGCTAATATCAAATACATTTTCAATGATATATCTAAAATCTCTATTCAACTTAAAATCTGTGAACCTGTCAGTCTTCAGGTTCATAGTAAATATGAAATAAAGATTCATCTTTCTCATTTTTTTGCAGCAGTGTGAGACTACACTTAAAGTGAATTTGCATACACAAACTCAGACACAGGTTCAACTTGATAAATGTTGAATCTGTGCGTGGAAATGTACCGACCGACATGTACACCCATTGCATGCATGTTTGATCAATGAGGGCTATTGTATTTCTGACAAGTCCCTTAAATCAAAAATACTCTATTTATATGCCATTGATGTGACTTTATTTTGTGTCAGCCATGTCAGAAAATTGGTTGTTGTTCTATGCAACTTAAGACAACTTTGACATCTAAAATACAAATCCAAGGGAGTTATGATTCTCCTTTTAGACTCAAATGTTTATGAGATAACAAAATGATCAGTCTCTCTCTCTGTTGAAGAATGGTCACAGTTAAATCAGCCACGAGGATACAGCTTCAGCATCAACTAACCACTCTCAAATGAATAACCGTTAATCATGTATTTCTATTTATGAGGAAAAAAAGGAGGAGGACTGTTTTTTTTCTTCATAAGTAGTTAAAAAATGTTCCCATTGTAATCTTATACCTATCACACAATTTAAATCCTATGTTCAAGTGTAGACATCAATACAGTTTCCTAACATTTAGAAATAAAGCGGCTGTAAAAATAAATAAATAAGAAGAAAAGACAGAAGATGCAAGAGCCACAATGACTGGTGAGCAACAAAGTTTATTTCCAACCCTGAAGCAAAGACATGCTGCAAGACTCTGTTTCCACATTTTAGTCACACTAAGGAAATCAGATCAGTCTGAGTGTGACAGAGTCGCTGCAGAGACCAGCTTGTATCTAATGTGTTCTGTCAGTGAAAATGACAAAAGCCGCTTTAACAGTGAAACGACGCACTTCTGCTGTGTTCACAGTTGCAGATAAATCTCATGATTCTGTTTCTCTCCACACCACCGTGTTCCTTCTCGTGTGGTAGAGCTTCTATTTATACTTTGGTTTATGCAAATGTGGAGGGAAAACTGTGAAATAGTGTCGACACTTTGCAGGGCATGAACTGAAGGCACGTAAAAGAGAGGAAAAACAATCTGTAACTCTCATTTATGTTAATTTTCAAGAAAACTTGTCAGTTTTTGATGTAGAACAAAATAATCCCTCCCTGACGTACAAACAGTGAATGCTCAGCCTCAGTTTGTTTATGAGGATAAATGTAAATCTCTGACTGTGAGTCACACTACAAGCTGACACTGCAGGGCTTGGTTCATTGAGTGAGAGAAAGCTAAAAGTCCCTTTTCTGTCCCTCTTGATGATTCAAACTATTACTGGAGCTGGTTATTTTGTTTGGGTGTTGAATAATTGCCACTTTTGCCAAATCCCTCATCACGTACAAACAATCACTTACTAACTCACAGAAATGCCGATGTTAATGCCTTCTTACGCAAGTGATAGAGTCCGAGCCGAGAGAACGTTTTTGTCCTGCAGTTTTTAGATAATTATTTTTCTGAAGACAACAGACTTTATTTGGATTTTAAAATCTTGTTTGGGGATTTCTCTTGGGCAGTTGACATCTGTTAATTATCCCCACTGCACATTATGTTGCTGTCAACAAATAGACAAATGATCGTGGAAGTGTAAATGGCACTGTCTATCGATCTTCATCTATCTCTCCTTGGTTGGAGTGAAACAATCAACATGAGTCACAGTTTGGTTCATAACTCAAGTAACAGTATGCAACTTAAACCAACTGGGGGCTCTCAGTCAAAAGATGATTGCGTTTACATGCACCCAAGAAAACTGATTTATACCTGAATTAAACTGGAGTTTTAAAGACTTGCTAGTCATTGTTATAGAGTTTATATTTATCTTGCTCTGCGTTCTTTCTGTGCTGGGCTTGCTACCCCTAGCTAAGAGGCTTGAACTACTGATATAAAAGGCATCAGACAAACACTGTCTGGTAGGTCAATTTTGGGGGCTGGATTTCTCTGTTTCAGGCAGCCATCAGTGTTGCTGACAGAAGAGAGAAGTCTTTAAGCAGGAAAGAGAAAATAAATATGTTAAAGTCAGCCAAGAATTTAAATGGCATACTAATGCATAGCCTGTTAGCATAAATACTAGTGTTAATTAGGCTTTGTGCAAATGACTGGCTGACGTTGCGTTTTTGTCTTCCTTTGGCCATAACAATAGGCCACAGTTTTTATCCAACTGTTTACCAAATTAATCACTGACATAATTAAAATCTGCAGAACTGTGCATTGGTGTATACATTGATCTGTATACTTGTGATAGCTGAGACAACCATCTATCCATTACAAGTGTGGGCTTGGGTTAGAGGTTAGGGTTAGGGTTAAATTAGGACAAGTAAAATACTTTGTTTAAATTGTCTTATCAAAGCAAGTACCACAGCTTGACTTAACTGTGCATATATCCTCCCCCTTTATTTAATAATGACATGCAGACATGTGCTGTCTACTCCAATGCTTAATCATTTCTTTGAATTAAGGACACATTTCAACAAAAACTTGACTCCGTAATGTGCATTTACAAACCAGTGACATTGTTTTCTTTCTTTTCATGGATGAATTTCTCATTAGGGAGGAAGGCTGTTACAACATGGATTCCCTGGCAGTAATCCCTCTCAGTAAACCAAGAAAGCCACTTTAAAAATCCTTGGTCTAACATAGTGTTGAATTCATCCATGAAATAAAAAAGAGCATTCTCTGTTTTGTAAATGCACTTTGTGGACTGCTGTTTTTGATGAAGAGAATCCTCAGTTTAAAAAAAATAAAAAGGTCATGGCTAAGGAGGATGGGGCTGACTGCATGTCTCCCCTCAACCTGTACCTGGTTTGGCCACAGAGGTAGGGTAGTGAGCAAAACTGGTATCATTGTAAAGATGAGCTATGTGCAAGCAGTATGGAGTACTTTTAGGGTGTACTTTTTGAGTAAGTAATATTTTTGTGAACTTTAAAAATAGATTACTTAAAGAGTTGATACAATATTATTACACTTTCTGTTCATTCATGTTGGAAGACAAGTCATCTTAGATCCAACATTAAGGCAAGACTTCTTTATTCACACTTTTGATGGTAAAAGGAAAACAAGAACATGATGAAGTTGCTGAGCCTGTCTGTCATCCCCCTGTCACTCAGCACAGAGCATTTACTGTAAAGGTTCAAATACATCAGCACTTCAAATTTAGGAGCGGCTGGCTTGACTGCAGTCTCTCTCATCCATCTCTCCCACGCGCTCTTCCTCCTCCAGACCCCTCTGCAGGCCTGGAGCACTTCTGTTGTTGTAGTTGGTTATGCTGCGTTTCTGCTCTTGCAGGTGTTATTCTTTTATTGAACTGCATCAAGCTGTTGTAGGCTGTTTGCCCTCGTCAGCCACTGTACCTGTTGTATCTTTGATGTCACATCAAGTGTTTTCTCATGGCAGTGATTAACATGTCTGGTCATCAGGGGTGCTGCAATGAGAGGCAAAGTTAGGACAAGCCTAAGGGCCCAGGCATATAAATTTTAGCATAAAGGAGGTGGTGTGAGCAACAGTGCATGATTGGTCTTGGTAGTGGGGCCCACACATAGACTGAAAAAGAATTGGATGGAGCTATGTCATAGCAGCCTTTGGGGCACTGTTGATGCTCTCCCATGGATGCTGCCATACTGCATGTGCCTTCTCAACCAAACTTTAGCTCCATCTACTCACAGACAAAGGCTGCATTGAAGCGGGACTTGAGGCCTAATGACCAATAGCAATGCTGGATTTCCAAAAACCGGAAATCCTCAATAAATCCTCCATAAAAGAAAACGGTAGCAATTTAAACAAATTTACCCCCTTATAGAGAGAGAGCACATGGATGTTTTATAGTTTTGGACTGAAGCCATCTTTTGAACCAGGCTGTAAAGATTTGTTTTAAGGCTATAAAAACCATTGTTGTCCTGCATTCAATCAGGGTGTCATTTTTCTGCAGCCAGCCCCAAGTAGACAGTCGGGTTACAACAGCATTTGGCACTTCCACATGGGCCTCCATTTACAGCCCTGGAGGTTGCCAGCGTGGGCCTGCAATGATATCGTTCTATGGGGCCCACAATTCCTAGCGGCGTCCCTGCTTGTCATGGTGGCTCCGTCATGTTGCTCTTCATGGCATGGACCAGTATAGTTAAAATATTTTAGGTATTGTAATTGCACAACTTTAAAATGTACATAACATCAAACTGGTAAGTTTTATTAAATAAATTTTGACGTATCAGTGTAAAAATTCAACATTTTCTACCTTTGAAAGCATTACTGCCACCTGGCCAGTGGTTGAATGATGACTATATGGATTCATGTTGGGTGTTGGATGTATATATTTGTATATATATATATGTATATGTGTATTTTATACATGTATATATGTATCTATGCATGTATGTGTATCCATAATATGAAGAGCTTTGTGCTCTGTTGTAAAGTGTCTTGAGATAACACTTGTTATGAATTGGCGCTATACAAATAAAGATTGATTGATTGATTGATTGGACTGGTGTGTGGATACTCCGATGTGTGACTGCCATTTTTCTCCAATCAAGTATCTTAGGCTTAAATGCATGTCATAACGTTTTGGAAATAAAACACACAGCGTTACAACCCCTCTTTGTCTTAGTTCAAATGTAGTTCCCTCTCAGTACAGCACAGTCTCCAACAGTGCTTGCTCTTAAAAATGTACAACTGCCTCCCCTGGGCCAGCATCATAAGTAGAGAGTGATTAACAGTGAAGAGCACATACTCGCTGTTTATTAAGCCTGTTGTGTAACGGGCTCGCAGCCAGAGCTGCCGGCTGTGCCCACCCCACACTCGCTCAAGAGGATCACTGATACCAAGCTGGTATGCAGATAATCTAGGCAGCACGGAGAGAAAAACATGACGGTAATCTCTGAGGAGAGAGATATACAACATATTAGGGGGGTAGAGTTTATAACAACAGTTTCATGGAAGGTATACCTACAGATAAAAAGCTCACTTCACCAAAACTTTATTTTGCATTTATGTGTTGGTAAGAATTATGTAAGACAATCTGTCAGGTGGACAGCATTAAGGGTAGTCATTTAATAGTTAGAGAGTTAAAATGTTATTCTACAATTCAGATGAATAGGTTCCCCGATTCATTTATGTTGTACTTAAGCCCATGTGCACATATTTCTGTTCATATATACATAACTTTACCACACGGTGCTTTTTAAGCATTTATTCACTTCTTTAATCGTGGAACTTCTGTTCATTTGTTTGCTTATGATTTTACGACTTTACTTCATTTCCATAAACTTCTGTCCATTTTTACATCACTCAAGTCAATTGACACACACACTGTTTATCAATCTATTTATTTATTCACCACATTAGTTCAGGCTCATTTACTTCTGCTCATTTGTACATTACTCAAGTCCTGGCCCATATATTTCTGCTAATGTCTTTATTTAATTGCCTCTGTAGTTTAAAAACATTTACTTCTGTTCATTTATTACATTTATTTATACATTTTGTCCATGCGATCTGTTTATGAATCCATATTCTTCCTGTGTTAGTCTAGGTACATTTATATCTTTCATTTATGTTTTTATGTTTGTTTATTTAGGCTTTTATCATGCTCTTGTTTATGTATTACATTGTACAGTAGTTAAGTCCAGGCGCATATACTTCTGTTTATTTAAACATGACTGTAGTCTATGCACACAAACTATTACCTATTAGGAAACTATTAGACTTTGGTGGTGATTCAAATCTGGATGTGGATCCAGAATGTTTTCAAGGATTTGACAACACTCTTTTCTACATTTCTTTTCCGCATTTTTAATAACTCCCCTGACAATGTTGGAAATGCCTTGGCTGAGATTTGTGCTCTCAGAGCACTTCTAATAAAAGTATTTACTACTTTGGTCCATGTACACTTTTCCGTTCATTTTTTTTTTTTTTTACTCACTACTTAAGTCTATGCAACATATACTCTAGATCATGTATTTATTTGTTTGCCATGTGAGTCTAGACACAATAGCTTCTGCTCCCTTCACCTATTTATTTCATTATTCATATTTTAGTTTATGCACACTTTTAGTTTATGCTCATTTGTCCATTACTTTACTACATAGCCTATACACATATAGCTCTGTTCAATGTACAATACTTTAGTTTATGCTTTCATTATATATTTTATTTTAGTTTTTGCTAGAATTCTTTACCATATGTATGTTATTGTCTCTAATATTACAATGTTGCCATCTGCCATCTTGCCTGATTGTTTCCTTGCCTTGACTACAGCTGCTTGAATTTCCCACGGGATCAATAAAATATATCTATCCATCTTATACACTTTGAAAGTGGGTCTGGTTGTGTAGGAGCTTAAGGATAGGTTAGAATGAATTCTGAAATGATTTTAGAGCAAAAACTGAATTTGAAGGACTCTCTCTGCCCTGTCAGACACATCAATGTAGTCTCTTGAATATCTGTGGGGTGTCATTATGGCAAACTGCCACTTGCCTCATTTGTTACCCCCTACAGACGAACCAACTTTGCCTCAGTGACTGTCTCTCTTTGTTTTCCAGTTTCAATTCCTTGCTGTGATTTAGTTTGACAAACTTTTAGCAATCAGATTCCAATTTCAGGCTTTAACACCTCTCCCCTGTCTGTCTTTTTTAGGCCTAAACCTTAAAGGGAAAGAAGTCACTTACTCCACATAAAGTCTGGTCCAGATGATCTTCTGCCCTGGCTTCAGCAAATAACTTACTCCTGGATAAGAAATTACCGCTCTGGAAAGTGCCAACAACATCCAGCAAGCAATAAAGACCAATGCTCATGAACCATCCCTGCAAGCCTTTCCCTAGAACCCTGCCTCTTGTTTAGGCTTTGTGTGAGCAGAGAGCAGACAACATGGCGCCCGGTTCACAGCCCTGGCCTCCTCTGCTCTGGCTGTGCATGGGATTACTTTTTTCCTCTTTGTCGCCCATACTGGGAAAAGAGTGTCCCCATCTGTGCGTTTGTGAGATTCGCCCTTGGTTCACCCCTCAGTCGACCTACAAGGAGGCAATCACAGTGGACTGCAATGACCTGAGGCTAACGCACATCCCGACCAATCTGTCAACAGACACACAGGTTTTGCTGCTCCAAAGTAATGCCATCTCTCACACCAGTGGAGAACTTGAGGCGCTGTTCAACCTGACAGAGCTTGATCTTTCCCAGAACAACTTCAGCATGGTGGAGGCAGTGGAACTCACAGGCATGAAGCATCTGACCACCTTGCATCTAGAGGAGAACCAGATTAGCCGGCTGCCAGACCACTGCCTTGGAAACCTCTCTAATCTACAGGAGCTCTACATCAACCACAACCAGATCAATTCCATCTCTGCTCGGGCATTTGCCGGCCTGCACAGCCTGCTGCGCCTCCATCTTAACTCCAACAAGCTCCATGTAATAGACAGTCGCTGGTTTGAGGAAACACCCAACCTGGAGATCCTGATGATTGGAGAGAACCCAGTTATAGGCCTCCTGGACATGAACTTCAAGCCTCTGGGGAGCCTGAGGAGTCTTGTTCTCGCTGGCATGGATCTCACTGATGTTCCAGCGGATGCATTTGTTGGTTTGGACACCCTTGAAAGTATTTCTTTTTATGACAACAAACTGGTCAGAATCCCTCAACTGGCCCTTCAGAAAGTTCCCAATCTGAAATTCTTGGATTTAAACAAAAACCCAGTCCACAAAATCCAGGAAGGAGACTTCCGGAATATGTTGCGACTTAAGGAGTTGGGAATCAACAACATGATGGAGTTGGTGTCCATTGACCGTTACGCTATGGACAACCTACCCGAGTTGACGAAGCTGGAGGCCACCAACAACCCTAAGCTGTCATATGTGCACAGGCTGGCCTTCCGGGACATACCCTCCCTGGAGAGCCTGATGCTAAATAATAACGCCCTCACTGCCCTTTACCAGCACACTGTGGAGGTGCTGCCCAATCTACGAGAGATCAGTGTACACAGCAATCCACTGCGCTGCGACTGTGTCATTCAGTGGATGAGCTCTAACAAAACAACGGTGCGCTTTATGGAGCCTCTGGCCATGATGTGCAGCTCACCGCCAGAGTTCAGAGGCCAACGGGTAAGAGAGCTGAAGCTGCTGGATGCACCAGAGCAATGCCTCCCCCTCATATCCCACAACACCTTCCCAAGCCACCTGAACCTGGAGCTGGGTATGAGCGTCAGCCTTGACTGCAGGGCTATGTCTGAGCCGGAGCCAGAGATCTACTGGGTGACTCCCCTTGGGTCCAAAATCACAGTGGACACTGTGTCAGAGCGGCTTCACTTGAGCAGCGAAGGAACCCTACGACTGTCACATGTTCAGGTGGAGGATTCTGGTCGATACACGTGTGTGGCACAGAACATAGAAGGAGCTGACACACGGGTGGCCACCGTCCGCATAAATGGAACCCTTTTGGACAGCGCCCAAGTGATGAAGATCTACGTCAAGCAAACTGAGTCACACTCCATTTTGGTATCATGGAAAGTCAACTCTAACGTCTTGTCCTCTGACTTGAAGTGGGCTTCAGCCACCATGAAAATAGACAACCCGCACATCACATACACAGCTCGAGTCCCTGTAGATGTACACGAGTACAATCTGACACACCTACAACCTGCCACGGAGTATGAGGTGTGCCTCACGGTCTCCAATGTCCACCTGCAGACACACAAGTCCTGTGTCAATGTCACAACACGTAGTGCTACCTTTTCTTTGGACCTCTCGGACCAACATCCCAGTGCGGCTGTGCTGGCTGTAATGGCAACCATGCTAGCTTTCATTAGCCTTGGCTGTGTAGGCGTCTACATGGCCCGCAGATGGAAGAGGAAAAACTACCACCATTCTCTGAAGAAGTACATGCTGAAGACTTCCTCCATCCCCCTGAATGAGCTCTACCCTCCGCTCATCAACCTGTGGGAGGCTGAGGGTGAGAAGGACAAAGATGTTGGCACAGAGGGGAAACCCTCTCCTGTTGACACTACACGCAGTTATTACATGTGGTGAGGATTCAGTAAGGTGGCTTTGCTGCCTCTCCTGCAGCACAAAAAGACACACTTTTGCCATTTTGGTGCAAAAGTCAAGTAAAGTTGCAAAGTTTTTTTGTACTCATAGCTTTGCTATTATGAGGCAGAGTGATCAAGGACATGATTTTTATTAGTATAGCGTATCGCCTTTGTTTGATTCTTTCTATCTCTTTAATGGTATTGGACTCTCCAAGATGGCAGCTGTGTTTAGCCTGCAGGTTGTCTTAGTTGCTAAGCTTTTGTTTGTGTGGTGCATTTTTGACTCACTTTCTTTTGAGTTATGATTATACAGCAGTGAGGGCCGATGTTCCTCTTGCAGCATTAGTGGAAATCAGTGTTTCTTTGTTGAACAGGTAATCTGTTGTGCACTGATGGGTAATGAAGTTTGTCTGAACTTCAGTTTAATGCTGACAGCAGGGTTTAGACTTGTTAAACTGTCAACTGAATGTTAGCAATTGTGCAGTAATGTTGTATCAACTATACCTTTGAAATTTGGTTTAAATTACAAGAGAATAGGAGTTTAGTTTGCTTATATTGTGATATTCATGCTAGAAATACAAATGTTATGTTTTTTTTTTTTTTTTTACTATGGTGCACTAGAGTCTTTTCATCCCCCTCTTTGTTTATTCTCTTATTTTGCTAGCCTTTTATGCCAATTGCTTAGTTCATTATTTTCTCATGCAATATGTATAGCCTACTGAAGAAGTAACAAATAAATAATTTTTTGGCCTTTTTTCACAAGTGTAATTTTTCAATCCTGCTGTAGTCTTATCCTCTTGGTTTTGACAGGCACACTCACTCCCTGGGGATACATGCACATGGTTTCATTTGGATTCTTAATCTCATTTCCAAGAGAAGTTAAGCCGCGCTCGGTCCAAAACTGCCCGAATCAGCTTTACACTGTCACAGTACAGACTGCCCTGAACTGTCCTCACTGACAAAGCGTATACTTTGCCTGCTTAACTACTCAGACATGTTCACACATTCAACCTGAATAACAGACATATTGATGGATCTGGGATGGGCAACACATGCAGCCTGCAAGTTAATTTTAGAAATCAGTGTATTGTAAACATGATGGATATAATGACAAATCTGCCAAAGGAATATGTAAATCAGAAGGACTTGTACAGTGATCTTTTGTTATTGATTTTTAGTTATTTGTAAAAAAAAAAATATGTACGATTGAAAAGTGTGTCTGTAAACTTATGTAGAATGCATAACTATATTTATATATTCTTTAAAAAAGAGAACTGTCAGTAAAATAAATAAGAGTAACTTGTAAATGTTATGGTAGTTGACTTTGCAGGGACTCTGTGTTTAGCTCACTAAATTGAGCATTAGTGTTTAAAATTGGGTTCAGCTGTCCAAATACTAGGAAAATGAATAGTAACAGAAAAATGTATTTGTTCCTTTGACTGTATTAAGGCATCAGAAAGTTTAAATTAGGAATATCATACAGTACATTTCTACTCCGTATAGTATAGCCCTTGCTGTAGCCAAAGTTGCCCATGCCTGGGATAGATAGATAGATAGATAGATATTTAGATAGATAGATAGATAGATAGATAGATTTATAAGTATTTGCTGCCCTCTACTGGATAGTGGATTTTCCCCCTTTGTTGTGGTTAACACAGACGATAGCTTAAAACTGGTTTAAAAAAGTAGCATTGAGTGGCTAAACATTATTAAATTCAAAGTCTCCCATATAAATGCACTCTGAGTCATGTAATAGCAAAAACTTACCATATTCAGTTGTTGTTTTATTCTCAAAGCTCATAAAGAAATTTAGATCTTTTTAAACCACACAAGTCACACAAACAGTGCAGTAATGAACACAGAAAATAAAATTTCACAGCTGAACACACACCATCAAATATGCTCCTGTTTTCAAATGGTTATGAAACATACTGAAATTATTTTAGATATCTTATTTTGAGCTACAAAAGCAAATCAGACATTGGCGTTACAATACTATTAAAAACTTAGAAAAAAATTTCTACAGAAAAAAAGACTTCTGTTCTGCTTTACCTTTAACTGTTCAAACAAAAGAGGATGACCATTTTCTTCAGATATCTAGCCTACAGCAGGGAAAAACAGTGTGAAAAGAAAATTTGTTCTGATTGGTCCTCAAAGGAGTGTTAACTCATATTTAAGAGATATTCTGAGGCAACTGCATTCTTGTCAACTGACTTCCAGTCTTTATTTCAGCCAGACTTGAGCCAACAATAAAAGCTATTGTGCACATTTTTACAAGTTCATAAAAAATCTTTGTTTTGTTGCAAAAATATTGACAAAATAGCCACGTTGTAAACAAAATTGTAAGAATAGCCTTTTCCAAACTTAAGTATGAGACAGTTTTAAACTGAAACCTAAATATCATCAGAGGCTTATCTCGATGCAAAAAACACAAGACTTGAAATATTAACCGCCTATTTTTGAACAGATAATATCAACATAATTGCATACTTTTGCGCCTACATCTTTGTTTAATCATTTTTATCATTTTTCTTCTTTAACAGTTTTATAGTAACTATCAAGGTCTTTAAATGTACTAATAAATGCTTAGGATGGGAAGTGAGGATCAGTAGAGTGCTAAACAGAATGTCATCACTATATTCAACATCACCTGTTCTGTTTATCGTACAATGTCAATGATGAAATGCTTACACATAAATTAATCATTCGGGCTGTGTTCTTTTTTAGCTCTAGTATTTAAAAAACATTAAATCAAATATTTTACAGTTATTTTAAATGTATTATTTATGCTTTTTTTTAGTTAATTGTAAATATATACAATTGCAGTACTGCCTGGGCCCACAAGGGGGCTGTGGCCTAGGCCAGGGGAGCCACTGTGCTAGACAATACAGTAAGATAAACAGTTATATTACCTAACACCAACGCTATGTATTTTTTAATCTTCAAACAGCAGCAGTCTTGGTGATTTGGGGGCCCTGGGCAAAACAAAAGTATGGGGTCTTTCTATTGTAGTTTCCAAAGATGATGTATGCCAGGGACTGTACCACGGTGTTCATTTGTCAACACATTTTTTTCATGGCAAAAAAGAGACAAGAACTAGCTAAAAATAAATCTTTGATGACAACACTTTACTGAAATCAATATTTCATTTTTGTCAACCAGACAATAGCCCCATTCACGCTGCCATTTCAAGCCATAATATCTGCAGTGACTTTCGGCTCCACTTTGAACTTCATAGGGATGAATGGAGGAAAGGAGTTGAGCCCGACATGGGCCATGTCCCACATCCTAGCCATATTACATTGTGAATTGACACAGACATTATGCCCTGAGGTGAAATGACAGGGCTCGTTGTGGTGCTTTTGTGCAAAGGCACTGTGAAAAGGGCTAATATGAGACTTGGGGGTGAGCTGTAAAACATTCGAAGATCATGATATTTCAATGGTTTAGTTTTAATGAAAGCTATCTCTGTCTCAGCATGTAAAATTGGAACACAAGGTCTGGGAGAAGATAATGTCTCACCTATTAAATAACAGCACTCATGGTAAAGATGTATCTATACAGGTACTGATACTATTCTGTATCATGTTTTTTTATAAGGGATGTCCCAATCACCTTTTTCGGCCCGTGATTGGATTTTTAAAAAAAGAGTATCTGCCAATTCCGAGTCCAGATACAATATTTACAAATACATTTATACAGCTACACACTGTTTTTATGTGTTTGTACTCACATCAGCTTCGATCTAATACTGTTGATACAGTATAGATATTGATACAGCGTCGGGACATCCCTAGTTTCTATGATAACATAATCAATTTATGACAAATATCAATTAATGACGAGTAAAAAATAAGCTTAATCTGAACTTTATTAAGACTGCATGAGCCCCAGATAGTTTGGCATCTGAGGCGAATGCCTACCTTTGCCTGAGGGTAAAGTCCACCTCTGATTGCCTGTAGATGGTCACTAATAAATGTATCTTTATTTAATCCTACTACCAACATTAAGGTCAGAAAACATATTGAAATTAGGACTACATTTTTCATGCTGGCAGCTTTGGTCACTCTTATTTCTGAGAGATGCAACGAAAACCAAGGTTTGAGGCAGAACTGTCTGGAGTGTTCTGACTTCTGGCTGCACATCTGTATCTGTAGCAGTAAGACTGGAAGAGAGAGAGAGAGAGACACTGTCTGTTAATACATGCGATGTCTGGAGCCAGCATAGACTATCACACAGTTATCATTACATGTGGCTAAGCCTTTTTTTCTGATATTTACTCTGTGTCTTTTGTGGTTCATCCTGGCCTCAGCCTGTTTGTCCACATTCATCCAGCATGTCCTCATTCCTTGTTCATATAAAACAAGCAGACCTCTGTGCCTGGGACTTATTTAGCATGCAATTAGTCACACTCCCATGGCAACCAATGCTAGTGGCAACTAAACTGAAATGGTCAGCTGCGGGCGGCTCACACTGTGATGCAGATCAAGTGAGTGCACCATATGCAATTGCATGTACACTGTAGTATACCAAGCAGCTGTACAATGACAGTGACAAAAATCACACACCAGGGGGATAAAAGGCAAAAAGAAACAGATTGTGGTTTTAATTTAGGCTCAAATTCATAATGAGCTCTACTTGTTTAGTTATTTTAAATGTTTTATTTAGAGTTGATGTTTCCTTGATTTAATACATGCTAAAATGTTTAAGTCTGGCCACTCCAGTTTCATTTTTGATATTGTAAACTCATCTATGCAAATAAAACACTTGCTGCAAATCTAATTTATAACTAACTTGGCAATGCATCCCTCACAACTTATTCTCAATTGCTTTTGTTAAAGTTTAGTCTTTTTTTTCTTGATACTGGTGTTCAGTTTTGACTGTGGGGTAATGAACCAATAACATGACAAGTTGAATAAAAAAAAAAAAAAATTTTAAAGCTCCTTTAGGACATTTGTTGCTGGAAACTAAAAGGCATGAACAGTTCACTGATGCCTCTAAATCAGGGATGGGCAACTTTGGTTATGAAGTGGGCCACTTTAATTCTTCACTTTAAATATTTTTTTTTTTTTTTTGCCACAGGGCCAAACTGTTAACTAGACAGCACTCGAAGAGCGAAAACCTCTGCTAAAGAAGATCACATATTGCTGTTACACCTATGAGCAATAGTTTCATGATGAAGTAGCTTTCTTATCCCCCTTGACCATGAAAACATACCCCAGCACTTGGAATCATGTTTATATGTTATTAGTTTGACAATTATTGAGCAAAAAAGATCCATGCAGATGGCGGTTATCCAGATCCAGATCATCAAATCATTTTTTAATTTGAGCCATTACCAACATCTCTCAAAAATTTGAGCAAAATCTGTCCAGTAGTTTTTTGAATAATCTTGCTAACAAAACAAACACACATAAAAACACAGGCAAATCACAACCTCCTTGGCAAAGGAAAACAATTGGGAAATATTCAGTGAGACTTTTTAAATTGGTTATGATTTAACAAAAAGGAAAAATATATGGATTTTTTTAGTGCACAACTAATTGACATTTATGGGCTAGTTTTATCTTGAACTTAAGGTTAACAGTTGAATAAACCTCTTTAAAATCCTTTTTAATGGGATAAACAAATGACCTGCCAGGTATTAAATGAGACATTTTGATGTTTTAAATGCAAATATAAATTCTTTATGGAACAGTTTTACAATAATAATTACTAGCTGTTGATTTTACCTTATGGCACATGTATGATCCTCCCTTCTTCACCTTGTCTTGGCCTGATGGCGGACCTGTCTGAAATACACAAAAAAGTGTCAACTTGCATAAGCATCAATACATTCCCCAGACTAAAATGGCCCTTTTTACAGCAGAAATAAACATGTTCGCAGCTTGGTTAAAAAAGTTTAATTGCTCTTTTAGCTCTTACTGATAGGGGGGTTTAATTTCTTCATAAGATGTCCATTTTGATTTCCCAAAGACTAAAACTTATTTAAATAAGGCACTTGGCTGACCTGACTGAGGTGTTAGCACATTATAGTTGTTTGCCAGGAGGCTTAACATCCACCTCAGCTCAAGTTGTTTGCTTGGTATCACCTGACTGAAAGTTTGGTTAAGACAGTGTTTCAGATATGGGGACCACCACCAACTAGTTTGACAGGGAAGTGAGAAAAGATTGGTTACTTTTGTTTCTCCCTCATATAGAAATGTCTTTCTTGACACTCCTGATAAATTTTGAAACAAGGTTTTTATTGCAGTCTGAAGATAAGATTTTATTGATCTTAATGCCATGATTGATTCTACCTGTTGACCCAATTCTTTATTGATTCCCTTCTCGGCTCCTGTGATTTTCTGCCTACACAGTTTTTCTGGGTCAACAACATCAAACACGTTGAATTCCTGATATGTAATACTGTCTGGCATAGACAGATGCCTTAGCTAGTCTCTGGTGAGCCACACTTGTGACTGCTTCTGTCCCATGTCTGGCTTGATTACCTCTTTGGCTTCTTTGTTGTTGTTCGTGCTGTCTGCCTCTGATGAGAGCATAACTGCTTTGATTTGTTATGTATCACATAGTAGAGGGATTTGATAAGACAATCTTTAAGCAAAAGATAAATGATATTGAGTCTTTTAGTTGTTTGTTATTGATTCTTGGCAGGAATTAATTCTTGATTCCCATTCCTAGTTGAATAGCAGCAGAAAAAAAGTAATTTGGTCACACTGGCCTGCTATGTCGACACAATCTAAGACTTGACACATTATTTACATTCTTTGGTGAAAAGATAAACCTGGAAAACTCAAAAGTGCAGAGATTATGTGTTCTTACTGGGTTTATTTGCAGGTCAGTGGTGTGAATCACAGTCCACCAGTCTGAGGTCCATTCCCACGCATTCCCCACCATATCATACAGACCAAAACCATTAGCAGGAAAGGACATCACCTGCAGGGAACAAGGAGATTAATTTCAAATTAAAACTTAGTTTGATTAGGAACTCAATAAGAAGCCAGTGTTTGCTCTGTGGCCTTGCAGATAAACAGAGGAATTATTGATGTTGTACTTTAGGAGACAGGACTACAAAAAGCAATTTACCTCAGCAGCTCCACACCAAGAGACAGTTTTATGCTTGCATTCATGAATGATTATTCTATATATCGGCTCTTTAATTCTCCCATTGTTGAAAGAATGATTGCATTAATATTAGATCTAATTGTTATTCATCTGATATCTGAAAGCTGCTTCCGTGACTATATAAAATTAAGGGATGAGCTCTAATCTCAGGCACCTTTCATTTCCTGTAGACTCTATTGGCAGGGGCTCCATTATAATTCATTTTCCAATTTCACATCAACGGCTCAAGAAAAGCTATCTTTATGCCTAACATAAAATATATTGAGTCTTAAACACACATATAAGTAAAGCAATTTTACATCTTTCTGTGTCAGTCTTACTGGTGAGGTTTTGATGAAACCGTCCTCCCCAGAATTGTGGTTTGGGAATTCTCCCTGCCAGAGGTTGGCGTAGTGCTCTCCTTTTGGGTTCAACTTGTTTCCCCAAGGGTAAAGTCTGCATGTAGAGCAAAATAATCAAGAATTTAAGGCATGTGAACTTAGGAACACTTCATTGTCACATGTTGAGAACATATTGTAGGGCAACTCAAAAACTGTCTGAAACATTTTGGAGGAAAAAAAAAACACTTTTGAAATCATAAAATAATACATTTATATGAAACCAAATACAGATTTTTTTAAAATTATTTAAATCCATTTATAAGTGTCTGAAAAAGCCTGAATTTCAAGTTTAAAAAGTGGAACATCTGTATAAAAATAAAATTTATTAAGATTAGACAGCAGGAAACAGCCAATTGAGTGGGGAAAAAATCCAACCAAATGAAGCCTAGTATCATGCCCTTCAGTTAAGAGCCTGCTCAAATTGAATTTTTAACTTAGACAAAATTATAAGGAAATCCTTATCATCACTGTATAATTAGCATCCGAACTTTGAAGAGGCATGTTGTGAATTGGGGATGGTCAGAAGAAAACAACACATTATGTTGGGAAATGAGATACCTATTATTTGTCTACCAAGACCTTCAGTACACTGGGCAGATGCAAGACAAAATATCCACATTAAAGTAAAAAAAAAAGACTTAAAAATAAAAGCATTTTCTTTTTTTCTTGTAAAAGTATAACTTTACAGTATAAACAAAGAAACTGAGTTTGGTTTCCCCCAAAATCAGACTTTATGATCTTAAAAAACCGAAAGTATTCCTCTTAATTATAAACAGATACTTAACAAGCAAACAAAAACAAACACATAAACAGATACCCCCAGTAGGGCTTTGCACATACAATATCTAACCTGTCTTTGAGGGCACCTCTGCAGGCGTACTCCCACTCTGCTTCTGTTGGAAGCCTCTTGTTGGCCCAAGAGCAGTAGGCAGCAGCATCCTCCCAGGACACATGAAGGACAGGATGGTCAGGCCTACAAAAACACAGGTTTTAAAGCTCCTGTCAGGAGAGTTCTGCTGGTGATGAAACAGAATAAATATATTACATATATCTCTGCATGACTGCCAAAACACACAAAATCACGAAAATGAAGAATTTTTAGGTAGTTATTTTTAATCCCTAAAATCACTGCTGTGCAGCCGGCGTCAAAATAAGTGGTTGATGGCACACTGTGGAAAAATATATATATATTTATTTTAAATTTCACAGCAACTCACTTTTTTAGTTTGGGTCAAGCAAAACTTTGTTGTTAAAAAACAGGAGAAAATTTTACTTTGTATTCAACAGTTTAAAGATAGGTTCAAACAATTGCTTGGCTGTGCAACAGAGAAATGCCTCGTAGTTTTTGTTGCTCCTTTTTGGTTGTAAAAAAAAAGGACCCCTTTACAACAACACTGCATGTAAAGGAAACATGCTTCAAGTAGCTTGACTCTTTTCACTTAAAAAGGATTCATTTTCATCTGTTAAACAAAAAAACAAAAAAATGATTATGTCTATTTTTGTGGGGCTGGGGAAAAACAAGCAGTTACTGCTGCCATCAACATGGAGAGTGGGAGACATCCTATTACCACAAACTTTTTGTCTTGTTGGTAGAAATGCTCTATTATGTGGAGGAGACATGTTAAACACTTTGAAGAACATGTAAAACTAAAAAAACACATAATATATGCTCTTTAATAAACAGTGACAATTTAGTGCAAAAATTATTCTTCTTGTACCATCAAGACAGACTTTCAAGATGTAAACACTCTTCTTGGTGATAAATTAAGAGAGAGAATTGTCACTCTTAAAAACTCTATGGGTTTCGTCTTGGAGAAAAGTATCTCCTAACCTGTCCGCTGATGTTGAGTCTGGACCCTCTGGGTGCCTCCAGTCAGCTCCTTTCACTGGCAACCACCAGGGGGCAGCAGCAACCTATAAGCAAAGTGATGAATACAATGTATACTATAATAACACACTCACATTCTTTGTTTAACTTTATCTGACAAATAAACTCCAAGTTTTATCTACAGTCATAATTTTTGCACAGAATTGCATAGGTACTAATGCTCCTGTGTGTTGCAGACCTTATGTGTGCACAGCACCTCCTCAGCCGTATAATCAGACTGCACATGACAGCTGAGATGAAGCAGCTAATTCTCTGCATGCTGTCTGGCTTTCGTCTTGAGGAGGCCTGCTGTGCTCGAGCCTCTTACAACCAATCTGTGAACTTTCCCGAGACTCCTAAATAACACTCTGAAGCCAAAAATATGTGCGACCCCAGGCTGGTGCTTTAAAGGCTTAGTGCACATGCTCTGCTGCAAAGATGTTCAAGTACATTACAGATGAAGAAACATCAAAGAGAGACATGCGTGAGGTGCGCTGACATTTCTCCTTCAGTGAATAATAAAATATTTTATTTTGTCTTGTTTGCTATAAACGCTGTCATCTTTACATATTTCCCAGTTAGAGGGAAACATCAACAAACCCTTAACTTAAACATATTTAAAATAAATCAAACATACTGTTAGATTTAGTGTCTATCACACTATTTTTCTTAGTTTGGATGGAGCAGCGTAGCAACAGAAAATATATGACACAGCTTTCAGTTCTTAAAGTGTCAAAGGTCCAAAAGTTCACTGCTTTTCAACAAGTTCCCAGAAGTCCCCTAACATTTTCCTCAAGCTTCTTCCCTAAGAATCTACTAGGATAATGAACTTTGGCATACCTAAGAAGGCCTCTGTTTCAGCCCAGCTCAGAACAGGCTGTTTTCTTTGTAAATCTTCATGAGCTGTGTCTGAATATGCTCATCTCAGGAAGTGGACATGGCTTTAGCTTTACAAACCTGTGCTCTAATGTTTACAGTATCTACACAGACATGCCTAAACATGCTTCTTCCACAGGAGCCAGCTGTAGGCTGAACAAACACCTGGCTAACTGGGTGTTTCCCGTCTTGGGGAGGTGGTATATTTCATTATGACATCATTAAGGGATTTTTCTCAAATAAGCTGTTGAGGCACACATTTTCTGAAAGGTAGAGCAAGCAGCAGAGTGGGAGGAGGGATTTTGGTCTTTTTGTTGACCCCTTTGTCTGAAGAAAGGCCACAGACACATATTAATGTATAATGTGGTGGGTTGAACAGGTGATTTATTGTCTGAATAAACATACTTACTGCCTGAGTGATTCCTTCTTTAACACGATCACTCAAAAGTCCTTCAAATACAAAGGAGTCTTTAAATCTTTCAGCCTGCATAAAAGGAAAACGTAAAAAGAAATTTAAAAAATGTGTTACAGAAGGATAACATTTTAATAACCTTTGCTAAAAATGTAAAGCATTTGTTCCGGGTAAACTGATGTGATTGCTTCAAAGAAGATTTGACAAACTAAAAGAAGAGATGTTTTAAGATTTAATTTCCAAATTTTGTTATACATGAGATGCTCCTTGTCAAATTCAATCTATTTTATTGACTTTAACTTTAAAACAGACAGATGATCTTATTGAGGCACAGCGTCATAATATTGAACAGGCGTGGTCATGTTGTTGTGAGACGGTAAACAAACAGGCTTAAGTACAGGAACAAGTTTTGCAAGAGACAAGTCCCAATTATCTAAAATAAAGACATTATATTATTTAACTATGTGAAGTACTACATTTCAAACGTGGAACGGTAGCACAGTTGGGTTAGGAATAATGATGTTGACGAGGTGTGTGCGGAGAGATCAGCATGAATCTTAAAGAAAATGCTAATCACAAAGACAAGATGAATATCTTTATAACACAAACCCTAATTCCAACGAAGGCGTGACATTTTGCAAAACATATATTCAGTTGAATATACTACAAAAACAAGATATTAAACATTCAAACTGATAAACTATATGTATATATATATTTTATTTATTTAGTTTTTGTTGAAAATGTGCATTCAGAGGACTGAGAAAGTTGAGGACTGCTTAAACAACACCAGTTTGGAACATTTCACAGCTGAACAGGTTATATGGAAACAGCTGAGTGTCATGATGGTGTATAAAAGGAGCATCCCCGAATGACTCAGTTGTTCACAAGGAAGAATGCGGTTAGGTTCACTGCTTTGTGAACAACTGCATGAGCAAATAGTCCAACAGTGTAAGAACAACGTATCTCAACTTACAATTGCAATGAATTCAGAGATTTCATCATTCCAGTCACTACTAGCATCAAAAGATTCAGAGAATCTGGAGTAACTTCTACGTGTAAGTGGCAAGGCCAAAAATCAGCACTGGGTGATTATTGAGTGTTGTTAAAAGGAATGGCGATGTAACATAGCAGTTAACACGCCCCTGTCCCAGCTTTTTTGAAACATGTTGCAGGCATCTGATTTAAAATGAGTGAATATTTGCAAAAAACAACAAACAATCATGCAGTTTATTAGTTTGACTATTGAATATACTGTTTTTATTGTGTAATTAATTGAGCAAAAATAAATACTCTGTTTTTTACATTTACCCAACGTCCCAACTTCATTTAAATGGAGGTTTGTATAATGTGGAGATTTTCTCACAATGTTAAATATACAGTTGCTATAGAAGTTATGCTGGCATATCATTATTTTTCCCACCTCAGTTACATATCCTGTGGCCTCGACAAAGCTCTGAAATTGTCTGTTAGTGACCTCATGGATGTCCATGGAGAAGGAGTCCACATGCACTGGTCTCTGAGGGCCCTCACCATCAGCAGGGATACCCGGGTCATCTGTCCCCATTAGGAACTCTCCTCCAGGAATTAAGACCATCTGTGGGCAAGTAATACATATTTACAAACAGGCAAGTTTTCTAGTCAGTCTGTAAAGTTTAATCGAGGTCGTAGAAATAATAATTCTAAATGAAGAGAGAAACTTGGGGGAGTTTATGGTAGATCAGAGGCTCCCATCTGGCTGAAGTGTAAACTAAATTATTGATTGGAGATGCATGATATTGGATGTTAGCTGATATCTGACACTCCCATATTTCCAAACTTGTTATCGCTGATACAGATATTTTTTGTCAAGTCTCTACTCAATTAGAACTGACCTGTTCCTTTCATCTCACAGTCCACGGTCCAATTGTGTTAAAAACAGATGTAAACATGAAAAACAACATTTAATTATTGATATATTATATTAGTGATTTACAAGTGGACAGTGAGTGATGATGAGGTCAACCAAGACAGTATAGTTTTATATTCTGCTTTTATTATAGCCAACATATAGGTTATTTATGGCCAATTTGTATGATCAGAGTATCTGCTATTAATATCTGCAAAAATGTTCATATGTGCTGGTACCAATAATCAACATTTTAGGCAATTATCTGTGGATACTGATGTCGGTCCAGCAATATTGTGCATCACTGGTATAAAACTCCTTTGTCCCTCAGGCCACCAGACTGTACAACTCCTCACTCGGGGGAAGACAGAGGATAGGAAGGAGAAGTAGCAAGCCAGTATCTATATTTTCATTTTATTTATATTTATTTATATTCTTTATTTATATCTGCAAATTGTTTTTACATTTACTTTTTGATATCCTGTGTTCTTATTTACCCTGTGTACTCTGCAATTCTGCTGGAATCTTAATTTCCCTAAAGGAGTCTTCCCAAAGGATTAATAAAGTTCTCTCTAATCTAATCTAATCTACTCTGATCTAAATCCCCTTTTCTCTTTACGTGATAGATAAAACAATTAAACCCCAGATATGACTCTACAAACAAAGTACAGCTCAAGGCATATCTGAAGTCATGTCAAAATATCATGGCACACCATATTTATGAAAAATAGCCACTTGACATGTGTTTATGAACCTTTTCAGTGTATATATCATTATTTCTATCTAGTAATGCCTACTTATATTTGACTGGCATCCCCATTACACTTGAAATGTCTGTTTTATGAGGAACTTCACTAAAAATGTTATATATTTCATTTATTTAGTGACATAAATTTAAACCTAACAGGTCAAAAATTAAATAATAGGTAAACATATAGATGGGAGAACATTGTGGTCCATCCACCTGGTAAAATTCTTTTAATTGTACAGTCCTTAAAGATTGTGTTTATAAACAGAATTTGCAGCTATATGATTAATTTACCTACACAGATAACTGACTGAATGATTCCATTGTTGTAAGTTATTTTTGTGCAGATTCTCAAGTCACGTCTGGACCTGCCTCAGTAATTTGAGAACCACTGATCTAACAGTGGGCACTTGTAGACAAAGTATATATTTTATAGTTGATGTTTTTTTTTAGTGGTGCCTTCCTGATTGACAGGAGCTGCTTTTGAAACAGATTAAGTGTAAACCTGGTGGTCAAGTGCCATCTGATGTCTTTCAGCCGGGTGTATGTTGTTGCAGTGTTGAAAACAATCCTCATGTCTGTTGTATGTGTCTTTCGTTATGAAGTGTATGTTTATCAGATACGTATTACTGGAAAAAAAAAAAGATACAAAGACGTTGGTGGTGTTTCTTTGGGTGATGGTTTTACCACACAATCGGCTGAGGTCACCACGGTCACTCGTTAAACCGGCACACCACTCTGTTGAATCGCTGGCCATTTCTTTATTCTTTCTTTCTAAACAATGCAAAAATGATACATGATATAAACGATGTATTTGCCTGACTTTCTGGATCTCCCCCATCCCCCTGAGCCTCAGGAGGCTCCTCGTTGGCTTCTTTGGAGTACTTATAGGCTGCAGACTCAGGTTTCTCCTCCAAAGGCTCCTCAGCACCGACTCTCTTCAGCTTGTCACAGCCGCAGCCCGGAGCTCCCTCCTCGGCTGGAGTCTCAGACGGACACAGAGACACCAAGGCGAAGAGAATCGCCAAACTCCGCAGCATTCTTACAACTCAATGTCCGCTCATGTTGTTGACACTTTCACTTCCGCAAAGTGACGTCATCAGTCAGCTGAGTGCGTCCTGAGTGGTGTTGCCAGGTCTGGTGGTTATAAGCGACTTTTGGCTTTTTTCTTGCGAGGTTGCTTACAAATTGTGTAAATCAGGCTGCTCCCTTTAAGCAACAATATATAAACTTTCAACCTTTAAATTAATAGTTTCACAGTTAGTTTTAAAGTTAAAAAAAACTTTCAGACGTACCTGTGGGTAAATTTCAGGGAGATAGAGACATCCATCACAACAAACAAACCACAAAACAGATGTTAAAATTAAAACATACTAACCCATAATTAATAATCAAAACACTGCTAAAAAAAAACAAAAACAAAGAAAAA
This sequence comes from Cetoscarus ocellatus, assembly GCA_037902135.1. Lineage (NCBI taxonomy): Eukaryota > Metazoa > Chordata > Actinopteri > Labriformes > Labridae > Cetoscarus > Cetoscarus ocellatus. Next base: position 1,045,915 of record JBAMNC010000565.1, on the reverse strand, counting down.
TCATAAAATAATAAAATGATACAGTGCTTAGGTTTCCTTAAATTTGGGGAAATTATAATATCAAGAGAGCTATCAGCTCGTAAAGTCATAAATTACAAGTCAGCAACCTCACTAATAAAGCCAGGGTAAAAGCAAATTGGGACTTGAATGAATAAATTAATACATAAATACGTACGTGCAAATATCTTAAAATCCTATTCAGCTAAGTTACAGCAGTAGTAACAAAGCTGTTTTAGTACCAGTTTGTTTGCCATCCTGGGACTAAAAACCACGGTCTAGAGAGAAGAAGCTGACAGTCACAGTGCAGAGGGTAGGAGACGTCTCTTAAAACAGAATAAGCTACCTGCTGTAGTGGTCTACTCTCAGAAAAGTTGTTGCCACATTCCACTTTCTGTCATCTCCTATTGTATGTGAAACAGCACCAAGATGGCTAACTGGCTTCCTGTCTGATAAACGTTTGTGTGTGACGTAGAGGTGCAGGCCATAAAGTAAAGTAGAGTGCAAAAACAGAGATGGATACCATTCTCCTTGTTGAAAATTACAAAGTACTGTTACGTCAACTCTGAATTGACACTCATGTTGTGGATAAGTTTCATATCATTCTTTCAAGTATAGTTGCTTACCTACATTTTCCTCTTTTCCAATATGAACTTCTTCTGAGTTTCTTGACTCTCGGGTGCAACAATACAGGAACTTGTCCACAGAAATTATCTTAACAGAAATGCTGTCTTGGAGACGGACAGATTTGAAAAAACTACTGTGAAGAAACATTTTTATTTGCATCTTGTCATTGTATTTTTGAAGACTTTTGTAGTGTCTAAATGATCACAGGAGATTTTTACACATTAAATAGTTTAAACATTTTTTCCTTAATAAAAATGTCAAAAGAATTACAAGTTGCTGTTGGTTGCTATGCTATGCAAAAGCTGGCTTGGTTCATAGGCACTCTCACTGTGAACAATTGGTCTCTCTTCTACACGCTGTAGTCAGAGGCTTTTATTAGAGTCAGTCATTATTGTTGTTACTTTTTTATTCAGTAGGCAAAACTTTGTTGATATGAATATTGCAATACAATCCTACACCAATACATTAGAATCTTTCATTCAAAGCAATGGTAACATCAGAACCAAAGTAATAACAACAACAGTTATAATAATAATAATGATAATATAATAATCATCATCATCAATGACTGATGTGATTACAATTACAATCATCAAATCAATATCTAACACAGAGGTTCTGAATTACTTTTTGTTGTACCCCCCAATTAAGATTAATATTTTTTTGTGCTCCCCACCATCACCTAGCAAATCACTAAAGGGCAAAACTTAGATTTGTCAAAACAAATCAAAGCATGTCACTCCCAATTTCTTCTTTCAGTTTTTGTGTATTTACACAAATGTCAGTAGATTTTTTTACATTTTCATTTCCACACATGAATCAAAATTAACATTCTAACCCCATGCTATCATAAGAAAAGATAAAAACAAGTCGACAACTCACATATTGATTTCTTTTGAGACCCCAAGAAAAGATTTAGTTCCAGAGTCACAATTTAAGTGTCTAACAAAATAAAATCTTCCATATTTAACATGAGCTAAAGGTGTCAATACCAGAAGAAGTGGAAAAAATGGACTGCATCCTAATTTCAATTCCAAGATAAAGACTAAATTAATACATTTTAAAGTAGCAAATGTTTCAGGTTTAAGGGGGCCTTTGGCTATCCACAGTTTTATTTCCTTTTAACAGTTGTCATGTCCTAATTTTGTTAAAACTGTATAAACAAAGTATGAGAGATAAAAATTAAACCACTAAAACAAATATACCAAACAGAGGCCAGTTGTTACACAGACTGGTGCGATTTTAACATAAATCCCTCTCTCTAACATGACGAAAGGCAAATCACAGTGCTGAGTTCCAGGGGTCCGAGGCCATAATTTGGCCACGCCCTACCCAGACAAGCCGCGCCCCCTTGGCATGTGGCCACGACCCCTTAGGGGTCACGCCCCGCTACTTGAGATACACTTCTACTCTTTTGTGCTTTGGTGTTTCAGACCTAGTTGCTTGTTTCTCTCGCGAGATCTGGCAACGCGGATTTTGAGATATATTAACTTTTCAGTGCCCAAATGTTGGATTTTTTTTTTTTTTTCTTTGAATCAATTATCTTTTATTAGAAGTGTTAAAAATCAAAAATCAAAATCAAAACAACTTCTCTTTATCACACCAGAAGCTGTTTTTGATCCAATATATTTTAAATTAATTAATCAATTTATATAGTTAGCCTACAAAAGAGGGGAGCTGTTGGCATTTTTGTCAAATAAAATGTTATTTAGCCACCCTAAACGTTGAATATCCCCGCTGAGAGAGATAACACCAGTATCTCTTCTTTTCTAGGAGGAATAATGAGAGCACATGGACATCATTTCCCAGCTTTCATCACTCCATCAGCCTCAGACGAAGAAGAAGAAGTGGCAGAGAGCCAAGAGGCTCAGCCAACCAGTGTGCTGCCTGCCTCCGTGAACGCAGCCCACAGGCGCAGAAAGGTGATACAGCTGTCAAAAAACACGAAATAAACTGGATTATTGGAGCTACTGACGGCTGGAGCTAACCCCCGGCTCGTCCAGAGAGAAGGAAGCCGCAGTCATGCTCTCGTAGCCGGGTCAGAGGGAGCTGAACACCCCGGCGTTTATCTGAAGAGAGGTAAAGTTACGCACAACTTGCTCACTTTCACCATCCTGTCTTCGTTTCTGCGTCCTCTCACTGCGGACGAAGTTTGCTTATTAACAGAGGTGAACAAGATGTTAACAGCTCACGGACAGAGCTTGTGATGCCTTACACAGTGTAGCAGTAAAAAAACAGGCAGGAGAGCAGCGAGCAGGGGAACAATTTCGCTTTGCGGTCAGAGAGTGTGATTGCGGATGCCGACTGAAAATGACAGCTTTGGCTCCTCTGCTCGAGTTTCAAGTGTTTTCACTAACGCAGCTCAGTATTTAAGAAATTCGCGCTTTATTACTGTAACAACTCAACACTTCTTTATTTATGCCACTATTTTAGGCTACCCACAAACAACAGGGTCAGTCCCCCCTTTCTTTTCAATGATTAATCGTGCTGAGTGAGGGGCAGAGCTTCAGAAACAGACCTCTGCTCCCTCAGTTTGAGCCCTCACAGCTCAGGTCACCTGTTGCAGGTGCAGAAAACCTTTTGGCTGAATCATTAACTGTCCAGGAGAAAGGCACAAAGAGGTTACAGTAACATCAACCAAATATTTCCCTCCTGCTTTTATGCAAATCCTGATAGACAGACCTGGTGTAGTATCAAAGGTATATTCTTAACCTCTGTGCAAACTGGCGCTGCTTGCTAATAACACGGCAAGTCCAAGCAGCACCATGACACTCGATTTTTACTAATTCCCTTTGAGTCATATCATGTGTCAGGTGTCATAATTTTTTTTATTAAAGGTCCCATGTCCTGGTGTATTTGTCATTTTACATCATATCATTGGTGTCTAAGAAGCAATTTAAGTTTTAAAGAAATGAAAGATATAGCTCTTTTCCCCTCCCCTTTGGAAACGCTCAGATATGAGGGGGCTTGGGAGGCTAAGGGAGGCTATGATAATAAGCCTTTTGCAGGTTGGCTGCCTAAACGATTTCTGATGGGAGGGGAAGGAGGGGTTACAGGCCTCAGAGCTTTCCAGGCGTCTGCCTGTGACGAGGGGAAAACACACATGTAGGTGGAGGCAGTTTAGCTATTAGGCCTACATAAAAAACCCAGGAAGAAAAAAGTAAGTGTTCTGAGTGTTTTCACAGGACAACCCTAACATAGTTTATATCCAGAATTTGTTTTTGCAGTCTACCTGGATCCTGGTCACATTTTTTAGCTGAACAGTAAACAACAGGACAATAGAAAGGCAACTGGGCTCCATTGATTTACCGACCTTTTTAAGTATTAAAGTTATTATATTTAATTTGATATATGTTAGAATAGGCTTGGCAATTGAGTATGCTTATAAAAAAAATAATATCAGTGCCCTCTGTTAATAGCTTTGCAAAGCAAAAAGGCCAATTTGTGTTGAGGATTTTGGTTAGGATGGGCAGTCAGTTTCAGGGAGCCCTGATCAACACGACCCACCACTGGATCATCCTCTTCTTAGATTTAAGATCCACACTCTGTGCACTGGAGAGGAGTGATGCTGATGGCTCATCTCCATATTCAGAACCAAGACGAGAGCAAACTGCATGAAAGTGTAGAACTTTGTAAGAGTGTTAGCACTAAATTCTTTGTCAGAAGCAGATAGTACCTCATGAGTTGTGTTGTCTTAAATACATTTGTCTTTATTCATCAGTCAAGCCTATGCTATTTTTATAATGTAGACCAACCTTTATTTTGTTTGTAGAATTTGCTGAGGGCCAATAAAATGAGCGCTGCAGGCTGCAGTTGGTCCTGGGGTAAAATTTGGACACCCCTGCAGTGCATTGACAGAATCACACAGTCATGTTAGCCATCATGTGCCTCCTTATAGGAAAAGGTCATCATTTTTATGGTGGGTTTATTATACTATATTTTGAAACAGGTCTCTACACTGACAATGTTCAAATCTAGGCTCAAAACAGCTCTATTTAACTGTGCATATGACTGAAAGGATCTTATCTGCACTCTTTTCTTTTAAAGTTCATTTTATAATGATTATTTTTGTTTTTATTTTGTATTGTGATTTTAATGCATTTTTCTTGTTCTGTAAAGCACTTTGAATTACCTTGTGTACGAATTGTGCTCTACAAATAAACTTGCCTTGCCTATACATTGTTGCAGATGGGGCCAAGAACTACGGGTGTTTCAAAATAATCCTTTGATCGCTGCATTGTGATGCAGATGTAGATGATAGAGACCGCAAATAAAAGTCAAATTCTGCAGAGGCTGCTGCTAGACTGCAGTATCAGTTTTGTTTCTGAAGAGGAAAAAGACAAATATGGAAATGAGACCTATAAAATGTGTTAATCTTGGTTTACAATGAAAAGACTTTTTTTTTTTTGGCTGAAATTGATCACAAAAGCCATTAATAATTAGTAAAAGGAGTTCTGCTATCTGACAGCTTGTATTTTTTATTTAAAAATTAGCCTACCCACTGTGTTGCTTTGTGATGCATCATGATATTATATCGAATTGAACTGTCAACTAAAGTATTGTAATCAAATTGAAACATGAGACTAGTGAGGATGCACAGCCCAACCGAGACACCTACCTATTTTACTGAATTTTACCGAATTGTAGGTGAAAATAAACTTTAAGAACAGTGTTAGAGTGATTTATTCTGTTCTTAACACATTTTCTGTGCTCTGCTTTCCTGCTAGCAAGCCCCTTTGTTTTGGTACAGCTTTGGCTCACTGCTCATTCTCAACATATCCCTTCACATGGAGGAGTGAAGAAGTATCAAAACAAAGGGGATTGCTAGCATAACGCTTCAGTATTTTTCATGTATTCTGTGCAGTGAACAGTTGCCCCAACACATTTTTACCTCCGCCAAGGAGGTTATGTTTTTGCTGGCATTTATCTGTCTGTCTGTCTGTTTGTTTGTTTGTTTGTGTGTGTTCAAAATAACTTGGAAAGTTCTGAACGGATTTGGATGAAATTTTCAGGAATTGTCGGAAATTTAATTTTGGGGGTGATCCGGATCACCATCTAGATCCAGGAATTTTTAAGTATTCTTTAACATTGGGAGATAGGACCATTTTCGGCATTTGTGCATATAACTCCACAAAAACCTACCTTGGCGAAGGTTTGCGCTCTCCGAGTGCTTTCTAGTTTTTTTTAGTTTTCTGTCACTTAAACTTCTTGAATTAATTGAAAGTGTTGGCCTCAATCTCCAACCACTCCATCTTTTGTGTCAGCTCTGTGTACTGGGCAGAGCTGATCAGAACCACTGTGATCGATGTATTTACCACGGACATGCACTTCATCCAACCACACTTCAAAAATACTAAATTATCCCTTACACATAAGCAAAATAATTATAGAAAGTAAGCTAAGATGAATTGAACATATCAGCAATGACTGTTTATTTCCTAAGGGGCACTACAACGCTGTACTCAGAGGACAGCATGTTGTCATGTTGGAGAATTATTTTTTTAAATATTGATAATAATAATTACACATTTAGGAGAAACATTTGAGACAGATTATCTCATATTCAAGAAGCTTATTACTCCAAGTCCTAACTGTATCTTTGTACTGAGCATTAAGCCTGGCATCTCCTTCTTTTAAATAAACATAAATGTTATCAATACAAACAACATTATCCTACCCTTTATCTCATGTGAAATTCTCATTCAGAGTTCATAATTTAAAATACAGCTGGACAACGTGTGCATAAATCAGAGTTTTTTTGTGTTTTTACTCATTTTAACCCTTTCCTTTCCTTTAGGTGTGCCCTGTGTACGTCACCATGTCGGATAAGATGTCCAGCTTCCTACACATCGGGGACATCTGCTCCCTGTACGCAGAGGGATCCACCAATGGATTCATTAGCACCCTTGGGTATGTGCATCCACCTCATAGGCTGACAGTTTTGTCTGTTTTCCTACTTCACTCTTTATTTTCCTCTCTTGCAAGCTGAGAAGACCTTGTAAGAAAGAAATTCAACCCAACTGTGACAACTTTTTACTTAATGGTAGACTGGTGCTAACTATTTGAGAAGACTGGTTTGAGCTGGAGGTTTTTATAGCTAATCTCCACAGCAAAGCTGCGAGAACAGAGTGAAGCTTTTTGAAGATGTCCGTCTGTGTCCGTGGCTGACCCTGTCACTGATAGATAGTGCTGGAGCTGGGAGAAAAGGAAATGTAAGGGTGATAAGAGGTACAGATAATGATAAAGCGCGTGTGTTTTTGTAAGCGCGGCAGGAGTGGGTGGATAGGGCAGAGAAGCAATGAAATGTTGCTGTACACAATGCTCGAGAATAACGGTAAAACTGCTCACGAACGACCCAGCCTCCCACACAGTCACAGAAATATTGTGCTGTCTGTCTTCATCAGCAGTGTCTAATATTTACAACTTGTTTGTTGTTGTTTGTGTAGGGGTTGCAGAATGACCATTTGGACTGATTTTTGGCCTCATAATCAATAAGTATGTTGAATATGATTAAATTAAAGGTGTAGGTGTGAATACCATCTTAATTTTATCCCACATAGGAGCTGAAGGACATTTATATGCTTAAATGCTTCAGGTTATAAACATTTACATTTATTGATACACTTATTATTATCTGACTTTTACTTACGCAGTCATGTGAGATTCTTTATTTGACAAAGGTCTTGGAGGCTAATGTTTATCTTTTTTTGTGAACGCGATATCTCAAGAACGGTTTAAGGAATTTTTTGTTATCAAACTTTGCACAAATGTCCACATTGGCTTCTGGACTGTTCGCACTGCACAGCCAAGCACGTAAAATATGCTCATGTTCTGCTGGATAAAACAAGAACATCTAAATGATGTATTTTCCGTCATATAATTTTTCATGCCTTCCCTTTTGGAGTATAGTACATGTTTTTCCAATAAATGGACCAGTGTGAGCATTTTGACATACTCTCTGCAAAGCACAATGTTCCCTGCTTTTGAGATTTATGGCGTACATCATCGCCTAATTTTAAAGCACCACCTGCCCTTGTCCTTGTGTAAACTTCTTCCTTTTTTTAGGGGAATAACAATTTTAATTATGTGTTTCAAAACATAAAACTCAATACATAAACAACAAATCAACCCCAACACCCCTATCCATCCCTGGTCACTAGTGAAATACACTGAACAGTCCATCTGGTGTGTCAGGTTAAAAAACTACTTAAAACAAAGACAGTGTCAGGAAGGATTTGAACCCTGGCCATTTGAAGCAGACATTTAATGTGTCTGTTTCCGTACCACAGTGCTAATCTTGCACTCCATTGGCTCTAGTCTTTATGTGAGCTTTTTGCTCAGAGCTTGGCTCGACCACGTCTGACCTCAAACCAGTCATTTTGAATTTTGCCGACTTAAGTTTAGAATTGAGACCAACTTTACATAAAAAAACGTAACAAGGATAGTGGAGATAACTATTTAGATAAAGTTAATAACACAACAAAACTATCTTGTTTTGTTTACTGAACAAAATATTTAATGTCAGCAATTTAAAGTTTTTATTATTACAGTGCACCAAACACTGAAATGGTTGAAAACCTCAGTGAAAGTCTGTCAGGCACCATGGATAGTAGATGTAATAAAATAGTCACACACACACGAATACTTGTACATACCCATCTATTTTACAGTACATACCTACATATCAGCATAAACATATACATAGATACATACCCAGATATACTCTTGCATATCCATAAATATACACATATCCCTTTAAGAAAAAACTATATATATATTGAAAGAACACAGAAAATGCAAATTAATAAAAAAAACATATATGGAAGCAAAATAAAATAAATGAATAAATACCAAAATAATATAATAAAATAAATAATCAAATAAATCAGTACATATATCTTCCTCCTGTCTTTACGTATAAAAGACTGTTGATGTAAATGAAGACAATTTTAGTCAGTCTGGAAACCTTTTAACATCCTCCCCAGCTACATTAAAAATAGAGCAGAAAGAGACATGTGGCATGAGTGTTTTGTTTTGTGCTGCATGTTGTGTTTATCATCCACCACTAGTATCAATGTCCAGACCCCCTTCCTCTCTCTCATGAAATATGCACTTACCTGCAGCAGAGACTGAGTCACTGTACAGACATTGTGGCCTTTTCTGAAGTCCCAGTGCTTCCCACATACACACACACGCTTGCATATAAGCACACATATTCACTAAACTGTCATGACAATGTTAAACAGGAACCATATTTTCTCCACTCACAACCTTCAACCCAGCAGCCTTCTCCAGATCCTCTGCCCAGAGAGGAAGAAGCTAAAGCCAGCACACTTAGGGGAAAGAAGCTCTTTGAGCATTATAATGTCTTCATCAGGGCAGCAATCCCTGCCCCAAGAGAGAGAGAGGGCTTCATTAACAAATCAAAAGGTAAAAAATGTTAAAAATGCTGTTCTCTACAGTTCAGAGAGACCTGTCCTGTTTGCTGAAACTTGAAACCACTAAACTGGTGTTAATGAATGACCACTCCTGCGGAGACTAATATGTGGAGTGTCAAATATTCACATACTGAGTCACATCAACCAAACACACAGAGATAGTTTCTTTGTTTTGATTTTAAGTCTGCGGTCTTGTTTCCTCGAGGTGCACAGGCTGGACAAGCAGACGGCTCTGTTTGGACAACTGTACACATTCCCCGGGAAAAGGACTGGAATGGATGTGGGATTTGGCCCTCATCCAGACAAATGTTATTCTAAGCAAGTAAAAGCTAAATATGTCACCAGAAAGTTTGTCCAGCCCACAGGTCATCTAACCGAGAGTGATTTCATGATTGTGGAGGAGAGTGGGAGAGAAATACTGCAAAAACTATGCAAGAGCTGTGCAGCAAACAAGGAAACAGCAATCAAATTTTGTCCAAAAGGAAGTTTTATTTTAGTGTTTTGGCGTCCACAATTGAAAACATACAAATCTCTGCTAACTTGGAGTCTGAGGGATCAGAGGGCTGAATCTGTCGCTCAGATATAAAAGCAAAAAACAATGCAGCCGCAATAATCAACAGCATTTGTGATCATCAGCTGATCAACTAGAAAGTCAGATTTTTTTGGATAGCAGTGGGAACAGACTGAGATGAATGCTGATGCATGTGTGTGATCAATCAGCAAACAAGACCCTCAAAGAGAAGATTTATTACCCTCACCAAGGTGGTTATGTTTTTGCTGGCATTTGTCCGTTTGTTTGTTAGAAAGATAAGTCGAAACTTTATGAACAGATTTTGGTGACATTTTCCAGGAATTTTGTCAAGGATTTGTTAAGAGTGCAAGATAGGGTAGATTTCCACATTTTTGACAACTTCCAACAATGTTGGAAATGCTTTGGTGGAGGTCTGTGCTTTGAAGCACTTTTAGTGGTCTATTAATTGTATAAAGTTGTTTTTTTTTCTGTATGCAAATATTCTGGTGGGGTAGTGTGTCAGTGTCAGACAGAGTGCTAAAATATCTTTTTTTCTCACTAAAGCGTCATTCTGAGCAGCACATTAAAGGGGACGTACCATGAGAAACCAATGTTTTAGAACTTTTGCATGTTTATTTGTATCTCAAATAAGTTCTGATTTTGGAATAAGCTAACCCAGCTCTTCATTTGTGTTTAAAAAACTTTTAAAAACGTGAAATCGAATGGTCCATCCAGAATGGTCCCCTTGTGACATGTCAGTGAGTCATTAATTCAACCTGCTGTTTCCACCCATCAGTCTCCATCTAAAGCCAAGGAAGCACACATGTATGTAGAGAGTGGAAAACTTCCTCTGGTGATTAATGCAAATTATATTTGACCAAAACACGGCAAAGACTTTTTACTTAGACCACAGCGGACTGTGGAAAAAGGTCTGTTACTTCTCCTTTAAACATTTACATTAGAGAGCAGTGTCTTCTGGTGTCTGTGAGTTGTCTTTTCAATCAAACCAGGACTCCATTAGGTTAGTTAATTTAACACTGCTACACCATTTTCTTTCAAAAAATGTTTTATGACCTAATAAGGGGGAAAAGCTGTCGGACAGTGGTGCCACCAGCTTGAGCTGTTTTGAGTACCAACATGCTTGTTTTACTAAGTGGCCCTTGTAATTTGACACTAATCTGTTCTATGGTTGTAAATTTTGTTAATTTAATTTGAGTAATGGTAACATGAACGCTATTTTATCTCACGTCATCAAATTCTGTATAAAAGTTATACTCAATTGTAGGTTAAAATATGTTTATCTTACAGTTGACCTTATAGAGCCATTTAGTTTTCATAACTTTAATAGATGTTGTAAATTGTTGTAATTTATTCTTGCAGTATATTAATATTAACTTTCTCAATGTTTTTTCTGTTTAGTGGTATTATTGATACTGCAGACCATGTATCTTGTATCATATCAGGTCATGAAATTCCCTGTGATTACCAGGCGTAGTTTCAGGTTGCATGCAGAGCTTGTTGGTAGCTGCTGGTACTGCAGTCATGAAAGCATCTGAATGTAGGATGCAGCCAACATTTTCAATGAAAAAAAAAGTTGTTCAAAGTGCACCCTACACACCAAATTGTGCAGTATATTATTTTGTTCATCACTACTAACTGGACAAAGTTGTAATTTTGGAATTCTGTATTGAATTTATTAGTAAAGCATATACAAATTAAAAAAAACCTTTAACAAAGACCTTTTGTACTGAATGGTTTCCTGATTTGTTTTGTTCTCAGACTAGCCAGTTCATAATTTGTCCAAATCTGAACTAGAGCATTTTCAAACTTAGGAAAAGTAATGCCTCTAAATGTCTGAATTGGTCAACAAATGATCAATCTTAAAGAATCACTAATAAAATGTGGATTCTGTTTTGACAAATTGCAATGAATTTCTTAAAGTTTTGCTAAATAAAATCATCAATAAATATTTTATTTATAATTTATACAGTTGATGCTCTGTTCATGATTCATCTGTAATAAGGGATGGGGATTGGTAAGATTTTATTGATACCATTGCCATAATTAATTCTGCTTATTGATTTGAGTCTTTGACGATTCCCTTTATGATTACTGATGATGTTCTGCGTGGAAAAAAGTTGGCCTACAGTGGTTTTTAGTGCCAACACATGACATGCGTGATATTTAATAATGTGCTGCGCAGATGAATGCTGCTGCAGGTTATTATGTTTTGACTTAGTGAAAGTTGTGCAGGAAGTATTTTTTGTCAAAAAATTAAGACACATTTTTGACCACTTCTGCTCCTGTCTGCCTTGATTTTTGTCTTCTTTGTTATTGGTTGTTTCTGCTGACTACCTCTGATGAGGTTATAGAGCAAAGTGAAAAGAACTGAGAAGGGAGATGATAAGCAAAAAGACTAAAGATATTGATTCTTTGGGAGAATTGTTATCGATTCTCAGCTGGAATTGGTTTTCAGTTCCTATCCCTAGCCATCATAATCTATATGCATTATAAAACTCCAGAGCTCGCATTACTTTGATGAACCTGCATAAGTTTTTACTATATACAGCAAAAATGCAGTGGTTACTGCAGGTATGTATGCAATATCTAACAGTATATTTTATTTGTGTATCTGCAGATTGGTGGATGACCGCTGTGTGGTCCAGCCTGACGCGGGGGACCTCAACAACCCTCCAAAGAAGTTCAGAGGTAAAGAGACACACAGAGCAGACTCCTGAGGCCTGACATCATCACACTAACTGCTGTGTGTTTATACAGAGAGGCTCTGCTCCATGTGTTATGCTGTTTCTTTGGTGACAACCACAATGTCTCTGCCCACAGGATATCAAACAGTGCTGCCTTTGAAAGTTAATAGAGAGGCTGTGTGTGTGTGTGTGCATGTGTGTTGATACCGGTATGTATATGTGTTAGATGGTCCATCTGTGGAGGTAGAGGTAGATGATTGAAAAGGCGCTTTAGTGTTGATTTATAGGGAAACAGCACACTCGAAAATCTGCTTCAGAAGAGCAGTCTTGATGCCCCTTTTGGTGAACCTGCTATTATTAGCTCTCATACAGGAAGCAGAACTCACGACCCCCAGTTCTCAGGCTGGAGGTTTATTTCTCTGGGGAGACCTCTCGCCAAACATTGAACAGTGTATGAGTTGAAGGAATTTTTCTTATTGGCCAAAATATTCTACAGCATAACCACCGTCTTTTATTAATGCTGAGGGAGATCATGATTAAGACTTGATTTAATGTATGTTTGTGTCATTTTCTTTCCTGTTTGTTGTATTAGTTCGTTTCCACTTGTGCTGAACTCTCAGCCTCTCCCCTTGTTATCTCTTTTGCCCTGCTGGTTGCAGCAGATGATTTTCATCTGCAGAGGTGTCTTTTGTGGTTAAGCTCTTTTAACTGCATTTATTGGCACATTCTATAAAGAGTGGTTCTAATAATGTCTCTAATGCTTATTTTCATTTATATGCGGACGATACTGTTATTTATTGCTTGGCCCCCACACAAGATCAGGCCCTTTGTCTTCTGCAAAAAGCCTTTGATATTGTGCAGGAAAATCTGAGGGAGCCGAAGTTGGTTTTGAATTCTGAAAAAACAAACCTGATGATGTTTACAAATTCCAAACAGAGGTCACAGAACCTGCCGTCTATTGTGACAGCTCAGGGTGATGTGTTTGAGTCTGTATCTTCTTACAAATACCTTGGGATCAATGATTCTCTGTCTTTTAAGCTTCGTATTGAGCAACTTGTAAAGAAGCTAAGGCTGCAGCAGGGCTTTTACTTCAGAAATAAGTCTTGTTTTTCTTTTTGCTGCAAATAAGCATCTTGTTGCTGCTACTTTCATGCCTCTGATTGACTATGGTGATGTTTTATATCTGCATGCATCTTCTCAATGCCTTAAATCTTCGGATACTGTTTATCATGGAGCTCTAAGGTTCATAACTAATCTTAAGGTGGGTGGCCCTCTCTTACCATCCGTAGGCTGAACCATTGGCACATCCTGATTTACAAGGCTATACTTGGCCTGCTTCTATCATACTTAAGTAACTATATTCACGTGAGAAGTTCTGGAAGCTACAGCCTTTGTTCTGTGACTCTGTCACAAAATCTACTTTTGCTATCTGCCCCTAAAGTTTGTCTTGAAATGGGTAAAAGAAGTTTCAGATATGCTGCTCACTCCTGCGGACTGGAATCTGCTACAAGAAAAACTGTGTCTTGGAGAGCTGGTCTCTTTAAAACTTTTTAAGTGCAGGTTAAAGGCATTGGAGGAAGAAGCAGGCTGTAGATGCTTTGACTGTTAAACTTGACTGATAAACTTGCTGCTATGTGACTCTGACTTGATTGGTTTATATGTATGTATCTGTGTCTGTAGTTGTTTTGTGTCTGTAATTTTGTAAATGTGCTGCTGCCTGTCTTGGCCAGGACACTCTTGCAAATGAAATTTTTAATCTCAGTGGGGCTCCTCTGGTTAAATAAAGTGCATAAAATCTGCTCTCTAACTTTTGTTACCACAGCAGGTGCGGTAATGTATAAAGGCCTACTGATGATGACTTATTTTGTTTGAACAGTCACCCTCTATTGCACGACCTGTATTCATAATCAATGAAAGAATCTTGTCTGGGAGCATATATCTTGGCCTTAAAAATACTTTAAGCTAGAAGTCCTGGCTAGAAGTGATCTTGGATCAGTCTTGGACCAACTGAAACACTTATCGAAGTGAAGAGGGGTGGTTGACCTGGTTGCTAAGTATGACACACACTGAAGTTGTGATTGGTTTATCCAAAAATAAAGAGAGATATAAAAAAACTCTCTTTGGAAAGGCATTGAAGAACAGTGAAATCACATGGTGTAGTGATAGAATCTAGTCAGGCATTGTGTAAAAATAAACACTATTTTATAACATTGTCATTTCTGGTTAAGACTTGAAATACATGCTTTTAAAGCTTATAGCCTATAATATTGAAAACATACCCTGATACCTCTTTGTGTTATATAATGTGAAGAGGTTTTAATCAGTATAAATGGACCTGTGGAGTATAGCACAATCAAGACACATATCTTACAGTCTCACTTTACACTGTGGAGGGTCTAAAATAGACTGAAATGTCTGCATGAATAATTTTTGATATGTTTGGCTTACTGTGATTCAGTAAGAATGTTCTTCGTTTAGTGTTCTCTTTTGGAAAAGAGACCCCTAAGCCTCTTAAAAGACCACGTCACGAATTCTTGCTGGTTTTCACTTTCATAGCTCTTTCAAGGGATATGACGTTTTGTGAATAACTTTTATAATACAAGAATCTGGGCCTAATTTAGAGGCAGTTCTAGGAAGAGTCAAGATTTTAGGGGTGGGTGAAATGGCCTCAAAATTACATCACACTATTTAAAGAAATTGTGATTACATTGTACTGTGTATCACAACATTAAAAAAAATCTCTTATCAATGATTGAGGCTCACAGAAAGCAGCACATGTAAATGGAAACAGATAAATTTTCCATCCTTATCTTTTCAAACATTTTTTTTTAATGTGCTACTGTAATTTGTAACTTGAAGAGTGAATTTAACGTCACCATACCACTGAAGAATCTCTCCATTTAATGCAGTGTTTCCTGTAGAGATTTAACCAGGTAAGGTGGTAACTGTATAAAATGGGCACAGATTTGGAACTCCCCTCCATTAAAAATTTATATCATATAGGATATAGTAGGACTGCTGGATTAGTAAAAAAAAAAAAGTCATAATCACTATTATTTTAGTAGATATTAAGATCATGATAATTAAACAGTTACCCACTGATTTTAAAACAACCACCAAATGCTTTCACTGAATGTATATGCTTTTGACAGTATCATTTTAAACATTAAAGAGTGGGAAATACACTTGTAAAAATAGAAACACCTCAAAATAATTTTAATAATAATCATGGAAAAAGAAGAAGAAAGTTTAACACGTCATAAGACACAGAAACTTTTGGTAATTATGGAAAGCAGTAGTTTTAATCTAAAATTTGACTAATTCTCTATCTCTGGAATATAGTGTATAATTATATAGAAAAGTGTTTGTATAGCTTACCTCTTATCAGCAACTCTTTATTCATCTACTCCTGCTGTACCTCTCTCTCTGTACATCCCTGCAGCTATTCATCTTTCTGAATGGAGCCTAAAAGCAGGTTGTGTCCCACAATGGCACTAAATGAGACCATTTTGCTACAACCATGGAGACAGTTGTACACTCTCTTTTTAATTGGCTTTTTATACTGGTTTTGTTGTGGGTGATTTCATTTGGCACAGGGCTACACGATTCTAAGAATTTTCCTAGAATTTAGTCACTAGGAGCAAATTTTGTACAAAGGAGACTTTGTCAGTATGGGCCCAGGAAGACAGAATGATTTTGATAGGAGCAGCTGAAACATGTTGAAACAATTGCATATGAGGCTTCATTCAGACCTACCGCTGGACATTAAGCATCAATCTAGTGCACCTAGAGGTGATTATATCCTAACTGAAATAAACGCCTGGCAAATATACATCTCTGGCTGTTGATATACCCAGGTGGCCCACAAGTATTGTCCACAAGTAGTGCTGGGAATTAAACCGGTAATAACACTGTGTGACAGGTATTTTTGTGCAGTAACATCCATGAATTAAATCCACAAATCAATTTCTTTATCATTATAATGTAAACCTGTAAACCTTTGAGGGATGAAGGACCATGAATAATCTGGTGAGTCGTACAAATCTGTACGCAGGGGAGTCATAAATACATCCAGTTTAATCCAAACTAGATAAAACTTTGTGTCCTCAAGGAGTATGTTAACTTCTCTATTCTGAAATTTTCTAATATTATTCCATGCCATTCTTCTAATGAAGGAGGCTCTGGTTTTAGCAACTTCCTAGTAATGGATTTCTTACTTTGCTGCTGAAAGAGCCTGCTACAGTTTTGTATCAGTCCTCGTTGGTAAGCCAGTAATGTGACCCAAATAAATTAGCAGTTCTTCTAAGAATGAGGGGCTCCTCATGATGTGTGTGAGGGTGCATATTGCTGCCTCTTGTGTGGTTCCTTAGCACAGCTGTAGCACATAATTGCTTGTGGCAGGAGTTTCTTCACCCCTGCATTCTGACTCACAGTCTCTAATGCAGCGGTGCAAATAGAAAAAGAAAAAGGCAACAATGAATGTCCGCTGTTTGCCCTGAAAACTGGGAAGTTATTGCAGTTCACATTTGTTTATTGAACCATAAACATCCTACCAAATGGTTCAATATTTTATTGAGAATTGTCATATCCCTAGTCAAAGGGATACAACAATTTTTTAATGTCATGTCTTGCCTCAGTCCTGAGTCCATAACAAGCAGAAAGACATCATTCTTTTGACAGTGTGTGGGGGAATAAGGAAAAGACGGGCAGAGCTTGCCCACCGCTAATTAGCTTAGCTCAAACACTGGGAGTCAATGGGTAGCGTTAGCCTGCCTCTGCCTACAGTCATCAGATAAACTCCACAGCAACTCTAATCTGTCCTATGTGCTTGTTGTGACTCTTTTTTTAATCCGCATTATGTTACTTTATCTATTTTTTGATTTTGATTTGAGTAGCACTTCATGTAATTTTCGAAAGACGACACAGGGTGCATGCGCAAACCACTGCAGACGTGCTTGTAAGTAGGTCAACAAAACCAAGCACTTCCTCAGTGGTTTGCTCATGACCCCTGGGGTTTATTTCATATGTATTTCTTCTGAAAATTACTTGTTACTTTCACATAGTCGAAAGAATGGTGTCTATCTGCTTGTCATGGACTCGGGAGTGAGGCTGGACGTGTAAACCAAAAAAATGTTGGCGGTTCCCTTTAACACATACAGCAAATAAATGACAATGACATCCAGCCTTAATGCTAATACAACACTATCCACATACTAGAATGGGAAATAAAATATTTATTTCAGTGCTGGATCACTGCAGTGTGTTTCAGTCTTTGCACATTACTGGCTTTATTTGTCTATGTAAACTCTCTTTGAAGCATAACTAGATGCATTTAAAAAAAGAAATATAATAAAACTGTACTTTGATAATGGTTGTTGAAAAAACTCTGTACATGGCACTGAAAACTTGATTGAAATTCTTTGTTGAACTAATTAAATTATGCATTACTGTTTCCATTTAAGCTTACAAAAGGTTTTATTTGTGTGAGTAATTTTGATAAAAGCTGTTTTACTCCTTTGGTTAAGTTGTAAGGTTACTATACTAAGAGTGTTCTACGGTTTGTAAACATGTGGCCTTTGGATATTTGACCATCTTGATAATAGAAGTTACCCAGCTCTGTTTAATGCAATGGCTTTGTGATGCAAATCAGTTAAATCAGTACATAGGGCTATAAATAGAATAAGGGATTGCTTTGTCTCTTTTTTAATGCAAATGGAGATTTTTGTTTCCATTATTTATATATACACACAAAACCCAAAACCAGTGAAGTTGGCACGTTGTGTAAGTCGTAAATAAAAACAGAATACAATGATATGCAAATCCTTTTCAACTTATATTCAATTGAATACACTGCAAAGACAAGATATTTAATGTTTGAACTGAGAAACTTTATTTTCTTTTGCAACTAATCATCAACTTAGAATTTAATGGCAGCAACACATTGCAAAAAAAGTTGGCACAGGGGCATTTTTACCACTGTGTTACATCGCCTTTCCTTTCACTCAGTAAACGTTTGGGAACTGAGGAGACCAATTTTTGAAGCTTTTCGGGTGGAATTCTTTCCCATTCTTGCTTGATGTACAGCTTAAGTTGTTCAACAGTCCGGGGTCTCCGTTGTTGTATTTTACGTTTCATAATGCGCCAAACATTTTCAATGGGGGACAGGTCTGGACTACAGGCAGGCCAGTCTAGTACCCGCACTCTTTTACCACGAAGCCACGCTGTTGTAACACGTGCAGAATGTGGCTTGGCATTGTCTTGCTGAAATAAGCAGGGGCGTCCATGAAAAAGACGTTGCTTGGATGGCAACATCCAAAACCTGTATGTACCTTTCAGCATTAATGGTGCCTTCACAGATGTGTAAGTTACCCATGCCTTGGGCACTAATACACCCCCATACCATCACAGATGCTGGCTTTTGAACTTTGCGCCTATAACAGTCTGGCTGTCCGGAGGACACGACGACCACACTTTCCAAAAACAATTTGAAATGTGGACTCGTCAGACCACAGAACACTTTTCCACTTTGCATCAGTCCATCTTAGATGAGCTCGGGCCCAGCGAAGCCGGCGGCGTTTCTGGGTGTTGTTGATAAATGGCTTCCGCTTTGCATAGTAGAGTTTTAACTTGCACTTACAGATGTTGCGACGAACTGTAGTTACTGACAGTGGTTTTCTGAAGTGTTCCTGAGCCCATGTGGTGATATCCTTTACACAGTGATGCCGGTTTTTGATGCAGTACCGCCTGAGGGATCGAAGGTCACGGGCATTCAACGTTGGTTTTCGGCCTTGCCGCTTACGTGCAGTAATTTCTCCAGATTCTCTGAACCTTTTGATGATATTATGGACCGTAGATGATGAAATCCCTAAATTCCTTGCAATAGCTCGTTGAGAAATGTTGTTCTTAAACTGTTGGACAATTTGCTCACACATTTGTTCACAAAGTGGTGACCCTCGCCCCATCTTTGTTTGTGAATGACTGACCATTTCAGGGAAGCTGCTTTTATACCCAATCATGGCACCCACCTGTTCTCAATTAGCCTGTTCACCTGTGGGATGTTCCAAATAAGTGTTTGATGAGCATTCCTCAACTTTCTCAGTCTTTTTTGCCACTTGTGCCAGCTTTTTTGAAACATGTTGCAGGCATCAAATTCAAAATGAGCTAATATTTGCAAAAAATAACACAGTTTACCAGTTCGAACATTAAGTATCTTGTCTTTGCTATGTATTCAATTAAATATAGGTTGAAAGGGATTTGCAAATCATTGTATTCTGTTTTTATTTACGATTTACACAACATGCCAACTTCACTGGTTTTGGGTTTTGTATAACAACTCTTCTCTCACACACCCCTCTCCCCTGGGTGGGGTGGATGGCTGTTCATCCTCTTCAGCGCAGGTCCTCTACCAGAGGCCTGAGAGCAGTTCAATTCTGGGAGTCCCACAGGATCTTGGCTCGGTCATTCCCCAGCACCTTTGGAGGTGTTCCCCATGTTGACCTTGGGGTCTCTAGTTCATATTCTGCACAGATGTTTCTGTACACTATGCCGACTATTTGGTTATGGCGTTCCATGTATTCTTTTCCTGCCAGCATCTTACACCCTGCTATTGGGTGCTTTACTGTTTCAGGGCCGTCTTTGCACAGCCTGCACTTCGGATCTTGCCTGGTGTGGTAGATCCGGGCCTCTATTGCTCTGGTGCTCAAGGCCTGTTCCTGTGCAGCCATGATTAGTGCCTCTGTGCTGTCCTTCAGTCCAGCCCTCTCTAGCCATTGGTAGGATTTGTTCATATCAGCCACTTCAGCTATCTGTCGGTGGTACATCCCATGCAGGGGTTTCTCCTCCCATGATGGTTCCTCTAGTTCCTCCTTCTCTGTCAGTTTCCATTGTCTGAGACGCTCACCGAGCGTTTCATGTCTTGGGACCACCTTCCTGATGTAGTCATGGAGCTTGGATGTTTTATCTTGGATAGTGACTCTGATGCTCACTAACCCACTAATGCTCTGCCCCCTTCTTGGCGCTAAAAGTAATATATTAATCAATATCTAAATGAACTGAAGAACAATTCACAATTTTTTGACAAAGCTGAGTTTAACATAACATTTTTTTTACCAAAGGATGAAAATAAGGATAATATGATAACTAAAATTTAGATTTGCTCCCACCCCTTTGATTGGGGTGTACTTATTTTTGCATCCTGATCTCAAATAGAGAAAAATACTTTTTTGTGTGCAAGTTAAAAAACTTTGTTTGTAATCAATGGGCCACATTTGGGAGAGTATTGTGTGGTATAGTATGCCATTGAAAATGTTGATTTTGAAAGGAAACTAAAGGTTTTCTGACAAATCTGAAGGGGTGTACTCATTTATGCTGCGCAATGTATATATACTTGCATTGACCACTGAAAACACAAAGCAACACAGTAACACTTGGTGTCATTCTTTCAGACAACATTATCTTAAAAATGATAAAAAATAACATTTATAAATCCAGATACTGGGTACATGAGGACTAAGTTCTTTAAAGTCATGTGAAGGTTTAGTATCAGGTTATTTAAGCTTATTTTAGCATGTTAATTTTGTTCCAGACTTATTGCTTCACCTTCATATGTTGACACTTTTAGAAAGGATGCTGTCTCCTGTCTGGAAAGTACTAAAAAGATTGTGCTTTATTTAGAAAGTACAAAGGTTTGATCCTGAGTGGCACTTGCACAGTTCATCTCGTCAGTGTGTCTCTGGTGTCCCAGGACAGTTTGTCTCCCCCTGAGACAATCACTGGGAGATAAACACAAACTGCAGACTGATACCTCCCCAACTGTGGCATCATGAAAGACAGCTCTCACTCTGTCATTGTTTGTTGCCTTTTGTTTCAACAGCTGTCCACTTCATGTAAAAGCCCTTCTGAGAGAGGATCTAACAAGTGACATTTCCAACCAGCTATCCATTCCAGCATTTACAACATTTTGAGGTTTAATTAATCATGTTTGTCTGTTGCAGGCTCTAAAAATAGAAGATTAATTGTTACAGTAGCATGCCCAGAGTGTAGTTTAAGTGTATCACCACCAGAATTAAGACGTCAAAGAGCAGTTTTGACCAAATGTGAATTATGGTGTATTGGAATATTTGTTTCTAATTTTATTCAAATCTACTGTATTTTTGGTTTGTGGTGTAGGGAGCAGCCCATTGGCTCATTTATACAAGAGGACTATCACTAATCACTACGCCTTATTTAATCATCCGTCCTCCCACTCTTGGTTTTTCCTTGACGCACACATAAAACTCATCACAAGATCAGTACACCCAAAGGAAAAGTCATGTTCTAAATCTGATCCAGAACACTAGATCTCCTTGAAAAATTGAAAAAAATCACTACTGTGTGCTGTAGATATGGAGTAGTATCTGTGACCAGTCTTTTTTAATTTTACTGTTTTTGTTGATTTTAATTTAGAAACAAAGATGAGTGATATCATGAAAATGTTGCTTTTTTTTGTAAATGTATATGTGTCTAAAAAACCCACTGTAACATAAGCTGTAAGAGCCATTTAAGTGGCTTTATTAACTCCTTCACTGTGTCAGCTGGATTTGACCTGAAGAGGCCTTCATGTCACCATGAGAGGCCTCTGGATGTCGACCAGAAGGCACAAAGAGGTCAATGTAGGGCCTACAGGATCACATGAGAAAGGACAGTTATGAAAGATTAAAGAGACAGTCACCTTGTGTCCACTTACAAGAGTTACAATGGTGAAAATATCTTAGCATCTTAACATTCAGATCTACTCATTTAAGTTTGTAGTACTTAGGATGTAAAGACAAACCATGGGTTTACAACATTTTAGCATGTTTTACAAAATTGTTGTGGATGAGGATATAAAAATGTCAATCTGAAGAGTTGTTGCTGAGATACAAAAATTTAAAAAGGAATTGTACAACCACCCATTGAAGTTGTGGTCTTTATGCCTCCTTGGCTGCAGCTGCCGAGGCCCAAGGCATTATGTTTTGGTTGTTTGTTCATCATCAGTCCATATGTGACATATGGCCCAATGGTGATTTCGCAAGAACCCTTTATGGGGTTTTCCTCTAACTTAAAGAGGTCATATTTTCCCTTAAATCAGGTTCATGTATTAAATTTTGACAACTACTAGGGTAGGGTGGCCATATTTTGAACACCCAAAAAGAGGACATCCTACCCGGCCTCTTGGAGATACTCCATAAATACTGAATATACTGAATCGGAGAATGTCTTTTTCACTATAGCACAAGTGCAGTCCATTGACCTGCAGCTCTGATGATGCTGACAGCATGAAATGCAAAAGCACCCTCAGCAGCATGTGTTGCATCCTCTGATTTACCAGGCTGCACAAAGAAGTCCATCAGTTTGGAGGAGATCTCACCGCGTACGGCAACCCTGCGCTTTGTGATGCCAATGTGGTTTTCCAAGTCTCCAGAACCGTTATTTGCAACTGACATGTAGGTGCCAGCTTTGCAGACAGTACACAGTGCTTCCCACTGGTAAAAGAGGGGTACTTTTCTGCAGTTCATCTGTAGAAGTGCATTTATACCTCAGCATTTTCTGTCTGAGAGCACAGCGCAGGCAGTGAGAACATATTTTCTTGGTCTTTTGCACCATGATGATTGCGGTGGCATGATCAACATCTTGACAAGTAGGTTCACCGGAATAATGCGAGTGGCCCAGTGTAGCGCTTTATAAACATTAATGGTCTGTAGAACAAGCGGAGCAAAACCTGGACATTTTGGGGAATTTTCTTAAATCCTCCCGGACATAATTTTAAGAACAAAAAGGTGACAAGTCCTGACATCCTGTTGCCAGGGCGATGGATGTAAATAGCTGCCTCTCCAATAGCTCTCCAGTTTTTTAGCTCTTTTTTTTAGTTTTTGCTCCAATTTTGTACAGTTTCTAGGCTTTTCCTATCTTTTTGACCTTTCTGCTCTTCTAACGAAGACATTTCTTGAGTTTTATATATTTCCCATGGATTTTTTTCATTTTTCAAACTATCAACGCTACCAGGAGGCAGACCTAAAGCTATCGGCAGACTGTTTTTTTTCTCAAAAAATGCTACCAAGAGCCAGTTTCATCAGCTTTTCAAGGGAGGAACTATTGGCTCTAAAACTAAAAAGACGAGCTAGGATTTGACACCACAACCCGCCGGAAGTGAGGAGGAGACCCGGCTCTGTGGTCGGTGTGAGGCTGGACTCTCTGGTGACGGTGGCAGAGGAAGGAGCTCTGGACAGGCTGTGGACATTTTGGGCGATGCCTGTCACCCTCTACATGCGGTCATCGCCGACCAGAGGAGCCTGTTTGGCCCAGGACTGCTGCTTCCCAGATGTTGGGATGGCAGGCTGGGGGACTCTTTTGTCCATTGGACCATCGGGCTGTGCAACTCCTCACTCAGGGGGAGGAGGGGTGGCGGGAAGGAGCAGAGGCTGGTAGCCAGCAGCCAGCCAGTAGCCATTTTTTACCTATTTATTTATTTTATTTTATTCTATTAATATTAATAATATTTTTTATTTATTAATTTTATTTTGTTGTGTTTATATTTGTTTTTATTTATATTTTTGTTTATATCTATCCTTTTTTATGTATCTTTTTATCTACTTTTTGTAACTGCTATTGGAATTCTAATTTCCCTGAGGAGTTTTCCAAAGGGATTAAAAAAGTACTGTCAATTCTAATCTAATCTAAAGTCTGGACAAAAGAGGACGGATAGTCACCCTATTCCAGGGTATGTGCATAGTCACTTTTTACTACCACATAAGAGGCATGCTCAACATTCCCTCAAAATGTACACAAACCAACCTCTACACAGTCACACGCTCACTCATCTCCTCTGTATGCACACATGATGCATCTTGACTGATCTACTTTTGAATTTTAACAACATACACACTCCTACACATAGAGTGCACTGGGCTTATCTGAGTGTGCTCTGCAGCAGTCAACAGAGGAAGCACTGTAACAGCAGTCTGTGTATAAGGCAATGGACAATATATTAGAAAGAATTTTACAAGAACATGTTTAGATGTTAAATTTAATGAGGTTGCTATGGATACAGCTGATTTTGTTGTGTGTCGAAGTGATGGGAGGCATTGTTCAAATGTCATCTGCTTTTAATTAACTGAATTATGTTGATTTAAAGACTTTGAAGGGTTCATTGTTGCAATAATGTTTACAAGCTGTCCTCCTCCTTAAGGCTCCAAACTGATGATGCATTTCAAAGCTGCATGTCACAAATTATTATGGACATTACACTGGAGCTGCATGCTTGTGATAAGAGCTCAAAAATTTTAAGCAACACTAAAAGAAGAAGGCCTTAAATCATCTGCTGTTCGCATAGATGGACTTCGGAACAGATACTGACTTATTTGCTATTTGCCTGACATTTTTATTACTAAACCAGAAACGTGAGTGTCATTATCATGGACACTTAGTGTGTGCGTTTCTTTTTAATTCTTTCTTTTGACATCACTTTCTTCAGGGATGTTTTTTAGAGGGGTGGTGTGACCCCATTGTTAAATGTTGTTTGGTTGTTAGGCCTGATGTTCCTCCATAGTTCTGTAGATCAGTGTAAAGACATTTCTCCTTTTGAAATAAAACAGCTTAACAACTTAGTGTCAACATTTAACCAAGGATCTATGCTATGAACATTACATCTCCTCACCTCTTTACACTTCATGAACCTCTGGGTCATATAACCTGAGACATTCATTGCATGTTATGATGTAATTTTTGCAGTATAGTGGTACAATCTGCCTTTAAAACTGTCACGTGAAAAGAAATTGAATATCTCTGCGAGCTGGGAAAGTTGTGCCCTCTATTGCACTTTGTAAGCTATACAGTAAGCTGACATTGATTTTCAGGCCTACATTTTTGCACGAGTAGTCCTCTGTTTGCTTCCATTATTTCCCACTTACAGGTGCCTGGCTTTGCGTAAAGGGTAGTGTTTGATTTGAATGGATACGGGCAATTTTGTTACAAAGGCAGATCTAAAGGGTGCCAAGGGTGTAGTTTGTAATATGAGGCAACCACTGGGGCTTGTTGGAACATTGTGTTAGCTAGCATTCTTTGTAGCTTTGCTCAATGGTAGAGATGGTTGTCTCTCAACAGGAAGGACAAGGGTTCAATCCCCAGCTCCTGCAATCATGTGTTAATTGCAGGAGCTGGGGATTACTCTGGTGCTTTTCTGTTTGTGGTATCTGCTGAACTGGGCTCGACTGGAAGGTTTGGATACTACTAGGTTTGGAAACTTTTTGTAACAGTTATGAGATAAATTTTGTTCCAAAGACAATTGCAAGCAGCAAACCATCATACCACCTAAAGTAGAGGAGAGTATGTGAGCCGAGTCAAACAGATACCACTTACCTGTTACCTAAACCTTTGTTTCCCTTGGCCTTTTTCAACCTCTACACTAGGGCTGCATGATTATGGCCAAAATGATAACCATGATTATTTTGATCAATATTGTAATCACAGTTATTTATCATTTTAGGAAAAACATCAGTATTTTTATTGAACAACTTTTGAACAAACATTATTTGAACAGTTCAGTTTTTTGTTGCTTTAACTTGGCATTATCATTATACCATATTATAATGCATTAATTAATTTAGAACTTAAATGACAACAATGTTGTGTTTACTTTGATAATAGGGCTCGTCAACAAAAATAACAGTCAATTAATATGAGCCTGTGTTATCACTGTTATTACTTTCTTTGTTGTTACTCAGTGTTTTTCCACAGAATCACATTTTACCTGCAGTGGGGAAATCATAAACATTTATTTGATCAGGTGAGATGGGGGTCAGAGAGTCTTCCCCTGACTTTTTTAAACTAAGATCATTTCTTTCCTGCATTCTGATCACTTTTTATGCACAATTTTGTAACAATCATGAGGTACTCTTGTGATCTTTCAGGTGCTTTTTGAAATCTCATCGGTGTTTTTTAAGCTTATCTCACTTAAATAATTAATCAGTTTTTGGTTTCATGTCAGTCTTCAAACCTTTAAAAAGAGAGAGACTGACAGCTATTACATTGCAGACATGGTAATAAAAAAACATCCAGCAGATATCTTTGTGTAAAAATCCCCCACTTCAAAACAAAGTCACAATTCTGATGAATTTATCGTCTCCCCAGTTTCTGTCGTCTTTTCCAAAGCTTTATTGCCAACACACCTCTGTTTAAAAAGTTTGACTCTCCATCCCTTCACAGCAGCAGCTGATGTTTTATAAGAAAGAGAGTTCATCAAAACATTGGCTGGATTAGCTGCATCAGATGTTTAAAACAACATCACAGGTGAGCTCACAGTTAAAGATGCAGCAGCATCCTGCCCTCCCTCTGCTGCAGGTCACACAGAGGTCACGGGAGGCGCACACATGACGCACGTTAAAGTTAACAAGATGTAAAAAATGAAGAAACAATCATTTAGTGAAAAAATGCACATTGCAGATAGTGCTAAAACATGCATAAATAACATCAGTAAATTAGAGTTTAATGCAGGACAAAGAACGAGTTGTTTGCTTTGTCCTCTAAGTCCAGAGTGACACTGGTGAGGGCAAGAGCCACATTTGGCTCCGGGGCCAACCTCTGGTGTAGGTAATGCCACTCTGGAGACATAATTGCACAAGGGGATCACATATTTCTTGTCCATTGTTTTGACCATTTTTCAGCTGCTGTACTTCCTTCTCTCAACATGAATTGAATTTAATTGAATTGAAATGAAGCATTTATTGTCATTGTACTTTGCAGTACAATGAAATTCATTCATACATGATTCACTCTCATCCATCCACCTTGTTGGAGTGACTTGAGGCGGCTGCTACAGGGTTTGTTCGCTTGTTATTCGCTCAGCTTAATAAAGCCCAAGCCGTGCATTCACCCCCTGGTGGTTGGCTGACTAATGGTTGAGAAAGTGCTCACTTAGACACGCAGCAGAGCACGCATTTAAATGTAAATATCGCCGACAGTCAAGTTAATTTAATCATGGCAGCCAAAATTGTGATCACGATTAAAATTGGACTAATTGTGCAGCTCTACTCTACACTGACGATAAAGGAATTAAATGTCCTCCCACTGGTCTCCATTGTGTTGGGAGTCAAAATGAAGATCCTTTTGTCTGCACTGAGGCCGAAGTGTTTTGGCTAATTTAAAAGCTAACCCCATTTCCATCAGCAGCTGCCGCTAGCAGACGTGACCACTTCTCTCCCATATGGCAGTGTGGACACCGGGCAGATTGCTGCTTACAAATAAAACTAAATATTTTTCTCTCTATTTATCACTGTAAAAGATCACGTTTGGTGCTCCGTAAGTGACAATGTCACTCAAACTCACTCTGTTGTCACTCGGTACAGTTTAACAAACTTGTCAGGAAGGATCTTTTTTTTAAGTTATCATTTCGCAGCATTTTTTTTATTTGGGTATTCCAGTACCGTACAAGCATTAAATGAAAAGGACATGCAAGAATCACAGTCATAAATCATACCAGTCTCTTAAAAAGCCACAAATAAAGCTGTGCAGTGTTTTTTCTTTCTCTTACATTGTAGTCCCCCTCCACTTATCTTATTCTTCCTCCAACCACTAAACAGTAAAGCAAAGTGTAATCATATTGATATACAGGCAGTGGTTACCAGGCATTAGGGACAAATATATGGATATGGACAAAATTTCATATCTCGATATTCATGCCAGATATCCCGATATCGATACGATATGACTACAGGTTCGGTGAAAACCAAGCATTTTTCAGAAAAATAAAAACATCACAATACAAAAGAATGTGGAAAGTGCAGTTTTAGCATGGGGGAAATCTGTATTGTTTATATCGTTGCTTTTCGATATTAATATATTGAATGTTCATATCTCGATATCGATACGATAACGATATATTGTTCAGCCCTACCAGGCATCACACTAAAATAAAATCATCTATGTTAAGGTAACAATAGTTATGCTTAGAACATGAGAAATGTTTCTCCATAATTAAAATCAAAACTGCACATTTTTAGTTTGAAAGAGCATGGTCAAATGAAAGAAGTTAATAATAAGACAAAGAACAGTAATAATTATTATCAATATGTTGCATCATTATTAAATATAATAAAATGCCAACATCACAAAAAAATAAGACCCATTAGGTAATTGTGGGGGCAAAAAAAAGCAGCTGACTAGTCAGCTAATCAACCCGATAGTTGATGACTAGTCGACGATAGAAACAGTTGTTAATTGTATCCCTAGTTAAAACATGATTTTCAAGAGAAAGAAAATTACAGCTGTTTGAAGGTCATTTTTTGTTTTTCAAACATAAAATAGAGTTAAGGATGGTTGGTTTTCAATGTGTTTAATATATATATATTTGTACATTTACTGAGCTAATTAGGAGAGACGCATTCAAAATGAGAAATAAAATGAATCAAACAACATACATTTTTGGCACTGAAAGGTTTGAACGATCCCATTAATTTCCCAAAGTTTGCCCAAGTTTTCTAACACAAAGCTTCCTGCCCCCAAACTATCTGTAGTAATCCCAAACCAGTTTTACTCTCAGTGACACACTGCAGACTATTTGGGTGGTGGTTAATGTAAGATAAATGCCAGAAACACTTCTTTCTTCAGTCGCTTCCTCTCCGAACATTCACATGTACTTCTTTCCTGTCTTCAGAGGAGAGGTCTTGCAGGAAACAGTTGAGTGAGGCTGTTGTCTAAAAACCCATTTATTGTCTCTTATGCACTACAACTGTTGGGTTGCTTCCTCTGTAATATCTCCAACAGGATAAGAACCTTGGCGCACAGTGCAGTTTATACAAGGCAGATCATTTAGGATAGAAGCTGGATTATGCAATGTGTGTCTCTGTAGGCCCTCTGACAGGCTGGTGTGGCCTAATTACAGATAGGAAGAGTAAGTAGTGCATGTCTGTCACAAAGGTACAGAACCTTTTTTTCTTTTTTTTTTTTTTCTTTTTTTTTTTTTTCTCCCCAAGAAAAGAGACAATATGTATGAAGGGGAAGTCGAATTTTAAGAGGGTAAGTCCATGGACAGGTCTTAATTTACAGAGCATTGTGAATGAAAGTTTTGGTGCTGCTCTCTTTTTTTAACATCTTTGTTGATTTTTCATCCTCTTTTTAGTTTTGATGGAGCTCATGGTTACAAGCACTTCACTCTCTTTGTTCTCTTAAATCTGGTGAAGTTTTACAATAGCTAGCCCAATTTTGTTTCATGAAGTGTGATAGCTAAAAGCACACACTGGTTTGGGGTGTGTCAGTTTATTTTGCTATTTAGGTGATACAGAGCGCAAAAATGGTTGATTAGCTTTGATCAAACATAGGTGTGCTTTGGGAGTAAGATGATTCAAACCAATCAGAGCAGACATGTCAAACTCAAGCCCCGCAGGTCAAATCAAATATAGCCTGCAAGATAATGTTATGTGTCTGTTATTAATGGCCCTCTGTACCTCATACTGTAAGTGGAAAAAGTCAAGTGAGCGTGTATTTTGATCTTGATGTTTTTCTATCTGCCTAATAGGTCTTCATAATATCAGGAGCACAATAACTAGGACATTGGGGCAGCCCTAGGACACTTAAAGCATGGTCATTTGGTTTGACCTCAAGAGAGGAACAAACAGGCTTTGTGCCTGACCACTCCTCAGTATTAGTTTAACTCAGCTCTAGATTTTAACATGAGTACATTTTCATTTGCTATTATAATTATTATGATGATGATGATGATGATGATGATTATTATTATTATAATTATAATAATAATAATAATAATAATAATTATTATTATTATTATTATTCATTCATTTTCTATACCACTTATCCCTTTCGGGGTCGCGGAGGGCTGGAGCCTATCCAGCTGGCAACGGGCGAGAGGCAGGGTACAGCCTGAACCGGTCGGCAGCCGATTGCAGGGCAACATATAGAGACGGACAACCATTTACACTCACACTCATACCTAAGGGCAATTTAGAGTGACCAGTTAACCTAATGAGCATGTTTTTGGTCTGTGGGAGGAAGCCCGAGTGCCTGGAGGGAACCCACGCATGCACTGGAAGAACATGTAAACTTCACACAGAAAGGCCCTGCCTGACCCGGGAATCAAACCAGTGACCTTCTTGCTGTGTGCCGCCCATCATTATTATTATTATTATTATTATTATTATTATTATTGTCATTATTATTATTATATATTCATCAACATGAGGGCAGAGTGTAAAAAGAAAGACTGTGATGTGTGGACAATAGGAAAGACACCTGTGCTACACAGTCCTTAACGCTCTGCATTAGGTGTATGACTGATCCATTGAATGTGATAAACTTATAATGTAGAATCTGAGTTAGCTTTAGGCATAGGTGTTGCAACATTTTTGATGTAATGCTAAATAAATCAAAGCTTTGCTGATACACCTATTGTGAATGGTCATATCATAATAACGATAAAAATTGACATTTATCTTGAAGCTGTTGTTACCAAGGTCAGTTTTTTTTTTTTTTTACAATACTTGCTCTCCCTCCCCATCTTACTTTTTCTAATGATGTAAAAGGAAAAAATGCTAAATCTAATATTCCAAGCATAGAAGTATTAAATTCTTACAGCTTTTTGGTACTTCATGTTATATTATTTATAAGTTATTGTTTTCTTGAAGGAAAATAAACCGTGTAATGGCTTAATAAAGTTTTAGTGGCTTTAAATATATGTGTTGCTGTTGTGTGATTTGATTAAGTGATTTTATTTTACTTGCTTTGTTTTATTTGTCACACAAAGTAAACAGCTTTTTACTGTTTAATGTAAATCACACCTTTGTGATTTATTTACACCCCTCTGGGCAGGTTGTTGCATTTAACTGAAGCAACTAAACTTATGAAGCTGTGAGTCACACTATAAAAAGTGTAAAGACTCTGGTGTAACTTGCATGTCATTAGCACCGAGCCACTTCAGTTTTTGCTCATTCTCAGTTAATCCTAAAATGTTGAGTCAGAATCTGACACCATCGTCACCACAGCCAGCTTTTCTGTGCTCAGTAGTGTGACGAGAGCTGTTTTAAGAGAACTAGGAGACTTGATATGAGGGTTTGATTTTTAAAATATTTTGTCATTAAGGTAAACTGTTTGAAACTCTCCAGATTACTGCTTTGCAATCATATTTTTCTTTTCAAACTTGCTCAACTGTCAGAACTGGCTCCAAGATAAAGTCACTACATTTTTGACATCCTAGACCCAAGGTCAAGGCAATGGAGTCCAATGCTGATCCTTTGCACGTTACTGCAATATCTTGAAAATTCTTTTTAGGGTTTCCTTTGAAATATGTGCACATTTCCACTCTACTGTAGCCATGTATTAATGAGTTTTTAAAGATTTTGTAAAAGGGCTGAGTTATGTAGCCTCATATGTATCCCTTAATTATGAACATGATATCTGAGGAACTTTGCACTTTTTTTCTCTTTTACTCAAGGATATACTGATTATATTTTTAATGTTAAGATAAAGGTATTAGCTAAAAGCTCAGTCTCTGCATGTTAAATGCGTACTTGTGATGATGATAACTCAAGAAAGTTTAAAGGGATTTCCCCCAAAATTCAGGTCATTGTCTATTCTACTTAAGAGTCATTGGTTGAAGGTCAAGTCATGGAGTCTCACACTCACGCCTTGCTTGTGAATGCTATGCCTCTAGAACGGTTTTAGGGGATTTCTTCTGACTTTGCACAAATGCCTACTTTGACTTCAGGATTATACAATTTTAAAAGTGTCAGGTAAAGATCATGGAGTCTTGTGTTAATCCTTTATGTGTGAATATGATATATCAAGAATAACTGGATATTTATTTTATTTTATTTTTGTCTTTGTGTTTGCTTAGCTGGTATCACAACTGCTCCTCTATGTAAACTTGCCTAAATGCAATGGGTGTCACAGTAGGGTACTGTTATAGAGCATATCAGCGAGCCTGGCTGTATACAACTACCTGATCTGTGACAAGTAAACTAAAAATATGCTTTTTCTGGGACAAAAACTGACAAAGTAACTGCAGCAATAAGTAGCATTGTCATGTTTAGTATAGGTGACTGATCAGACCACAATGTGGTCGGACCACAATTTCGTTGCTGGCTTCCCCCTGTGACTTCAGCATTTCCTCTACGTACCAGTGTTGCTCCCAGTGTTTCAGTTTATTAAGTGTCTCTGTGAGCTGGTGCCTCTAGCTGACTGTGTTGATAGATGCAGATGTTACAGAATAAGAGGAAAGGCCTCATTTTGGAATTCTTTTTTTATCAAGATGTTTAAATTCACTCATTGATAACATTTATATGATGAGAAATTAAACAAACGCAGTCATGGACAAAGTAAAAAGCTACCAATTTACACAGTCACTGAGTGACCCATTACATTGAGCTTGTTTGCAATCATTGCAGGGAACATGTGGTGGCTTAGGATACCAATATTGGATTTTTGCAAATATTCGAAATGGCGCTGTTTCCAAACTAGGTATCACCAAAACTAATACTAAAAGCCACATTTTTGTGTCAAGAGTACAGAGTACCTTCACAAAAAATGACCTGATTGTCGTACTGTGACAATTTATTTGTTAGAAATATATTGGACAGAAAAAAGAAGGTCAGTACTTAATTCTCTAATCAATGGTGTTATTAATTTTTGAATGTAGACATTCAGGGACAATAGAGGAAGCATTCATACACTGCAGATACTGCAGCCAATATATGGGACATAAATGGCGATGTGTACAACTGACATATTGGCTGTAAATATTGTCAGGAATTTCAGTATCTGAGACCAATAATTCACTATTTAAGCTTTTATCTGCTGATTCCAATATTGTACAGATAATATTGTAAGAGATGCACAATCATTCCACAGCAGTATTGGGATCTGCAGATATTTGCCTAAAAAATGGATTTTCAGTGTTGTCAGGTGTGAAAACTTTCGCCAGTCTTTACAGCTTATAATTTGACCATAAAATTTGGCCATTAACATCCCATATAAGTGTAATATTGGCAAAATGTATGATATACCATGATTGCTTTCTGCATCATCACTCAGTGTCCACTTTTATTAATCAAAAGCATAATTTATTTAAGAATGAAATGTTGCTTTTCTTGCTTTACATCTGTTTGTAACACAAATTGACTGTAACAGTGAAAGGGACTGGTCAGTTTTAGTTTAGTAAAAACTCTTGACCCAAAATATTGGTATCCGTATCAGTATTGGCGATAATGAGTTTGAAAATATCCACATATCGTAAATCATCAAAAATCCAATATCGTGCATCCCTAAATGGTGCCTCCATTGTGGTGGCCATTTTGCTTCTGCTTGCCAACAAGTGCATCTCAGGTGTTATAGGACATTAGCACTGAAGAGACAGAAGTCTATACTTTATATAGCAAAGGGAGCACCAAAGGAGACATAAACTTAAACATTATTCACAGGAGCTTTTAGTTTCCAAACTACAGAATTCGTCAGTGCCTCAAGCAACTTTTAGTGCACCAAAGAAATATTTTTATTGCTGAATAAATTATTAGTTATGGGGTGCTGTTGTGGTATAAGATTTCTTAAGACAGAGGAATGTTCATGAATCATTGAGGTTTTTTCTGCCCTCTGGTCTCCGCTGACATCTTCTCCCACCCATTATGTTGACCCTCGAAGGAATTCTCACCCCAGATTCAAGTTTTTACTGAGCTGACAATTTGTTTCTTCAAGCTGTTTATGATGAAAGTGAAGTTTTAAGTGGAGCCTGATCCTCTGTCACTCATACAGCAGCTTTGAGCGAGATACACGGTCCTTGTGATTAAAAGGGCATCTCACTCAGCATTAAACAGCTTTGGCTCTTTTATACTCCCTCACTCTGCTTTGCACTCTTTCACTCCCTTCTCCTCTTCCTCATTTTCTTTCACTTCCCTTTCTGTATTTTGGGTCAAACTAAAGTAAACCATATCTGATGAGGGGGGCTGAGGGAGATCAGTGAGATAGAGACGGGGAGAGCAGTGTGTGAAATGGTTTGAGGAATTCAGGGGGGAGAAGGAGGGATGATAGAACATTGAGGGGGGGAAGACAGGGGGAGTCCCCACCCTCCTCTTTTCCTCTCATCACACTCCCCTTCTCTTTGGCTGGCCTTATTTGGTCATGTTACTGCGACGATAGCGGGAGGAGAGGGAGAGAGAAACACGGGAGGAGGATGGACGGATTGTTCTTTTTTTTTGTCTCTTTTTGCCGTGTCTTGAGTTGGACGAAGGGTGAAGTGAGAGGAAAGCCAGGACTTGAAGGGAGGGGAAACTGATGAGCAGGAGTTTAGAGATTTTTTGTCATTTTAGAGAGAGAGTTCAGCTGTTTGACTTAGCTTTTGGCCACAGAGGAGGAACTCTCTGAGGACAGAAGAGGAACTGTGCGATGCTCAAACTGTGTCCACATGCAAATTAAAGGACTGAATCCCCCCCTTCCCGGCCTTTTTCTACTGTATCTATGAAAATGAGCGGCACAATCAGAGTCTGCTGATGCCTGCAGCATCTCATCAGTGCTCTGTGTGAATATAAATTTGAACCAGCATCAACACACTGACATACAGGCAGATACATACTGTATACATCTACGTGTTCACACATGGGAGTTATGTTCAAGAGCCTTGGTCTAACCACAGGATGTCACTACGTATTACTTTACTTGTATAACACAGGACACACTCACAGACACAAAGATACATACACTTGCACATATTTCCACTAAAAGCCCCTTGATCTACGGCATGTGTGGGCAGCTGGAGGCCTAAACCCCCAATGCAGCCCACCTGTCTATTCAAAATATGAAAATAATGTATATAGAGAAAATCTGCATTAAAAGATGAAAAATAGCAATATTTCCAAGAAAATAGAGCTATGACCAGCTGTTACCATTTCTATCAAACTCCTTTTTATGCATTACTAAAGGCATTTGTGAAAATAATGGTTAAAATTCTAATGAAAGAAAAGTTAATAACTACTAAATGCTCTATATAGCTTGCAGTTAGAAATGCTGCATTCATTTCTGTTTAGCTTGATAAATTAATTATTAATATTTGCTTTGAAATTTAAGATATGAATGTTTATATTATGACTTCTGACCTGTTCATCTGTTCTGTATGTTTATTGTAAGTATAAAAATGGCTAAGTTAAATGTATCTAAAGTTGCAAAAACTTGTGCGACTGTCCACTCTGACTCAAGGGAGTGCTTGCCAGATTATGAGGTCAAAGGTCAAAGTGTGAGTTTATAGAGCCTCACATTCATCACTTGCTTGTCAACTTAAAGTTGTAAGAAGACTTTAAGGCATCAGTAGCTCAATCTGATAGTGCACTTTGTCAGTAATTGGAAGGTTGCTGGTTTGAGCCCAGCTCCAGCTGGCACATGGCAATGCGGCCTTTGGCATGACACTAAACCTCAATTTGCTCCCATTGCTGCACCAGTGGTGTGTAAATGAATGAATGTGTGTGAAAAGCATGAATGTGTTTGCAGATACTGATGGACAATTTGCATGCAACTCTAAGAAACCATCAGTGGGTCACTGTGAGAGTGAATGGGTTAATGTGACCTGTGGTGCGAAGCTGCTTTGAGCGGTCAAAGAGACAAGAAAAGAGCAATATAAGCACTAGTTTATTTACCATCTTTGAGAGTTGTCTTTAATCTTACATAACTTTCCACTCTGACTCAGTAATCAACCAATTCGATTTTGGATTCAAAAGGTCACTTGGTTCCCAAGTCTTGCGAGCAAAGTATATTAATGATTATATTGAGGAGTTTAGGTCAAATTTGGCACAAACCTCCACTTGGACTGGAGGATGAAATGGTTAGATTTTGGATTTTAAAGATAACTGTGACCTCACACAACCACAAAAAAATACCCAAGCTCTTCTTCTTGACCCACTACTGTTCCTCTGACGGTTAGTATATACGATGGGGAGGCATACAGTATAACCTTCAGACAGTTGTTCTAGTTTCCTAATGCATCAACTACTGTCATGAGCAACATAAACTCGCTAATGCTTATGCTTTAGCCTTTTCTGTGTTGCTGGTTGAGGTTTATATTTTTTAGATATAAATTCTTTAGTTTGTCTCATACCATGGCACTGATGAGCTTTTTTAAAATACTGTTCGCCTGTTTTTGTGGGCTCTTTACTTGTTGCACACCTTGAGTCATTTTTCACCTATTCCCCCACTGTTTGCGTTGATTTATGCAAAGCTGTTGCAGTGATCTGTCCCCCACACTGTAGCTCTGACTTCCCCACGCTTCACTCGAACTGAATCACCATATTTCATCGACTCGTGTACTATG
The DNA here is from genome assembly GCA_037902135.1 of Cetoscarus ocellatus. Lineage (NCBI taxonomy): Eukaryota > Metazoa > Chordata > Actinopteri > Labriformes > Labridae > Cetoscarus > Cetoscarus ocellatus. The sequence goes on along the minus strand of JBAMNC010000565.1, from coordinate 1,009,327 downwards.
AGTACATGAGTCGATGAAATATGGAAATATAGTTTTTATTTCTTTCCTTTGCTTTACACCCATTTGTCCTTCTTATTTTTGTACAGTCGTTATCTGATTCCAATTATATTTCATCCATTGGTTTTATATCAATGTGTTTTCGTACTCTACATTCACATCTTAACAGGACTGCATCTCTCTGAGACCATGTCAATAATCCTCCCCCTATCAGCACATTTTATCTGTGTTTCATTGTCTCTGTCTTTCTGTCCAGACTGCCTGTTCAGACTGTGTCCCATGAACCGCTACTCGGCCCAGAAGCAGTTCTGGAAAGCAGCAAAGCCCGGAGGGAACACGGACACAGTGCTGCTCAACAAGCTCCATGTGAGTGAAGGGACAGCACACACTTTTGTTTGGTCGCCACAGAGCAGCACGGCACAAATGCACATGTCCCCAGGTCTCACGGTGTCTGAGTCTGGGTTATCACTGATCAAAAAGCCACTCACTGAATGCTGCTGTGCATGCTGCCCTACAGATTAAGTGCAATTCATAGCAGAGTACAGTGAGTATGTATAGCTGCAGAGGTAAATTTTAAAGCCCTTTTATAGACATTTCTGGAGGCTTTTACTCCTACTGTCCCACCTTTCTGCCCTCTTTTCTCTTTTCTGCCTGGATACAATACCATTTAAAGCAATCTGCTACCCGGCCATAAAATGAAAGATTGCAATCTCTACTTTGTTTCCATGGTGATATGAGCCAGAGTTTTTGGCAAAGCCCCTCAAGTTGGATAGTTTTGGCTAAAAACTAGCCAGAGCTAAGCTCTGTGTAACAGCTAACCACTCAGATAACTTTTCATCACTTCATTGTGTTTCACATGGGTTATGAACAATGTTACAGCTGGTTTTTATCTCCCTCTCTCCTCCCAGAGTGCAGCAGACCTGGAGAAGAAGCAAAATGACTCTGAAAACAAAAAACTGCTGGGCACAGTCATTCAGTACGGGAATGTCATACAGGTTTGTTCTTACTCATCTGCTCGGTATTAAGTTACAGATGTCTCTTTTACTGGCAGTACTTTGACACAAAATCTAAAAAAAGATAATCTAATCTCACAAATCCTCCCTCACCTCTTATTATCAACAAGCCTTAGTTTCAGTGAATTTTTTCATGATCCTGAAGAAGGAGGCATAATACTTTAGTCATCATTTTAGAAGCAGTAGATGATAGCTGAGAACTATCTGCACTAGTATAAGTGCTGAATGGTACTGAAACAAATTGCAGACGTCTTTTCTTTCTGTGATACATACTTTCATTATCAAGGAAGTTAACCAGCTTAATTTAGCACCTGTCTTTGTTAATCAATTACATTTTGATTTAATAAAATCATACTTTTGTTGGGGTGCCAGTTGCCTTTTGGGTTATGTCCACTGCCAGGAGTGTAATAAAACACTGATACACCAATATTTGTTTTGTGTTGTAGCTCAGCCTTTTGCCTCATTGATGGTAGGCATTCAGTCATTTTACTTTATCTGTTGTATTTATTGTAAGCACAAATCAGTATTTGCAGTTGAGTATGAGATGATTAGTGGCATAAGCAAATAGGAAAGTTTCTAATATTTGCATCTAATTTATTAGCCTGACACTCAAGATGGACCATGTAATATATATTCCACTAGTCCATCAGGGAAAGAGTCTATAGAAAGTGTTTGGGAATAGGCAGAACCTTTTCAAAAGCAGGTGATTGGAGGATCATTCCATCAATCACATTCATTGCAGACCAATTAGATGATACAGTACTGTCATGGTGTAAAGGACAGAACGTGATCCACTTCATTAAACAAGCTCTTTACTAAACATGTTAGAAGTGGAGTGAAAATATCCTTTCTGTCATGAAATGCTTTCAGTGTTCTTGTTTTTTTCTTTTGATAAATAAATGAGGTCCAGACCTTGTTAAATTTCTACTGAAGCTGTAATCTCTGTATGAACAGTCGCCTCCTGCTGTCGTCTTGCTCATAGCCCCCACCTCTTCTGCTCTAAAGGACAGTCATTGTAGATTGGAGCTTGGCAAGATGGATCTGCCAGATTACAGACGTTGAATCAGACAGATCCATCTGCACTGTAGTGTTACTGACTTTAATCAGCATTTCTTGTCTACTGTCATTTAAAACATAAACCGTGTCAATTGTTGGAGGATGAAATCATATGTTGATAAACAATAAAAAGACTGTCAGTCACACCCTTTACAGACGAATAGCTATATTCCAGAATTTATCTCTTTAATCCTAGGAAAAAAAAACACAGAACAGCAACTTGGAATGTTGCTGCTACGAAACACAAAATGATACCACAACATAAAACTTGTTTTCTTAACGAAAACAACAGCCATTGCGAATGTTGTACAAGTGAAGAGGAGGGCCTGATGTAGGCCCTTATAATGTGAATTTTTTAATGTTTGTTGTAGTTAAATGTAAAAGGGATAAAATGTTACAAAAGGTGCAAATGAATTACTAGCAGTTCCTGTTCAGCAGTTCAGTTCAGCATGCACTGTTTTTAATCTAGTCTTGCTTCACACCCACTGACATACGTAGCTGTCCCCCACCCCATGGACCCCACTTTGATAATCACTGCTGTATGGTCACCCCTGTATCATGCTACATATCGTATTGCCAGATTCTTGTCAATACACACCCTGTCCGCTATCGATGATTCAGGCTCGAGCACCTTGGGCCTTAGCTCTCACACCCCTTTCCAGCTCTAGCCTCTGTCTCTATCAAAAAAGGCAAAAGGCCAAATAAATAGCTTAAAAAAGTATACTTTTTTCATGGATCTTTAACTTGCGTATTACTTTCAAATTCAACCCCCCTGATACTTTTATCACACACTGCAGTTCTGTGGGACACACACAGGCAGCAAGCAGAGACAGAGTGGACAAGCGCTTCTTCTTCATTACCTTAAACAATGATCAGAAAGTGGTGCTGTACCTTTGGTCTATGTCATCAGCCATTTATGACAATGTTGCTTAAACAGTTAGTTTACATGATCAACTCTGTGTTTTCTAATTTTGAGCTTTGGCTTTTTTTAAGGTGTAAAGAGGGTCAATGTCATCTGATGATTTCCTGCATCTGTGGTTGTCCAATCAAGATCTTTTTTGAACAGGAAAGGTTTCTTAATAAATGCTTTTATTTAGATTTTCTTTTAAAACGCATCTAATGAGCATTTTCCATGATGATGACCACGATAATTTAAAAAGAGGACTTAATGAAGACTTATTTGGCTTGAAATTACCAGTCACCCCTTAAGCTCCCAGCTCAGAGTTCTGGAAGACCATACTTTAAGCCCCAATGTCGAATGAATAACTGTGTATATGCATAGCAGTGGTATGTAATGCAGACAAAAAAATGTTGTCTTCCAGTCAGAAATGTAAAAACTATTCTATTTATTTGCGCTCAGTTGAGCAAAATGTTAGAGGTAAGATGATATGTGCAACTGGAAGAGTACCAGAGGCTATACACAATGGAATTATGTAATTTATGCAACAAAAACGAACAAAAAGGTTAAAAATTACTTCACTAAATGTTAGACGTGGCTTTAAATGTGAGCCTATAAATATGATGCTCTGTTGAATCTCCTTATGTTATTACTACTTAAACTCCCATTTCAGCTGTTTGGTAAGATTAAGGTTTTTAGTCGAGGAAACAAAACATGAAAAATAAACATGGTTTAGGTTACCTATAAACCAAAAACAAAGTGGAGGTATGATGCATTATAGGTCACATGACAACATCACATTGTTTGTGATATTACTTTTGTGTGTGCGCCCATTGCAGGCTGTGTGATGGGAAACAAGCTCTTATTGGTAAATATGAAAAATCCAGTAATAATTACAGAATTAGTGACAGTATACATGTGGAGTTTTCCAGCAGAATGGACCTTCCTCTGTCCTTGTTGTTGTCATTTTTTCAGCCTCATTCCTAAAACAAAATGGTTGTTGAATGAACTACAGCTATGGTAGTTTTTTTTATTTCCTGCACCTTATATTTGTTTACTTTTCTGTGTAAGCTCCTTTCAAAGGGGTTCAGTTTTATTAGATGCTCTACAGAGCTCACTGTCCGACATCAGGTTTTTACAATGCTGTTTGTAGCTTGCAAAAAGGCAGATGAAGCTTAGCTTAATCCAAAGAATTATTTTGTTTTCCATTACAGAATGTCTGTGGTAGAGACTTAGTGTTCACAAAAACAGAAACAAAAATCATGTGTTTGTACAGGTATAGGGGCAGGCATGAGAAAATAAAAAGGGAAGAATGATTATTACCTCCGCCTAGGAGGTTATGTTTTTGGGAGGGTTTGTTTGTCTGTCTGTTAGTTAGTTAGCAACATTACTCAAAAAGTTATGGACGGATATTGATGAAATTTTCAGGGAATGTCCGGATTGGGATAAGGAACAAATGATTAGATTTTGGAAGTGATCCGGATATCCGTCTGGATCCAGGAATTTTTTAAAGGATTCTTTAACACTGGGAGATAGGGCCATTTTTGACATTTGTGCATATAACTCCACAAATAATGGTCAGGGCACTTGGGAAAAAAATACAGGACAAGTTTCTAACATGCTCTACAGTATATCAAAGACTGATCCGGATAAAGGAATAATTCCGGTTACTATGATCCAGAATATGAAAAAATAGAGGACCTTTGGAATTTTCATCATAGGAAGAGAACAAATGAAGCTATAAACACGCAACAAACACCATTACATAGCCAAGGCATCGTAGAATTTGGAAGGTGCCAACAGATTTGCTGTATCTTCAAAAGCTAGGGAGCTAGATCCAGAAGAAAACCGCCATTAAGGAAAATTCGATTTTCGTGAATAACTGCTGAACTAATGTATGTTGATATCGTTATGAATTCAGTTGCCAATGGTATGTTTTCATGGTCAAGGAATCTAAAAATGTAGTCAAAATAAATGTGGGACTAATTTTTATGGTGCACATGACAAATAGGGGGAACTGTGGCGCTTGGCGGAGGTCTGCACTCTCCGAGTGCTTTCTAATTTTTAATGATCCACTTTTCCAAAAATGTGTTAATGTCAATGAAGTTGGGATGGGAAGATTAAAGTTAAAATCTGGAGAATCAAGTTGAGATACAAGTTCAAGCAAAAAGTCCAAATTAAGTGTCTTGAATTTCCCCTTTGGGGATCAATAAAGGATTATCTTAATGTTGAAAACCAATACTGTAAAAAATTCATGACATAAAAAAGGTTGAATATCAAGAATAAAGTGAAAAATAAACAATGACTATTGTTGAAATGCAATGTCAAGAATGTATTAAACCTGGAAATATTAACTTTATTATCAAAATGTTAACATTGTTCCCAACATTTCAACTTTAATTTAATTGCAAAATAAATGAAGGCTATTCTCCTTTTAACATTTAATTTCTTCTCTCTGTCCCTATTACTCATCCCCATATATCAGTATTGGCAAAAGACTATTTGTGCATTCCTACTCCTACAGATTAAATAAAAAACATATACTAAAACCATCTGCAAAAATAAAAATATCAAGATAGACTGCATATATGTATTGCCATGTAATGATTTTTTGAATATTTCCATTGATGTTAGAGTAGACAAAAACCGTTGTGAAGCAGTCCTCGTAAAACCTCAAGTTTATTAACACAAATACTCTGTGATGCACCCTGAACACATGCACAAACTTAATACAGCTCACTAAGTACATAGAAGCAACTAAAAGTTGAACTGAGTATATATTTTAAATATTTTGCCTTAAAAAAACATATGCTTTTGTGAGCTCAGAGTAAGATTCAGATCTGTTAATACTGACTTCTTTTGTAGCTTTTGCCTGTTGTCACACATTTATCCTGTTTCTTCTCAGCTCCTCCACCTGAAGAGCAACAAGTACCTGACGGTGAATAAGCGTCTGCCTGCTCTGTTAGAGAAGAACGCCATGAGGGTGATGTTGGACACTGCAGGAAATGAAGGCTCCTGGTTTTACATCCAGCCCTTCTACAAACTTCGCTCCATCGGAGACAGTGTGAGTCACTATGTGTTGTATGACAGTTGGCACAGTGCATTGTGGGACCAACCATCTGTATGTCAGTCATCAACAGGTAAAGCAAAGGGCTGAATTCTAACTCGGATGATGTGTGTTTAACATTTTAAGTTGTGTGCTTCTTGCAGATGTGTATCTTAATCACAGGGTCCTAACTGTAATTGAGCTTGTAGTGTGTGTACAGCAGACAATCAGTTTTATAAGGATAAGATTGTAGAGTGACAGGCTCAGACCTCGAGGGCACAGGTCTTCTTTAGCCTGCGTGTTAGGCATCTATCTGATTACATCCATCCCTGGTGGACCTGCGCCAACTCCCAATTGGTCTTTTCCTGATCATAAAGCTCTTGTTGGCATCCGCTCATCCTCCCAGCAGTAGGAACTTGTGTGCTGGTGCCAAAAGGCTAAATAAACCTGGGTAAAGCAATGCCATCCTGCTAAGCTCCTCTTAGATTAAGGATGGCACATAGCCAAGCTGCAGCAGTCGTATGTAGACGGAGGAAATAAGTCACTTTCAATCTTACCTGTATGTCTATATTACCTATTACAACCTGAATTTGAGTCAAATTCTACTCCTGTAAATGCTGCACTCAGAGAGTTTAGTTGTTAAGTGGGTCTCATCTACTTGTTTAGGATTTGAAAACTATGGTTACTGAAAGGGCCACTTTTATTTTTCTCCAAGTGTCACAGGGCATTCATCAGCTCATGTGCATATAGGAATGCTCAATTTAATAAGCTTTACTAGGAATTAAAGGGATTTTAGCTACTTTTTCAGTGTGATGAACAGAGTAAGTCAGCAGCTATAAAAGTATATTTTACTAACATTCTCCAGTTTTACAGTGATACTTATTAAAAAAAATAAGGATTTGTGAAATATTTGTGTAAGGTTCTAATGTAGTTTGTATTTGCATGTTTTTGTATCGACAACACAGGTTGAATTCCCCATGTTTTTTGTTTTGTTGTTTTTATGTGTACAGTATATCTATTTTTAAGTAAACTTAGGGGCTGCTTTGAAAGGGAGCGTGGGGCAGGACATCATTTAGAATAGTACTGATGTTGTGATATTTACAGATATTAATTTTGCTTAGATGTTCATGTGAAAAGTAGCTACCATAGGATGGCCCAATACACTGAGGAAATCTTTTAAAACAAAAGTTTGGGTAACAAGCCAAGTTCATTTTAGCAGCAACACCTATAGCAGTCTTATCTGATGTCCTGTACACAAAAAAAGGGCTAAGGTTAATATTAATTTTTACAGGCCATTGCTTAACACCTTATCTCTACCATTTTAAATTTTCTTAAGTTTAGCTTACTTTAAAAATCTAATCTAACACTAACAACTTGAAAACACTCATTGCTGACATATAAGCTTAAGTGTGACATGTATTGTTATAGTTGTGTATTGTTTTCCTTTGCAACTCTAAAAGAGTATTTAAGTGAAAAATTGCCTTCCATAATTGTATAATGCTTTGGAAGAATACTTAAAACCTAAAAACAGGCTGCTAATGGTATAGTAGCTTTATATTGTTAGCTAGCAGCATGCAGTATTTCTCTCCAGCTCTTTAACAGTAGTTGCTTGCAAAGGCCATAATGAATTGGCCTTGATTTTGTTAGGTATTGTGGTATTAGCCTTAGAGTAGAGCTGTGCAATTAATTGAGTTTTAATAGCATTTACAATTACATCCTTTCGCCATCATAAAACTGAGGTATGGCATACATACCTCATAATAATGAGAATAATGGTTATTTAATTCTCTTTAATGTTCAAAATGATATTGTCCAAAGCATAAATGTTCAATGCATATCGATGTACTGTACATATGTAATCATGGTTCATAATTGTGCTCTCAATATCTATTAAAATAATCGTGGTTATGGTTTTTGCCATAATCGAGCAGCCCTGCCTCAGAGTTTTCTGTAGAAGGTGGCTGAGCTCCTTACCTGTACTGAATTAAATCTTAAGCTATCATTATTGTAAGGCTGTGCAAACTGTGAAGGGATTTTAACCTTTAAACAGACGAAGAGCCATAAGACATGCAAGCTAACACAGTGTGGCTCATGACAGTTTGCAAGCATGACAGTTTAAGTTTGCTAAACACTTATGTCCTGCTCCAGAACAGGAGCCCTTGCTGCAACCAAAGGCAATAAAAATACTTATTGGTCTCAGGGAAGTAGTGGTAGTGGCATTGTGTTATTAGCAAAATAGCAAAAATAGCTGTGCCACTCACCCTGTGGCTGTACTGAGGGTAAAAAAGCAGCAGTATTAATTGTTTGGCATGGTGAGTATTTTGTTGGAATGCCAGTATAAAGGTAGACTGAATGTTAAAGCATGCCATATCAATGTAGCTGCTGACAGTTTGTTAGTTTGATAGTTTTAGCAAGCTGTGCAATGCCAACTTTTCCAACCTTAAAAAGAAGAAATAAAGATACTCATGGTTTCAAGGTAACAGTTTGGTGTACAGTGCAGGAATTAGTCCAAAAATGCAGAAATGGATTTAGCACTTCCTGGTTCTCAAAGCCAAAGCATATGGGTTACAGAATGCCTGTTTTGGATAAATGCCTAAAACAAGGTTTGTGATGAACACACACAGACAAAATTTTAATGTTTAGTGTAAAGTAATCCTTTACATCTTTAATGTTTAAAACACATTGAACAATCCTATAGGTGTTTAGTTGAGCGTGCTAGCAGTGTGCTAACTTCCGCATTGGCCTACAAAACCATGCCATCCCTGCACCATTCTATTGGTATTCTTGTCAATTGAAGGGTACTCCTCAGAAAGTAGCTGTGCTCAACTCCCCAGCTTGCTTTAGGAAAAAAAATATCATATTATTATCATTGTATGACTTGCCTTAATACTTTGAAGGAAGGTCTACTGAAAAAAGCTAATTTTAAAAGTAGGTTGGCCCTTTTGGTGTTTCTCTCTATTTTAGCTATTCCTGTTATAATTTACCTTAACAGGTTGCTCTGGAGCACTCAAAAAACACCCATTGCTGTTGTTTTGCTAACCTGCAGTCCCAGCACCTCCCTTAAAATGCTTTAAAACAGCCTTGGTTTATATTACTGTGTCAGAGGAGACAAAATTGAGACCAGTAATGAATTTATCTGACTGCCCTCGCTTGCTTTCGCCGAAAAAATGTTTTTAATGTTCACTACAGTTCAGTATGTTTGTAATGGCCTAATGTTTGAGCAAACATCATTATAAGTTAACACCTTTCAAAAATCTCCAGATCCTTTACTCTGTTTCCATCAGCCCTGTGTTTGACCTGAACAACAATGATTGATATGATCCTTTTTTTCCAATTCTTGTATCTCATTGTCTTTTTACAGGTTGTGATTGGAGACAAAGTGGTCCTTAACCCAGTAAACGCCGGTCAGCCTCTTCATGCCAGCACACACCAGCTTGTGGATAATCCAGGCTGCAATGAGGTTTGGCTCCAACTCAACTCTTCTCCTCACATGTTTGTGTGGGAGTGTCTGTGTGTGTTGGTGGAGAAACTTATTATAGCTTTATTTCTTATTAGCTCACTGATGTCAAACACTACAGAACTGCTTTCCTTTCCTCCACCTGTTACGCCATCTATTCAGTATTTTTACTCCCCCATAACAATATATTGCTCTGAATTACTTAATAACTGGACTTTACTTTTTTTTTTTTTTCAGAATGTCTGTCCTTTAAAACACAGAGGGTACTGAAAGGATTTTAAGCGTGGTTTTGTTTGTCTAGAAACCATTTTAATCCTTGGAGGGATTTAAGGTGTCTTTTATTCTATATTTAGGTAGTCTTTGTTCCTTTGTCTGACCCTGAGTAACACAGGAAAGATTTAACTCCACAAACACTAAACTGTCCCTTTAACCTCTGCAGTGTTGTTGTGTGTTGCCTCTGTGTTGAATCACTACCAGGAGACTGTACCTAACTTCACATCTACCATTGTTTGTTTTTCAGGTGAACTCAGTAAACTGTAACACTAGCTGGAAGATTGTCCTGTTTATGAAATGGAGCGACAATCAGGAGATCATCCTCAAAGGGGTATGTGTCTCAGCAGCAATCAGACAAACTGTTTTTACAGCCTGTTTAAAAAAGGGATTGTGCAACAAATACATCTCATATCAACAACAGAAGGTAGAGGTTCAAATGTACAAAGATATTAGCTGTAAGTGAGCATTTTTACAGGTGCAGGAGCCATGTGAAAGAACTGAATATTTACATGATGTTAAAAAACATCTTTCACATTTAAAAATCTGGAGGTGTTGTCAAACATCTCTCAAATCTTAATGGGCAGCTGGTTTTACTTGTTCCAGCGTCAATATTATCTTCTTACTGCACATGCTTACAAATGAAGTCTATTCATTATAATTATGGGCTTTTGCCCTTATTTGGAGAAGACAGGACAGTAGATAGAGTAGGAAATCAGGAGGAGGGAGAGGAGAACGACATGGTGGAAAGATACCAGAGTTTGCATTTTAACCCGGGTAATGAGTTTGTTGCTTTTGTACATGGGGTATTAATTAACTCCGAAGTTACTTGCACCCCAAATTTAGTGAATTAAGATAGTTATTTAACATTTATTTAGACAACCAAGGGTATGTCCCAGGTTTTTTGTTTTCTCCTTAGATTGCAAAGTGAAGTCAGTTAAAGCCTGGCTATGCACTGTACAATTTTGTATTGGCTTTTCCATGCGATTTGCCTGTTTTAACAATCAGGGGTTCATGACCTCATTCCATGATTGTCACAACCAAATATTTATCCAAATAATCCCAGAGTGGGCAGCATTAATACAATCATCTAATCTCAAATCAGCCATTGCGTCTCCCATCATGAACTTAAATATCTGTTTGAAATATATGACTCAAGGTGGGTTTCCTGTGGTGTAATACCCCCCCTCCACCATCAGACCTAGAAACATAACCAAGCAGATGTTGCCTACATGACTGTTTTTAAGGTCATGAAAATGACCTTAAAAATTGTATCACCTTCTTTTTTCAAGACACCCCCCCATATTCTTTTCTTATTTGTGTTTTTTGTTGCATAACAGATGCGAGGACAGTGAACTGTTGTATAATTTACTGTTGGATTTTGTGTGATTTAAGACAAACACAGAAATTGATTGCATTCTTGCTTTTGTGTTTTGAATAAAAAAGAAAAAGTGGAGAATTAAAACAATATTTGTTTTTTTTTCTTTATTAAAATCTGGTTTGAGTAAAATATACTTTAACACCTTTACTGCTGATCCATTTACTGTTGAGTTACTGTTGGATCTTGTGTCTGTGGCCAGGTGTTTGGTCTCGTGGTCTGGCTGAACTGTCTGTTGTGTATGTTCAGAGGATTTTAACTTCCAAGAGCCACTAAAACTCTCCTTATGTCTGTAGTCTTTCACATTATTAAAACTAACTTAAAAACTTGAAAATAATGCAATGTGTTGCCAGCCGAAGTACAGACTGATCACAGCAGAACAATTTCCAACAGGACATTAATAAGAGGGGGAAAAGCTCTCTTTAATGATATTAAATGTTTATGTGTGAGGAAAGGTTACATTCTATATTCTCTATAAGCATGAGTCTTTTAACATGAACATATGTTCTCCCTCTCTTCAGGGTGATGTGGTACGATTGTTTCATGCTGAGCAGGAGAAATTCCTCACATGTGATGATCACAGAAAAAAACAATATGTTTTTCTCCGCACTACTGGACGACAGTCAGCTACCTCTGCAACCAGCAGCAAAGCCTTATGGGAGATAGAGGTAAAAAAGGGAACTGTTCTGTTTCTTGCTGATTTGGATGTGTAAGTGTGTTGGTATATATGTTTGAATGAGGGCTGGGCAATATATTGAGATTTTAATCACTATTGATCTTTTTCTAAACTAGATATAGGGTAAGACAATATAATTTATCTCCTTATAGTTCATTTTGCATAGGAATAATAATATATTTTCTGCCCATGAGTGCAGTATTGATTAAATTGTTTCAGAAATAAATAGGTGCAAGGCCCAAAGCTCAGTAAAAAGATTTTTTATATCAAAAACCACTGGCAGTAATGTGCTTATGGCCAGCAAGATAATCTGTCTGAAAAGATAAGATTAAATGGGGAAATTTTATTGATCTTTTTCATTTTACTTAAGGAGAACTTATTTTGTTGTTTTGTCATTTTCTTTTACAAATGGCCTAATGGGTTGTTTATTTTTGTGTCATTGTCTTGTACCTTTTGCCCTGTGCTGCTGGTTGTAAATAAAAGTGCCTGTGTGACATTTTGTTGCTTAGCCTCAGTGTTTGTGTTGTTTGTTCATGAATGCAGAAGAGTTATATTTGTTCATCAAAGTCTCTTTGTTTTCGTACACCATAACAGTAGTTTTCTTTACACATTACCATATCAGATAGATTAAGCCACGGCACATTTTAAATGTATTCAATGCCCTGTTGTAAGATACTCTCCTGTGTGCGTTGGTATCAGGTTGTACAGCATGATCCATGTCGAGGGGGAGCCGGCTACTGGAACAGCCTGTTCAGGTTCAAACACCTGGCCACAGGACACTACTTGGCTGCAGAGGTTAGTGCACTACCGACTCTTTGTTTATGTATCTGCTTCAACTCTTTAACAGTGTACTCAGCAAAAAAATAAGAGATTGGTGCATGTTTTGTCTTTATTAAAATGTTTTGGTATTGCAGATATCACTCATTGCAACACTGTACTTCTCTAAAGCCTGATTAATAAAAGGAAAGCAAAAATGCTTTTCTTAATGCATTGATATTATATTTAGTAATGCACTGATTAAGTATTTGTAAAGCATTTGTCATTAATCAAAGCATTTGTCATTAGTCAAATCATTAACATTGTTTTATACATGATTCATAAACACAGCTACAAATACTTTACTTTTGATTTAGGAAAGTACAGGAGTGGAATGTAACTAATTACTTTTACTCAAGTTACTGTTATTGAGTAGCTTTTATTTTTACTTGTACCATTCTGAGTAGTTATAACATGAGTACTTGAACTTTTATTTGACTGTGTTTTTTTAGATGCATTATACTTTACTACTTTTATCATAACAACTCAGTACTGAGAAAAAAAGATAAAAATAGAGTTGTTCATCAACCTGTTTCTGTCTCTAAATCAACATTGTAACTTCAATAGTGATACCAAATTTGATACTGGAAAAATACCAGTATCCTTTAACAATAAACGATACTGGTTCAGTACTTGGGATGATACTGGATCAGCAACAGGATGTCCACAAGAGTTAGTCATGTCTTGGGATTGACAGTAAATCAACAACATTCATTGTAAAACACACATTTAAAATTAAGTTTCAGTATTATAATGTTTATCAGGGCAAATTGTTAATCTTGATCTAAACGTGTTATTCTGTATTCATTAATGTCACACATGGTGTGCAATTGCACTATCATGACTCAAAGAGTCCGAAACATTGATATCTTCAGTAACAGTTGTTTTTATTCTAGAGCAAATTGCATCTTTGTGTTTATATTTTTGTATTTGTGTCAAATGTTAATGTACTAAACTGTTATACTGAGACAAATAAGTGACTGACTCATCACACTATAGCTGCTGTCCTTTTTCACATGATACAGCAAAGTCTACCCAAAATACTCAGTACTCTGAACAGATTTTAATGAGCTACTTTTTACTTTTACCTGAGCAGGTCCTTGGAGTGTTACTTTTAATTGTACTTGATTAGAGTTGTATTATTTGTATACTTTTTCCATCCTTGGCAGAGTAAAAACTACTCAACTCATCACCTAGAAAGCATGATTGTGTATATTTAACCTATACAAACAGTAATTAATGTTTTATTGATAATCAGTAAGTCTGTGTGTTTAATTGTTCTTTTATGTATTTATGTATTTATTATTTTTTAATCTTTCGTTAAAAACGCTTCTAGTGGTTCATCTAATTTTATGGATGTAGATTTTTGTATCATTTATTCCAGCATTGGTGTACTTTATATGAACCAGAACTATTTAGCATTAGTGAGTACCTAACTGACCATCTGTAAAGCAGCTTATACATGTTGTATTAATATATTTTGTAAAACACAAAGGAAGTACTTTTAAATACTGAGTCCATTATCTATAATGAAGTGTTTGTGAATTTGTGTGTAATTTATAAACAAAGCTTTTAAATGTAATATTGATGCATTTTTAAAGCATTGGCAAAACATGAGTAAATACCTAACTCAGTGTCATGGGGCATTATAATTATTTTTCATTTTATTTATAAACACAGTTATACATGCTTAGATGATGATTAGTACCCTAATCCTAGCCCTGACTTTACCCTCAGATGTATGTGTCATTGACATATTACAAATATTGCACTGAATAACACATGAATCATTAAATAATGCCTTATGAGTTAAGTGTTTACTAATGCTAAAATACTTAATCAATAAAGTATATTTAACTTGTAAATTATCAATAAATACTTAATAAATGCTTTAAAGGTGTGAGTTAAATGTTTGCTAATGCTTATACAGTAGTTAATGCTTCATAATGTGTAGTCTGACCCCTTCCCTTTAGTTATGCTTTATTAATACTCAAAAAAGCATTTATAGTTGTGTTTATAATACATATAGATGAATAAGTAATGCTGTAGGAAGAGAATAGTATTTATTAGTGATTTCCTAATGCTTAGAAGTGTGTAGTTATTATAAAATTAAGCTATTACTACAATGTGGTGAATCGTGTTGTAAAATTGCAGGTGAATCCAGAGTATGAAGAGGAGTGTCTGGAGACTCGCTCCTCAGTAAGTGAGCCAAGATAAGAGTCTTTTGTTTATAGTGTGTGCAAAATCCACATGTCAGCAAGCACTAATGAAAATGCCATTAAATACCACCACCAAGGAGGTTATGTTTTGCCAGCATTTGTTTGTTTGTTTGTTTGTTGGTTGGTTTGTGGACAGGATAACTCAAAAACTGATCAATGGATTTTGATGAATTTTTTGTGGGAATGTTGGTCATGGCATAAGGATGAAGTGATACGATTTTGGTGCTGATCTGAATCAGGATGTGGATCCAATAAACTTCTTCAAGGATATAACGGTGCAAGATGGGGCAGTTTTCCACATTTTTGACAATAACTCACTCGACAATATTGGAAAGTCTTGGAAGTTAGTGCTCTTGGAGCACCTCTAGTTTTCTTTATGTTCTCACAATCTTGAAAGTGTGATAACATGGCACTAAAAAGTGCTGCTTCTGATTGAAGGGTAGAAAAACAAAAATAAACGTATTATGACTCCCTTCACACAGTTGTTGACATTTAATAGCTTTCTGCAACAAAACAAAGTAAATAGCCACTTAAGTCTTAATGCCTTAAATGTAGCAGTAAAAACTATTCTGAAGAGTAGATGTAAAGAAAATATTCTGCGGTGTAAGATTGTGTTGTCCTTTGTTAACCAGCAGATGGCAGCAGCTCACTTTAAAAAACATTCTTCTGTGCTGGTACGTGTTCTTGTTCTGTAGGTTACCTTCACTGCTGAAAACATGAGGCTGTTCTGCTCACCAAAGAGTGAACCAACTTACAGTCAAATGAAGTGTTCACTACCTAACATCCAAAGCCAAAATGTAAAAAAGTCAAATTAAAGTGAAACATCCAGAGGGGTTGAGTTATTAGAGAAGTTCTGGGGGAAACAGTTCAACCAGCAAAATGAAATGAAATGAAAAAAATAATATATTTGCTCTATATTTCTTGTCCAAACCATTTGAAGTTTCACTTAATCTAATCAAGTAATGTCAGAATGCTATTACTTGTCTTAAACTGAGTCACGTGGAACTGATAAAGAGTAACACATTTCTGATCTTTGAGGAAAATAGACTTTGACCAGTGATTACATTTTCATTTTTGTCCACTTTCACAAACCTGAATCAATTCCTGAAAATCTCTCCAGGCTTAAAAGTTCACCTTTTCCCCGACTTTTATTGATCTTGACACACACAGTTGAAGTCACATGCTGAAAATATGAATCATGTTTGACTTTAAGGTGATTTTTTTAAACTTATTCCTGCTAATTTCTGTTTTACTCTCCTTCCTCAGCTTGACTCGGAGCAGGAAGCTTTACGGGCTCGTTTGAGAAATGTCCAGGACAAAGTCATGTACACACTTGTGTCAGTGCCGGATGGAAACGATATCTCCTCCATATTTGAGCTTGATCCCACCACATTACGAGGTGGAGACTCTCTGGTGCCCAGGTAGGAAGGATGTAATGTGGGGGAGGGAAAGTGTCTGACATGTGTTCCAGAGAAAGAGCATGGTTTAATCTCTGTTTGTCACTCTTTCCACTGTAAACCAAACACTGACGCTTCACAAGCTGGGGAATTCCAGTAGATATGAAGTCATCTTATGAATGGTTATGAAACAATAAACCTGGGAAGGAGTGTGCATTAGCGTAAGACAGTGCGTGACCATCTGTTACTGATGATAATTGATATTCTTGTTACGTACTGGTGGTTTCTTTTTGTGCGGTTACACAATAAAATCAGATTTTCACTCTGATAAACTAACAGCAAACAGACCTCATTTCTGGCACATTTACTTGTGGTAAGAAGATTTTTACCCCACCCTTAACAAATTATACACAACAGCATGTATGTTTGACTCGGTATTGCTCCAGGAAATAAATACATTTCCACATAATTTCTGAAGGAAGAAGACTCTGTTGGAAATCTCCATGTTGTGATGTGTTCATATAAGCACAAACTTGATGTAGGCACACCTTTGCTGGAGCTTGCAGCAAAAGTAGTGGAGCTTCTTGTTTATCTGAAAACAGATGTGATTTGTGAGGTGATCTGCAGGTCAGCTGAGGAGGGGGGTGATGAGTGTTGGATTTCAATGTGGAGTTTGTTTTCTTTGAACTCAAACAGCCATGTGTAGGGATGGAAATCGAGAAGTGGTCCCATTAGAGAACTGTTTCATCTAGTTGAAGGAATCCATTTAATTTGAAAGCAGTATGAGGTCAGCGAGAAATGGACCTATACTGTGACAATACACATACACAGCCCTCAAATCAACTGAGGTTGTGCTGCTGACTCTTAGATATTTACATTATGTACAATAATATTTACACTACATACAAAAACACACACATAACAAAAAGGAACAAACAGCAGTTACATTCTTGTGAGAGGCAGCCAACACAAGGCACAACAAAGCTGAGGAAGTTATCATGGTGGACAGGAGACAGAAACTGTCTTTACTGTAGTTTAACTTTACACAGTACAACAGGAATGAGAAACAGAACATGTCTAGTTGAGAGGACTTTGCTTGAAAATTTCTTTGACAGTTCCTTCCACTTTTTCTGCACCTCTCACAAATGAAAGTCCTCAGGTTCTCAGCAGAAATAACACCAAATTTGAATATGAGATCATGGCAGCAGAAAACAGAAATGGAAACATATATGGCTTTATGTTTCACAAAGTTATACTAACTGCCCAAGCCCAGCATCTGTGCCTATATGATATAAAGCACACGAGAGGGAGACCAAGCAACTTGCAGAAGCCTTTTGATCTGTTGCATGGCATTAGATATCAGGAGCTGATGTATTCGACTTTGTTAACACTGAAAAACCTGTATTGGCAGGCTTCCTAAAACAAAAACTACAGGAATTTATAAAAGAACTGATTAAGAGGTGGATCAATAAGTAGAATTGATAATAGCATTGATAACACAAAATCTTTCCATTCCCAAGTGTTATGTTGACAAACTTTTTCTTTTAAAGTTGCCTTAGTATTTAATCATCTCTCTCTTTTGTTTTGAAAAATATCTTGTGAACATTGTACACATATGTCCAGAGTATGTTTGCAGATTATTAACCCAAATTAGACTTATTTATAAATCAAAGTCTGCTTTGTTGGGCCAAACCTGACAAGTTTTGTCTCCTAGTCATGTTTTTGAGCTGTAATTACATTTTATAAATTCAGTTTTAATGCTTAAAAAAATTTGAAAATATACTTAAAAAGACACTGTCCTCTAGTGATTGAATCTTATTAGTACAGAAGCTTTGAAAAACTACAAATTAAAGGGCTTGTTATACTAGAGGCTGCTGTGAGCAAAAGATAAAGCACACAAAAACTTTTCCATGCATTATTGGTCTTTCTTTTTTATTTATTTATTTATTTATTACGTGTTTGACATATGACCCTGTGATCCCAGGAGCTCTGTTGTCCAGGTCTTAGCCCCTGGTAGGGTCTCCCATGATGTAATGGTCCTGGGGGAGGGTCAGACTACATGCAGTTCAAATGATCCCCATGAATAGGCAACTTTGGTCCTTAGTTATCTTGTCCAGAATAGGGGAAACCGGGGCACTCCCATTGGAGCCAGACCTTGGGGAAGCTTGACAGTGAGCGTCTGGTGGCCGGGCTTCCTTCCATGGGGCCTGGTCAGGTTCAGCCCAAAGAAATATCATTGAGTGGGTCTCCTCCTTGTACCTTCAGGTTGCAAGGAGGCTCTGGCCTATTGCCAACCTTCAGATCCAGGGGGAACAATATTTATTCCGCCCTTTCCTCTGGACACTTGCAGTGCTTCTTGAGGGAGCGTGGGAGTTCGCTTGTCCAGTCTACATGTGTTTTGTGGATTTGAAGAAGGCCTAGGGACTGTGTCCCTTGTGGGATCTTGTGGGGGTACTGCAGGAATATGGGGTTCCAGGGCCTCTACTGAGAGTCTTTTGGTCCCTGTACAACCAAAGTGAGAGATGTGTCCGCTTCCTCGGCACAAAGTTGGATGTGTTCCCAGTGCATGTTGGCCTCCACCAGGGTTGCCCCTTTTCACTGATTCTGTTTGTGATTTTCATGGTCAGGGTCTCAAAGTGCAGCCGGTGGGAGGAGGGTGTTCAGTTTGGAGACCTCAGAATTTCGTCTCTGCTCTTTGCAGATGATGTTGTTCTGTTGGCTTCTTCAGCTGGGGACCTTCAGCAAGCGCTGGGGACCTTCAGCAAGCGCTGGGGACCTTCAGCAAGCACTGGAGCATTTTGCGGCTCAGTCCCAAGTGGCTTGGATAAGGGTCAGCACCTCCAAGTCTAAGGCTATAGTTCTCTGCCAGGAAAAGGTGGATTGCTCCCTCCAGGTGGGGAGCGAGTCTCTGCCCCAAGTTAAGGAGTTTAAGTATCTCTGGGTCTTGTTTAAGGCAAAGTTCTCAGTTTACCGCTCCATCTTCATTCCTACCCTCACCTATGGTCATGAGCTCTGGGTAATGATTGAAAGAATGAGATCGCAAATACAAGTGGTTAAAATGAGATTCTTCAGGAGGGTCGCTGGGCCCAGGAGGGAACTAGAGCCACTGCTCCTTGGCATTGAAAGGAGTCAGTTGAGGTGGTTCAGGCATCTAACTAGGATGCCTCCTGGTCACCTTCCTGTGGAGGTTTTCCAGGCATACCCACCTGGGAGGATACCCCAGGGCAGACCCAGAGCTCGCTGGGGGGATTATGTATCCCATCTGGCCTGGGATTGCCTTAGAATCCCCCAGGAGGAACAGGAAATTGTGGCAGGGGAGAGGGAAGTCTGGGCTGGCCTGCTGTCCCCGCGACTCAGCCCTGGATAAGTGGTTGAAGATGGATGGATGGTGGACAGATGTTTGACATAAATAATCATTCATAAGTACTTATTCATCTTAAGGTAGTGAGAGGGAGTTGGGTCTTAAGTTTTACATTTTAGTTGGTACTTTGATTAATTTGATTAATGTAAATCTGTAATGATACAGTTTGTGTTGTCCTTTTATGTACACTAAGGATTGTAAATCAGGTTTAATGCTAAAGAAAATCATCATTTAATCCAAGTGTCTTATCACTTAATAGCCACCAGCCTGTTTTATAGAATTTCCTTTACTCCCCCCACCCCCTCCCCAAAACACACTTGCCTAAGTATTTGTTCTGTGGTGTAAATTGTGTCGATTGTCTTACTACAGATTTTAAAATGTCCTAAAAAGTCAGGAGTTTGATTTGAATAAGTGTGGGAATATGCAATATCAGAAGCAATGTATCTCCCTAAAGACAATTAAGAAATCGATCAATTTATTAAATTAGTTATTTATGATATTTTACAAGAAAATACAAAGTCTCTAGCCTACTCTATTTTTCTGTTATTATTAATATCTTAAGGACTTTTCTTTTCCCAAATGTGTCACACTAATATGGCTATGACAAGGTAAACCTTGGATCAAATGACAAATATAAAGAAGTCCATTCAAACAAAAATGGAACAGAAATAAAAACAAATATTCAAACAACGGAACTTTTGTATTGATGGTAACTAAATAATAAACCAAGTCTATGTACAGTATTGTACATCGACCCCCCCTCCCCAAGTCTCCACCTTCTTTCAGTCATTACCTCCGTCAGCTAAGACCAGTGTTATTGAGAATTCATGAAAAAAGAGGCAAGGGTCCAAATCAGATACACAGTCACTATTAATTTCAGAGGCATATTACAGTTGGCAAGGTAAACATGATTCATTGAGATAGCTTAATTGAGAACGTCATCGTATATTTGTCATGTTATTTTTAGACATGCAACTTCGTTCACCAATAAACAGTCAGCATCATGGTTACAAGTGCAGATTCTGGTCGACTCAGGCCGTCTGAGAGCAGGATTACAAACTTAGACACATTTTAAGGGCACCCTGGGGCCCTGTGTGTGCTTACTCTAGTGGAAGGCCACTCTTGAGCGCACTCTGTTATGTTTTCTCGCACACCAGGGCAATGTAACACTTTTTCATGGTTTATTTACTGTAACAGCACATAAGAGGGCACTTTTACGAAATGTTCTTTAACATAGGACTGTCAGTGTGGGATTGTGCTTTTTACTTTGCTCTAAACATGATTATATCATGGGAGGAGGCACCAAATGACAAATACTGCTCTGTGTTTGCTGTTTTCTGCTTTGTGTCATTTTAAATTGTTACTTGCCTGGGCATAAACAACACTTACTGATGAAAGAAAACACTTATTTGTGTTTCAGGAACTCGTATGTGCGCCTCAGACATCTCTGCACAAACACATGGGTCCACAGTACCAACCAACCAATCGACAAAGAGGAGGAAAAACCTGTAATGCTGCGTGTAAGTGACAGCCAGTTTGCGTTGTTAAGATCAGTACATTACTGCAAACTTTTGTCAAGAATAGACTTTGTGAATAAGTGTTCTTTGATACCTACAAGTCAGCGATAGGCAGAGAGTTGACACCTTACGTTTTTGGGTTGTCAGTCCATACCTCCATACATGTGAACATCCAGACTGTGATTGTTAAAACAATGTTTCAGGAATACTGTGTGGGATTTTCTTCAAACTGTGCAATTATTATCCACCCTAACTTAAGAGTTAACTGATTCAATTTTAGCGTTTATAGTTCAAAGGTAAAGGTCATTGGGCCTTATTTTTCATCTTTTGCTTGTGAATGAGCAAACAGTATGCCAATGTAATAAACCTTTCTAGTACAATTTTACAGTTGGAAACATTTCTGTAAAAATGTTCTTTAAACTGAAGATCTACAGTGCCCCAGGGAGCCTTTCCAGGACAAAGTTTATCATCTTATACTCTACAGTTGAATTTCAGCCCTAATTCTTAAAAGTATGGACCAGGAATTAAGTTTGTTTTGTACTATATATTTAGCTCCTCATGCTATAAACTATATCACTCACATCAACTAGTCATCCAAAACAAAAAAATATGTTAGATAAGTCTAGTGTTTGATATGTGTAAAACAATTTTTGGGGAGTGAGTTAAACTTATTTATGGACTTCCACACCTGCTTCTGGCAATGTAAAATGATGTCAGGCTGCTTTCATGTCTATTCAGTACATCCATTCATGAAAGACAAGGACGTGAATCCTGTTGCCGATAGGAGTGCGTGTTGGCAAGAATCTAGTGATAGAGTGCATGTCACGTTACCCATCATGACTGATTTTCAACAGAAACCCTTGGGCAGATGAGTGAGAACAGACACATGTACATCAAAACCGATTACATATAACACTTAAAAGTAATACTGCAGTAAGTAAAACAAAGGCTGAAACAGAGGATCAGTATCACTCACCCAGAAGCACATAAAACACTTAAAACCAGACCTAGGCTGAATATACACAACATATAAACATTAGAAACAGGACAACAGTACATAAAACATAAAATGCATGATTTAGTTACAGATTATGGTATGGATATATAGCAGTACTTTATTCAGGACCACGTACATCACTTTTTTACTGAACAAATTTTAAATTTTTATCTAATATTATATCCACATCTTTAAATGAATAAAAATGCAACTTCTAATCAGTATTTTTTATATGAAGAATGGTCCCTGCAACATTGGTTGATTAACTTTATCAATTTTCCAGAGAGAAACAGGGGAGACGATAAATTCAGCTGAATTTTGACCTAGTTTTTGAAGTGGGGGATTTTTACATTAAGATATGTGCTGGATGTTTTTTTATTACCAGGTCTGCAATGTAATAGCTGTCAGTCCCTCATTCTCTCCCTTATTCAGTAACTACAAACTCAGGTGTGTGAGTTACTTTGTTACATGTTCATCTGACATATATATTTTTTTCAAACACATCAAGATTGACGTGAAACTAAAAATTGGTTAATTATTTAAGTGAGATAAGCTTCAAAAACACTGATGAGAAAAGCACCTCAAAGATCACAAGACTGCCTCATGATTATTATAAAATGGTGCATAAAAAGCGATCAGATTGAGGGAAGAAATGATTTAAGTTTAAAAATGTCAGAGGAAAACCCTCTGACCTCCATCTCACCTGAAAATGTCAAATAAATATTTATGGTTTCCCCAATGAAAGTAAAACCTGATCCTGTGGAAAAACACTGAGTAACAACAATGACCACAAAAGCAATAACAGTGATAATGCAGGCTAATATTAATTGGCTGTCATTTTTGTTGACAAGCCCCATTATTAGAGTAAAAACACCATTGTTGTCATTTTAGTTTTAAAGGTGCAGTGTGTAGAATTTGGCAGCATTTTGCCAAACAGAAACGGTGAATATAGGATATAATGTTTCTATTTGTATGTAAAGTCCGTCAAAATAGGAGTACAATCATCCCCATAAAATGTTTGTTTTATTTTTAATTAGTTAGAAAAAGCTTCAAAAAATTTACATTACCACGCCGTGTTCATGTAGACAGACATAACGATGCCATGTTGTCTATGGGTGGATTTTAGGGACAAAAAGAACGAAACGTGAATCTGTCCACCGGTTCTGAAATCTACCTGGAATGCAGGCGAAGAAGAGGAGAGAGGACAGCGGTGGATGTAGAGACAGTTGCTACTCTGCACTAGGGATTTAAATTGTGTGTATTTTACCGTTAAAGCTTTTGGTCCCTATCCCTTTTGGTCTACACAGGCTTCAGCGATGTGACGTTTTGGTTACGGTTGGGCTCATTCTAGAATATGAACGATAGATGTCGCTCAAATGCCAAATTCTACACACTGCACCTTTAAATGAATTAATGCAATGTAACATGGTAACACAATAATGCCAAATTAAAGCAACAAAAAAAATTTGTGACCCATTATAGAGCACTCCAGGTGGTAAAGCAATTTGCTTATAGATCTAATGTCATTATAATGATGGAGGGTCAGCAGGTGCTGCTGTCTTTATTTTAAGGTTCAAATGTGTTTTGTGGCTCCAGACAGATTTTTTTGGTGGGCGTGGCATGAAAAATGGCTCTTTTGATTGGAAAGGTTGCAGAACCCTGGTCTAGCAGGTGGATAGCTTGCAGAGCACGTAACTGCTATGTGTTAGCTCTGGCCTCACAATAATCCAAATAAATCTGTTTATAATTGGCTTTTCTTGCCCCATATCCTCCCCTAATAAACAATGATGCAAAGACTTCAAAATGTCTTTAAAAGGGTTGACTTCATTGTTTATGTCCTTTCTCATTGAAGATTGGCACCTCAGCAATGAAGGAGGACAAAGAGGCGTTCGCCATTGTTCCTGTCTCCCCTGCTGAAGTCAGAGACCTTGACTTTGCGAATGATGCCAGTAAAGTGCTGGCCTCCATTGCCGGGAAGCTGGAAAAAGGAACCATCACACAGAATGAGAGGAGGTATGAAATGCTTGTGTATGCAAAGGTTTGCAATTTAAATTTCAATTCTAACAGATGAGGAAGTGGTTGTCATTCAGTCTGTGTCTTTTAAATGTAAAATCAGAGCAGTTACCAAGCTCCTCGAGGATCTGGTGTTCTTTGTGGTGGACATTCCCAACAATGGACAGGATGTCCTGGAGATCATGGTCAACAAACCCAACAGGGAACGACAGAAACTCATGAGAGAACAGAATATTCTCAAACAGGTACATTTTGAAACAATGGCTCTTAAAATTATGATTTTATAACCACTTTTTTCTTGGTTTATCTTTTTTGTATATATCATCCCACCCCGCAACAGAAGATCACAGTTTTTGGTGCCTGTTCCATATCAACATTAACAATGCTCCCACTCTCTATTTCAGGCTATGAACTATTGTAATGCAGCACTGAGCACAAGTTTTGGGCAGGTGTGAAAAAAATGTTGTACTGTACAATAAGGATATTTACAGAAGAAAAAAGTCTGAAGTTAATGGACATTTGGTGTGATTTCCCTTGGCCTTCAAATCAGAATCAGATCTTTTAGGTACACTTACACAAAGTCAGGGATTTTGTAGGATTATAGTCATGTGTATGATTAACTAGTCATACCAAACAGGTGCTAATGATCATCATTTTCATATGTAAGATGAACAGAGTTTTTAACTTTAAAGGAAAAATCTGTCTACTGTAGGAGACTTAAGACTGGGTGATGAACAGCCAAACTCTGCTACCAAGGTGGCTTTGGTGATGACAGTTTATTGTTGGTACCCTTCTGTTAAAGAAAGAAAAACCCACAGTGGTCACTGAAATAAGTTGAAACTGACAAAAGGAATAATAAATAAATATTTACTGAACATTAACTAATGAAAATCAGACAGTGCTTTTGAATTGTGGTTCAACAAAATCATTTTAAAAAACTAAATAATGAAACTGGCCTGGACAAAAATGATGGTACCCTGAACTTAATATTTTGTTGCACAACCTTTTGAGACAATCACTGCAATCAGGCGATTTGTAACTCTCAGTGAGACTTCTGCACCTGTCGACAGGTATTTCGGCCCACTCCTCGTAAGCAAACTGCTCCAGCTGTCTCAGGTTTGAAGGGTGCATTTTACAGCCCCAGCTACCAGGCTGCATGTTTCAGCTCCTTCCACAAATGTTCAATAGGATTTAGATCAGGGCTCATAGAAGGCCACTTCAGAATAGGCCAATGTTTCGTTCTGAGCCATTCAGAGGTTTTTTAGCTGTGTGTTTTGGGTCATTAACCTGTTGGAGGACCCATGACCTGCTACTGAGACCAAGCTTTCTGACACTGGGCAGCACATTTTGCTCCAGAATGCCTTGATAGTCTTGAGATTTCATTGAACCCTGCACAGATTCAAAACACCCTTTACCAGATGCCGCAAAGCAGCCCCAGAACATAACTGAGCCTCCTCCATGTTTCACAGTAGGTACAGTGTTCTTTTCTATGTATGCTTCATTTTTGCATCTGTGAACATAGAGCTGATGTGACTTGCCATAAAGCTCCAGTTTTGGCTCACCTGTCCAAAGGACATTCTCCCAGAAGTTTTGTGGCTTGTCAAAATGCATTTTGGCAAATTCCAGTCTCGCTTTTTATGATTTGCTTACAACAGTGTTGTCCTCCTTGGTCATCTTCCATTAAGTTCACTTTGGCTCAAACAGTGACGGATGGTGTGATCTCATACTGGTGTACCTTGACCTTGGAGTTCACCTCTAATCTCTTTGGAAGTTGTTCTGGGCTCTTTGGTTACCATTTCTATTATCTGTCTCTTCAATATGTCATCAGTTTTCCTCTTGCGGCCACGTTGACTACAGTCCTGTGGACATTAAACTTCTGAATAATAAGTGCAACTCTGGTCACAAGAAAATCAAGCTGCTTGGACATGGTCTTATAGCCTTTACCTTTAACATGCATGTCTATAATTTTCTTTCTAATCTCCTCAGACAACTCTCTCCTTAGCTTTCTGTGGTCCATATTCAGTGTGGTACACACCATGATACCAAACAGCACAGAGACTACTTTTCACCCTTTTATTAGGCAGACTGACTGATTACAAGTTTGAAGACACCTGTGATGCTAATTACAGGACACACCTTAGTTTAACATGTCCCTATGGTCAAATTATTTTCAATCTTTTCTTGGGGTACCATCATTTTTTATCCAGACCAGTTTCGTTATTTTATTTTTTAAATAATTCTGTTAAACCACAATTCAAAAGCAATGTCTGATTTTCATTAAGTGAGTGTCATTAATTTTTTTTTTTATGACTTTTGCCGGTTTCAAGTCATTTCAGTGACCATTATGGGTTTTTCTTTCTTTATCAGAAGGGTTCCAACAATTTTGTCCACATCTGTAACTGGTCATACACGAGGCAGTCACACGACATCAGCATGGTCCCTTTTGCTTTTACTGACACCCAAAAAATGTTGATGCATTCACTGACACTAAGACTTCAGAGTTTTAATTGATGGATGTTATCCCTGTCAGATTTGGGTGAGTAATTCAGGGTTGACCCTCTCCTTGATGTTTGTTAACCTGACCACATTTTACATTACTCCTCTGCTCAGATCTTCAAGCTGCTGCAGGCTCCATTCACAGACAGTGGTGATGGTCCCATGCTGCGACTGGAAGAGCTGGCAGATCAGCGCCACGCCCCCTTCAGACACATCTGCCGCCTGTGTTACCGTGTTCTGCGTCACTCTCAGCAGGACTACCGCAAGAACCAGGTGCAGTTTTGTAGGCCTAAAAGTCTGCTTCATTATCATTAAACTGGGTGGAGGAACCACTGGAGTTAAGATGCATTCCAAATTACATTGATTGAATATGATAATCAGTTAAAGAGACCTTTGCTCTGTAACTTCTCTAACATCATTATCAAATCAAGGAATACCCAGAGTCCACAATGTGTGACTAAAGGCCCCTACATCACTCAAGGGTCTTTTATGCTTTATTAAATTTACTGCTAACAAGATAGCTGTAACAAATTTGACCTACAACAAATGCTTCTCAATGTACAATACAACAAACACATTGTCCCTGTGAGAATGAATTCTCCTGAACTTCTTACACCGTAATTGATAAATGGTTTTAATATATTGGGTTAAATAAGTAGATGGTCTTGCCCTTTTACATGTGCTGTGTTTTCTGTCAAAAGATGAAAAAGCGCCAAATGGCTTGTATCCGCTGATTTAGCCAACAGATAAAGTCATAACAAGGTTAAGAAGTAAGATAAAATTTGTAGATGGGGTAATAAGACATTTGTTATGATGTGTGTTTTTCAGACTGTCTATCTGTCTGTCCTTTAGGAGTATATTGCCAAACAGTTCCGCTTTATGCAGAAACAGATCGGCTATGATGTCTTGGCAGAAGACACAATCACAGCTCTTCTTCACAACAACCGCAAGCTGCTGGAGAAACACATCACAGCTGCAGAGATCGACACATTTGTTAGCCTGGTTCGCAAGAACCGTGAGCCCAGGTCTGTGTCATCCATCTGTCTGTGTTTGCTTTTGCCATGAATACAGTGATCTGGGTTACAGTCCGGTATGAAATAACATATAAGATGATTTTGTAACTTTTTCACCTCAAACTACATATTTTAATCAAGCAGTATCCACCCTACAAATACAAAATAATATACCCCCAGCAGTGTTCACACAACTATGCAGACTAGCAAAGCCAAGGACTAAAATCAAGGAACAGTCAACTTTTCAGTCATAAACTTCAACTTCAAGAACTGAGCAGAATGTGGAGTAAATAGTAAATAGTATGTTAAAATCTAATATGATATGACAGTATACAAGAAAAATGTCAGAGCAGGGGAGAAATTAAAAAAGTGATTATCAAACATTTTCTGTGTTGGTGCCTGCTGAGAGGGGGAAAATGTTTTTTCAATGTAATGAAAGTAGATTTCATACATTCATAAATTGATAACTCAGTATTTAAAAGGAGAAAACTAGCATAGAAGCTAGTCCATGCATTGCTACAGATGAGGCCAAGAGCTTTGTATAATTTACTCTACTGAACAAAGGAACTTGCTTGTTGCAAAGTTGAAGCATTGTGAATGTGTTTAGTGCAGTGTACCATCACCCCACACTAGAGCTGTGAAATTAATCAAAGTTTAATTGAGATTACAATATACTGCCTTCCACAGTCAAGAAAACTGGGTTAATCTAGATGAAAAGACTACTGTACCATTTGATATGTGGAACTTTTTCTCCTTCCGTTATTATTCGCATTATTTAGAGGTATTTCTAATTTTAAAAGTAAAAAATTTCTATGTATTGCCTGTGCTTTATGTTCAAAGTAATCTTGGCACAAGCATGTACGTTCAATAAAAGCATGTGGTGCATGTTTTTAAATCAGTGAGTAATTGTGTTTCATAATCATGATCTCAATATCTATTAGAATAATCTCAATTATGGCTTTTGCCACAATTGAGCTGCCCTACCCTACTCTGTTTTTTAAGTTCATTCAGTAAATGTCACAGAGCTCTTGGCCATATCTGTGATCTATACCAGGGCAACTGAACAACCATATTTTTTGATTTTTTTAATTACACCTTGGCTGACCAATCAGTTGGCCCCTGGTCACGCCTCCAACTCAGGCCACCTGCTCCCATCTTACCTTGCCTTCTGGCCCTATTGGTCAAAAAAGTACAGAATAAAATTGTGTCGGTGTATGGCTTGTGTGGTCATAAGGCATTGTACCTTTGCAGTTTTAATGCATTGGAAGATGATCCTTGTTAGTGTTAATTTGGGGATTTGATTGAACTTTGCCTGCCTATGTGTTTCTTTCCAGGTTCCTGGATTACCTGTCAGACCTTTGTGTGTCAATGAATAAATCCATCCCTGTGACTCAGGAACTTATCTGTAATGCAGTGCTGGATCCAGCCAACGCAGACATCCTCATAGAAACTAAGTGAGTTAAAGCCTCAGTTAACCTACCCCAAAATCATTATTTTATTTATCCCATCACCGGTGTGCACCATGGGAGATTACAATAAAGATGAAATAAATAAATAAATAAATAAATCACAATATATCCGGCAAAAATCATTTTGAAAACAATATTGTCTAGCAGACATTGTTTGTCTTTCAGCCAAGTGCTTGTACTGTAACTTTGCACTGTAACTCTTACTGTTCTGTTTAATAACTTACTTTTATGTTGTTTTTTATGACTGGTCTGCCCAGTCTTCTTCTTATTTTTATACTCTCTGTCAATATTATTATGTACCTTTTATACTTCCTGTAATGTTGCATTAGATGTTTCATGTGAAACACTTTTATTTGTGTTGACATGCCAAACAGATTAGCCCTAGCCAGGCTGTTATTCATCCTGCAGGCATGTTTTAGTTATGGGTCTGGAATGAAGTGCTGCAAGATAGAAGCTGGAACAGTTAGTTGATTTACATTTAACAGCCCCAGCTACTTAGATGGAAAAAACACAATACTTTTATTTCAGTCTTGCATGTTGGACATTACTCCATTAACTTGTACTTGTTTCATCAGTGAATGAATGCATTTTGAAGACATAGCCCATCGAAAACAAAGTACTTACTTGGATTTTAATAGCAATATCAAAATTGTTTTATGGGGGCTATTTTTTTGATAAGACAGTGAATAGAGAAGAAAATCAGAGAGAGAGATATTCAGTCGGCATGCAGTAAAGGAGTTGCAGGTCTGAATAAATCAAGGGGTGCCAGCTTTGCAGAGTGTAGCCTCCATATTTGAGGCCTGTCCTTACTGCCAGGCTCAATGGTATCTTTAATTTACTGAAATTTGTAACCAATGCTTACATATTCATTTGTTTTGGTGGTACATTAACAAACATCTCCTCATCTCTACAGACTTGTGCTATCAAGATTTGAGATTGAGGGAGCACCTCTTGGGGAGAACTCTGTGGAGTCAGAGGAAGACGAGGAGGAGGTGTGGTTGTTCTGGAAAGACAGCAATAAAGAGATCCGCAGTAAAAGCATCAAAGAGCTGGCACAAGATGCCAAAGAGGGCCAGAAGGAGGACCAAGAGGTGATAAGTTATTACAGGTAAGTACGACATCTAGTTTTTGAGGTATTATTACATTAAGGTATTAGAGCTAGCCCATAATCTAATATTTGAAAGTAATATTCCTTTAAAGGTAAAAGAATGTGTTTTAAATGAATAGAAAATAAAAGCCTGATCCCCTTGTGAATTTGTGTCTTCAGGTATCAACTGAACCTGTTTGCCAGAATGTGTTTGGACCGTCAGTACCTAGCAATTAACAAGATCTCAGGCCAACTGGATGTGGATCTGATCTTACGCTGCATGTCAGACGAAGACCTGCCTTACGACCTTCGTGCCTCC
This sequence comes from Cetoscarus ocellatus, assembly GCA_037902135.1. Taxonomy (NCBI): domain Eukaryota; kingdom Metazoa; phylum Chordata; class Actinopteri; order Labriformes; family Labridae; genus Cetoscarus; species Cetoscarus ocellatus. The sequence continues at coordinate 978,832 of JBAMNC010000565.1, read as the reverse complement.
TTCTGCCGCATGATGCTGCACATGCATGTGGACCGTGACCCTCAGGAGCAGGTCACTCCTGTCAAATATGCAAGACTCTGGTCTGAGATCCCCTCAGAGATTGCAATTGATGAGTGAGTAAACTGACCAATGTAGCTGAATGTACTTTTTTATTGCCTATTTTGTACAGTATTGTTCTTATTATAGAAAACATGTTTTTGTCTTAAATTTATTGAAACTTCTTGTTGACACATCAGCTATGACAATGATGGAACATCCAAAGATGAAATCAAGGAGCGTTTCTCTCAGACAATGGAGTTTGTAGAGAACTACTTGAGAGATGTGGTGTGTCAGAGTTTCCCATTCGCAGATAAAGAGAAGAACAAGCTTACTTTCGAGGTAAGTGGGACACATTTAAGATATAGAATTATCTCATATCATGGTTTTCACATTTGGATTGTAAGAATGCTATAACTTTAAATCTTACATCTTCTGAATCTAACATCTCTAGGTGGTTAATCTGGCTAGGAACCTGATTTATTTTGGCTTCTACAACTTCAGCGACCTTCTAAGACTGACAAAGATTCTGCTGGCTATTCTGGACTGTGTCCACGTGAGCAACGTTTTCCCCTTTAACAAGCTGGTCAAAGAGGATGAGAGTAAAGGTATGCACACAACTGCACAATCCTAGCGGGCACCCCTAAGGCCTGTGTACTGAACTCCCGTGTTTTTTTTTTTTTTTTTTTTTTTTTTTTTGGTGTAGTATTTTATCAAATCATTATTGATCAAAATATGGATACCAAACAAAACTCTAGCCCAACCATAAGATACACCGGCCTGCACTAGAACACTTTCTCACTTCAACACACATACGTACCTTTTGGGAAGGGGTGAAAATAACTGAGAAATTTTTCCAAGCTTCATGATTGAGAAGCAAAAGCATTTATATATTTATGCATAAATTACTTGTAACCAGGCCTGCTCACAGAGATGGCTGGTTCCCTGAAAGATTTTGTAAAACTGCCCCTCTCTGATGTAACTTGATGATTTGCCTGAGGTATGCGGTTTAAAATCAGGCCTGTGGCTTCCTCATTGCACAAATCATTTCCTACTCTCTCTTCCCCATTTACAGTGTTATCCACTGTCTCCTCAATCAAACAAAGGCATAGAAGGGTGTAAGAATTATGATAATTATATAAATTAATGTAATATAAGTAGCATTAGCTTTTGTGTTAGTTCTGGCTAACATTGGTTGCTGGCCCATATCAATCAACTTTGTGTTGCAGGTCTTTTCGTGGAATTACCGGTAGACATCAACCTTACAGTACTGCAAGTTGAGACCAGTGGTCCCATTCATTGCATTATTATCACAAAAAGAAGGGTTGCACCAATTTAAGAGGAGGGTGTTTATGTTTTGAATCAGACACTTGTAAAAGATATGTACATTTTTGTTTCTTGATTAAGTAATGTGAGTAAGTAGATTTTTAAAAAAATGGTTATCATGACTTGGATTGAGGATGAACCATGTCTTTTCCAACCTCCATGGGCCCCTTCATTACTCTGGACCCAGAGATTGTTTGGTTTTTAAAGACAGACACAGTAGAATTAGGTATAGTCTGTGTATTTTTCTAGGCTTTTACCTAATGAGAGCAAGTAACTGGAAAAGAGCATAAGACCAAGGGTTGAGCCTTGGAGAATACCACATGATTAATTTATAACTGAAAAGGGGAAGTGGCCTTGATTAACTGTTTATGTCTTGTTTTGGACATCAGAGATGGACCAGTTTTGGGTAACATGGCAAAGGCCAGAAATCTCCTCAGTTTTAATCTCTTGTTGATAGTGGAGTATTAACACGTTACACATGGTCAGGTTAAGACTAAAGCCATAATAGTCATTGGACAAAGAGTAAATGTATGCATGCCTGTGTTTTTTTTCCAGGCAGCAATGTGATGCGATCCATTCATGGAGTTGGGGAACTGATGTCACAGGTGGTCCTGAGAGGAGGGGGCTTCCTTCCCACAACTTTAAACAACAGCGCAAATGGTGAAACAGTCAAGACCCAAACAGACCCTGAGAAACAGGACATACTGGTGATGGACACAAAACTCAAAATTATTGAGATCCTGCAGGTGATGGATAAAAAATATCACATATCAACACTGTACAAAGAGTGTGTCAGGCACAACCCTGTCTTTCCCTAAATCACGTATTTGACCTTGTCCCACAGTTCATCTTAAATGTCCGCCTGGACTATAGGATCTCCTGTCTTCTGTCAATATTTAAGAGGGAGTTTGATGAGAGTAACTCACAGACGGATTTCTCCATCACTGGAGCAGTGGAAGGACCGAACAATATGCCAGGTTAGACCTACAAACTGATGGGTTGTATGCAGAAATTTAAACAATGTAACTCAGATTTTTTATGATTTTCTCTTTTCATTTTAGGGGCTTTGGATTTTGAGCACATAGAGGAGCAGGCAGAGGGAATATTTGGTGGAAGGTAATCCCAGCTATAGCAAGACAGGGTCACAACATATCAGGGAAAGGGAAGTGTGTTATCACTTAAGCATGTGTTCTCCTGTATGTTTGTCTAGTGAAGAAAACACCCCCTTGGACCTGGATGATCATGGAGGCCGTACCTTTTTGAGGGTTCTTCTCCACTTAACTATGCATGACTATCCTCCTCTGGTTTCCAGAGCACTTCACCTGCTCTTCAGGCACTTCAGCCAGAGACAGGAGGTCTTACAGGCTTTCAAACAGGTATTCTGTTTAAATCACGGTATTCAAAGTGAAATTTGAAGGACATTTATTCTTTCATTCATACTTTAAAGGGATGCTCAGAATTGGGCTTTTTTTTTTTTTTTTTTACAAAATCTGAAGTGTAAATATTCACAAACTCATTTTTACTGATACCAGTTTATACACACCTTAAACAAGTCATTTTTTTTCTTTTCCTAGCATTTACCTCTTACTGTGTGGGGCTTTTTTGTTTTTCAAACAGATGTAAGCCAAGACAAATGTTTGATTCTATAATAAATACTGTAGGTCACAGAGACAATCCTAGGAAACTCCTGAAGTACCCACAGAAATATCAGAAGGGACCATGCATTATGCTAATAACACTGGTTAAAAATGTATTTTTTATGCACACAATATTGTGGGATCTAAATGCTCTAAAAAAGGTCAAAAAGACTTCTTTGTAAATAAAATTGTGAAGCATCACCCTGTTTATTGTATCTTTATATACTGCGATGTTTTATATCATTAGCCATGTGTTGCGATGTGTATCATTTCACCACATTCTTGCCAATACACACCCCAGTAGCTTTGGTTAAGAATTTAAACTTCCATCTTTAGAGCCCTATTTAAGGAATGAGTTTTTTAAAAAAAAACTTTCAGCTGATACAAGTCTGTTGATTCTGCCTTGAACTACACAATTCTGATAAAGGTACATTCATACATTCTTAAAACTGGGAAGGCCAGTGCATTGGCTGAAAATATCAGCAAAAACCTTGCAACCGTGCATCATTAACATGTTTACTCCATTGTTTTATTTAACTTTTTGTGTTTTCAGGTCCAGCTGCTTGTTACCAGTCAGGATGTCGAGAATTACAAGCAGATCAAGTCGGACCTGGACCAGCTGCGCTCCATTGTGGAGAAATCTGAACTGTGGGTGTACAAGAGGCAGGGACCGGATGAGGGCATGGACGCAGTAGAGGCACTCTCGACTGAACCAGAGCATAAAAAGGTGAAATACATTTAAAACCATATGGATTAAAGCAAACACACTCACACACACTGAGCTACTAATCTTTACTTTAGTAAGACCTTTTTCTTTAATTCTGACACACTCTGCAGGGGGATTCAGGGGGCACAGACAAACCAAAAAAAGCAGAAAGTACTAGCAGCTACAACTACAGAGTGGTTAAAGAGGTAACTAATTTACTTGATAATATGATTAATACTCCTGGATCTACCGGTCTTACAGTGTTTGCCTTAACCACTAACATTTCCTTTTTTGAATTTCTCTCTGTTGTGTATCAGATCCTTCTGCGGCTCAGCAGGTTGTGTGTCCAGGAAGGTCTTTCAGGCAGGAAGAGCAAGAAACAGCAGCAGAGACTTTTGAGGAACATGAGCGCCCACGCAGTCGTCCTTGAGCTCCTACAGATCCCCTATGAGAAGGTTTTCTTTACATGGAAATATTGTTGAATGGCATAATTCTGGTGTGAATGTGAGCAGACCTCACTTAAGTATTTTTTACGCTATAGGGAGAAGATCTTCGCATGCAGGATATCATGAAGCTGGCCCACCAGTTTCTACAGAACTTCTGTGCAGGAAACCAACAGAACCAGGCGCTGCTGCACAAACACATCAATCTGTTCCTAAACCCAGGGGTGAGCAGTCCAGACACCATGCATCATTCAATACACAGAGTCTTCATTTATTCTGAAGGCTCAAACTTGTTTTCTCTTTTGTTCAGATTTTAGAAGCCATCACCATGCAGCACATCTTCATGAACAACTTCCAGCTGTGCAGCGAGATCAATGAGCGTGTGGTTCAGCACTTTGTTCACTGCATTGAGACACACGGCCGCAATGTGCAGTACCTTAAGTTCCTCCAGACCATAGTCAAAGCAGAAAATAAATTTATTAAAAAGTGTCAGGACATTGTCATGGCAGAGGTTAGGACTCTTCACTTTTTTACCCATGAGTCTTCGTAATATCATCATATCCTAATATATTGACCTTCAACTGTTGTGTTTCTCCTTAGCTGGTGAATGCTGGAGAAGATGTTTTGGTCTTTTACAACGACCGCGCCTCGTTCCAGACATTAGTGCAGATGATGCGATCAGAGCGGGACCGCATGGACGAGAACAGTCCTTTGATGTACCACATCCACCTGGTGGAGCTCCTGGCAGTCTGCACTGAGGGCAAAAATGTCTACACAGAGATCAAGTGCAACTCTCTGTTACCACTTGATGACATTGTTCGGGTAGTGACCCATGAGGACTGCATCCCTGAGGTGAGAGGAGCTTCAGAGCAAGTTAGGATGCAGAAGAGCAAAAGGCTTATAAAGCATTTTTTATCCACTAGTAGCGTTCTCTGATAAATATACCTTTGAATGTAATGGAAGATAAAACGTTGAAGTTACAACAGTTACAATGGAAATATGTTTTTTAAAGTTCTTTCATTTTTATGTTAAAGTGACGTGCTGTGCCAACACACACGAGATTAGTTAAAATATGGTGTGCCTCTTATGTGTTTTACAGGTGAAGATTGCTTATATCAACTTCCTGAACCACTGCTATGTGGACACTGAGGTGGAGATGAAGGAGATCTACACCTCCAACCACATGTGGAAACTCTTTGAAAACTTCCTTGTTGACATCTGTAGAGTAAGGAACACTGAGCTCACTTTTAAACTAGGACTGTGCAATACATTTCATTTTTGAAAAATATCAATATATTTTTAAGTGAGATATGGGGAAAGACAGTTTTGAAGATTTCATCCATCCATTATCTATTCAGCTTATGCCTTTCAGGGTCGCGGGGTGGCTGGGGCCTAACCCAGCTGACAATGGGTGACAAGCAGGGTACACCCTGAACCGGTAGCCAGCAGATCACAGGGCCACATAGACAGACATACAACCATTCGCGCTCATACCCATACCTAAGGGGAATTTGGAGTCACCTATTAAGCTTACAAGCATCTTTTTGGTCTGTGGGAGGAAGCTGGAGTGCCTGGAGAGAACCTATGCATGCACGGCGAGAACATGCAAACTCTTCACAGAAAGGCCTGGGGATTGAACCAGCAACTTTCTTGCTGTGAGGCATGCGCACTAACTGCTGCGCCACTGTGCTGCCAGTTTCTAACTTTGTGTTGATAATATAAAGATATATTATGTACTGAAAGAATATTGTTTACTGCAAGACCACAAAACCAATATGGTGTTTGACCACAAGGTAATCAATTTGAATCACTTAATCTTAAAAGTAATTGTCATTTTAGTTTTTAAATTTTATTTATGGGTTTTTTTTTTGCAAACATGTAGTTTTTATGTGTTGAGACATGACATTTGGTGCATGTTACCCAGCTCTATTTTAAATTTCTCTGTTGAGACAAGATTTTTTAGTAACCAACAGCATTATCCTGTTTTGATTTTTACAGGTGTGTAACAACACAAGCGACCGAAAGCATGCAGACACCATCCTGGAGCGCTATGTGACTGAAACGGTCATGAGTATCGTGACGACTTTCTTCAGCTCACCGTTCTCTGACCAGAGCACCAGCCTGCAGGTATGTTGGCACACTGTTTAGAGGCATTAGGTTAGCTTGGAATTATGTGTGAATTGTATCTCCAAAAAGATGAAAAAAGGACAATATCATGACTGTGAATTTTTAAAATAATTTGTTCAAACTTAGTTAAGGAAATTGATCATTTTTAGTTTTTAAACACCAAAAATGCCATATAAAATTCAAAAGGGGTATAGATAGGCCTAAAGCCTCCTGCAGCAGCCTCCACTTTTACAAGCCCTCCTTGAAGTCTGATCTGCAGTTCCCCTTGTTATGCTCTTATGCTATATGTAATAAAAATGGATGAGTTAAGAAAATAACTGCATTTCCTGTACAGTTTTGATCAAGAGATGACCTGTTCACACCAAATTATTTTTTTGAACCAGGCTGTTAACAGGTTTCACTCTATAGGAGAAATGGGGCCTGGCTTCCAGACCTGCACTTTTTTAATGCTTGTGCTTAACATTAATTGTTATTATTTATTATTCATGGTATGCTTATCTTTAACACCCAAGGGAAATATGTTTGTCCAGAGTCACTATATAAAGTTCTAAAACAAAGAAATAGGGATCTTCAACATTAATATATAAAGTTATTAGCAGCTTGATGAAACACAAACTACTTTGGTTTTTACAAAGGCAAATAGCCAATTACAGTAACAGGTGAAGATTGCATACATCATTTGTACAATCAGATTTGGCCACACCCCAATCCAGGCTGTCTTCATCCTCTTCTTATCCAATGTTCTTGAGAAGCATTGAATTAAAAAAAAAAAAAAAAAAACCTGCAGAAATTCTGGTGCCATGAACATTTCAAACATCTCAGTATGTTTTAGTTTCTCTCCAGACATCTTCACATTAAGATCAGTTTAATAATTCTCAGTATGTGTTGTGCTCCAGGTTGCCGTCCAAAAGAATGTAAGTAAAGATACAGTATTTGTTTGCTCTGCAGTTTTATTTAAAAATATAAAGAGTACAGAATCTTGACTTTTAGACTCTGAACTGTTCCCTATTTTTATCCTAGAGTTTCCCCAGAAATGACTAAATCAGTGCCTCTTTGTAAAGACCGGGAATTGCTTTTCCACCAGTAAATGTCATTATCCGCCCAATTGTGTGTCTTAATCAGTGTTGTGTTAGTCATAGTTCTGTCGAAGTAATCAGATGGTCCAGATAAGACTAGTCATTGTGAATGTAGTTGTTTGAATCCTAATATTGTGATCCAGCACTCTCTATAGAGATATTATTAGCAATCTCATTAATTGATCACATGTTGATCAGAAAGCAAATATTTGCAGTGCTCCCTCTACTAATTTAGGAACCCTTAACTCTTTGTGGTATTTAAGATTCAGATTGTTTTTATTTGCAGATCACGTTATACTGTAGTTAACACAAATCTGTGTACACAAGACTTGAAATATAGGGCAATGAACATCTAACCGAGATTTTGAATGTAAAGCTTTAGTGAAAACTAGGGTATTTTGTAGGTAAATATGTGATGCATTTTGGTTATTTTGCATGCACCCTTTATATCTTCACTGCTGTATCCTCTTCTGCAGGCCTCTCTGTTGGGAAAAATATTCCAGGTATTTGTTGTTCTTTTTAACTTGAAGGTAAAACACAGAATTGGGTGTTGTTTGGTTTTTAAGGAAATATTTAGCCTTGGTAAATTGTATGTTTGTATGTGTGATACTCTGAAGTGTATATGGGCTATGTGTGGGCAAATGTCTGCTCAGGGATTTGTGGTTTTCCTGGGAAAGCAAAGAACAGTCTGTGGGTCAGCACGCTGCTATGACTTCAGGTGTAGTCACACTCTCTTAGCAACGTCACTGTGTGTAAAGAAGTTTGTGTTTGTCATACTTAAAGGCAAGACAGAAGGACCAGGTCTTGGTGCTAAAGACAGCATATGGGTGTCTTCTATGTTGTCAGGGGACATTTAGCCTTCGAAATCAGAAAAAGTTCAATCTGAATAGAATGATTTTTCATCTTTTTTTTTTGTTCCTGTTTCTTCCAGACCAGACAGCCGGTGTTTGTGCAGCTGCTGCAGGCCGTGTTCAGGGTCTATCACTGCAACTGGTTGATCCCGGTGCAGAAAGGCTCTGTTGAAAGCTGTATCAAGGTGCTCTCTGATGTCGGTAAGACAAGTTCCTAAGTAAGATGTATGAGAAGTCATGAAAAATGCTGTTTCACAAACATAAACTTTTACATTCTAAACCACTCTTTTTTGCAGCAATAAAAAAAGGGTGTATTATAATTTCATAGATAATTTCATAGATTATGTTTCTTCGGGCACCGATTGGCTGAGCAGTTGGCCAGCACAACACAAGTTTCAGGCACAGTTTCTATGAATTTAACCCTCAGCCTAGTCCCCTAAATCTATATTGAGACAATCTCAATTCAACACAGTCAAACTGTATAAAAAAAACAAACATACTGCTGTCATCACAACTGGCAGCTATGGTTCAGAGTTGTACTAAAGTAGATTTCTGTGATATAATGTTAAGGGGAATCCTGAGCATGCATCAGTGCACACAGCTGTGTGTATTTCATCTCCGTGGTTGACAGCATCCAGTTCCTGGGATTTTCCTGGCACTTCTTCCCATTTCATTGACAGTTTCACTTGTTGGTGATGTTGGCTTGTCAAACAAGCAAAATATGATATGGCTTTGGTGAATTTTTGGTAGATTTCCGCCATCATTCTATCTCACCATTGCTGCACTACAGCCTCATCTACTCTCTGCCGGATAGGCACTGGGTGATGAAGTTGATGGCTCGGATTCAGAGTTATAATGATTGTGCTAGTTTGTTTGCAGCAACCTCTAAAATTTACTGCTCACACTCTATAAACAACTGAAAAACAACAACAGCAACAACAGAACAAAAAAATGAAATACTCTTCACTCGTGGCATACGGACATTGTCATGTGCTTTTTACTATAGTAAAGGTAAAATTTAATCTAGACATTTAATGTTGTCTTTTTTCTCTAAATAGTGCTGACTCTAACGTCGACATCAACTGCTGACTTTTTTTCTCAGCATACAATGTTGATTGTTTTCCCATCATTTTGACTTTTTACTCAACATGTATATTGGAAAAATAACTCTCATGACTGGCCCTTATCCTCTGCCATAGACTTCACCCTATTCAATTGATATTAAGTAAAACAAAGCAAAACAACAGAACACATGGAAGTCCCTATGAGGAGATTTGTTTTTGACCCCAAAGGCTAATAATATTTCTGTGCCTGAGCAGTTGAATAAGTAGAAAAAAGCAGGACCATATGATAATGCACATATAAACAGAAAAGTACACTCTAGTGAAAACAAGGAAACACATGCTTATGTAATGTTGCAGCATCGTACCACAAGACTCTCCTTTGATATTCATAAAATTCTGTCTTATCCCACAATGTTTTATCCATCAGCCAAAGGAAGAGCTATCGCCATCCCCGTAGACCTGGACAACCAGGTGAACAACCTGTTTGTGAAATCCAACAACATTGTCCAGAAAACAGCCATGAGCTGGAGACTTTCTGCCCGCAATGCCATCCGCAGAGACTCCGTAGTGACTGCCTCAAGGGACTACAGGAACATCATTGAGAGGCTTCAGGTGCTGTATTTGTTCAATCGTGTGTGTCGTTGGGTGTGAACTTTAAATTAGTTATAATATGTATTGTCTTGAATGCAGGACATTGTGTCAGCTCTGGAGGACCGTCTGCGCCCGCTGGTCCAGGCTGAGTTGTCTGTTCTGGTGGACGTGCTTCATCGGCCTGAACTGCTTTTTCCAGAAAACACAGACTCACGCAAGAAGTGTGAGAGTGGAGGGTTTATATGCAAGTAAGCACAGAAATGTCATCTCTATTTACATATGTTGAAAGGTAAATGGACTTGAGCTTGTTAAACACTTGTCTGATCATCTGATTACTGACAGTGCTTTTACACTGCAGGTTGGACTTAAGCTCTCGCACCTTTCATGCCACAAACACACACTCATGGTTCAGTTAAGTTTGATTGATTAGGATTCTCATTAGCTGCAGCATTACTGTAGCTAGTTTTCCTGTGATCGGCAACATCTTTTACAATGTGACAGCGGCAGGAATCCTTCCAACATAAAATCAGCATTACACATTAAATAAAACATACAATATTCTGACCTACATAAAATATATCAATACAACATCAACAACACGACAAAAGATAACACAGTAACACAGTTTGGGCAGTTAGTAGCAGGGGGATAGTAAAATGTTTTCATTGAAGTAACATCAATGTGTAACATTGATGTGTTTCTGTTTTTTATAGTATATATTTTTTAATCTTATCATGAACAACTCAAACATATATATTAATGTCATTACTTTGACTATACACATTTTTCTTTACCTTTTCAATAGCCTTTGTTTTCACTTGAAACTATCCTAAATTTCGTATTTGAGTGTTGCTATGACCCATTTTGGATGGTCCATAGTGATCAGATACAAGCGTGGGCTAGATTTTCTCCACTCATACGAGGTGTGTGAGAAAAGTCCCTGGACTGGTGTCACAAAGGATTTATTTCAAACCCAAACTTCAAACTAAGAGTTTTCCCCTTCAAAGTAATCCCAGCATGTCTACAAAGAGATACAGCGGCGTTTGCTTTGGTCAGTGTGCGAGAAGAGGCAAGAGTTGTGGCAGGACAAATCATGGCCGCTTCACCATGACAACGCGCCTGCTCACAATGCCCTGAGCATCCGACAGTTCCTGGCCGAGAAGAACATCGCCGTGCTGGAGCAACCTCCCTACTCACCCGACCTGGCTCTGTGTGATTTTTTCCTCTTCCCCAAGCTCACCTGTTTTGAAGATTTGGATGACATCAAAAAGGCTGTGACGATGGAGCTGCGGAGGATCCCGGACGAATCCTTCCAGGAGTGCATAAAAGCGTGGCAGAGAAGGATGGGACAGTGCATTAGACTCCAGGGGGATTACTTCGAAGGGGAAAACTTGTAGTTTGTAGTTTGGATTCTAGGTAAATCTTTTGTGACACCAGTCCTGGAACTTTTCTGACACACCTCGTATGCTGATGGTTAAGGGTGTATATAGTTCGCCATCAGTATCATCAGCATCAGTTTTGGCTTTAAAGGCAGCTGGCAGGTTGGAGACCCTTGAGAATCAGTTGTGGGAAAATAATTAAGAAAAATTCTTTCTTTACAAAAAGTAAATTAATACACCATAGTGAGCACTGGGGTTATTTTTGCACATTGCTTTTAATCTTCCTTTAAAATGAACAGCTACAGTAGGTGTGACATCATGCAACTAAAAGGAGACCCCTGGGGTGCAGCTATGTTTACAGTAAAAAAGTACAAGTCATGATGATGTTCTTGTTCATGAGGAGGAAGAAATTATTCATTCATGTTCATATCCAATTTTCCACAGACTTTAACTGTGACATTGTAGTCACAAAGAAAGCAGAAAAAATTCAGAACGCAGAGAAAGGAAGGTCCAAGGACAAAAGTCACAGCACTGAAACACAATTCAGTTGAGAATACACACCAAAGACGGTTGAATTTTTAAGTCTGTTAGATTATATACAGGGTGCTTTTATTACATTATTTCCAACCACAAGTTAACATGCTACCACTCTAGCCTGCCCCCCTACAGACAAGTCTATGAAGTAGTGTTTCACTCACATAAGTATGACACCAGAGAAATTTTAATTTTTTAAGTCACTGTGTGGAAAGTTCATAAAACAGGGAAAGATGTTTTAACTCTCACATGAGTTGGTATTCCTCTTCTCTTCCCTGTTGGTGCAAATCAACAGAATGATAATTTAATGTTAAGAAATTGAAATAAATTACTCAAGAGATCTAAAACCATGTATACTTTTGCAGGCTGATCAAACATACAAAGCAGCTACTGGAGGAGAATGAGGAGAGACTGTGCATCAAAGTTCTGCAGACACTGCGAGAGATGATGACAAAAGACAGAGGATATGGAGAGAAGGTAGGAGCAGCTGCAAATCAAAGTGCTATCCCTTGATCTTGCTTTTCTAAAAGTATTAAGATGCTGATGCATCAGTTTGTAAGACTTTAACATAGACCAAAAAGTCTCTTTAAACTCTTGCAAGGAGTTTCATAGGTAGTGGATCAGACTGAAATTAATACCTGCCCTTTTATGACCCATAATGGCAAACAAGACCACTGGAGGGATGACAGGTTACTTCTATGGTGTTGTTCTTTACATCTGTATCAGCCGCTGTGACATAGATATTAGATATTCATCTTGAGTTGCACTTTAGATTTTTACATTCAAGTAGAATCAGAATTCATGGCTTTAATACTTTTAACACATGTACAGGACAAAATTTAGCAGAGAGATTGTTCTTGCTATTTTGTTCACAGGGGCAAAAGGTAACATGTTGGAGTTCCTCAATGGAGCTTTTCAGATTTACAGTTTAAAGACCTTTGCACTGTCATCACTATCATCAAAATCCAATGAATTTTACTCAAGTGTCTTCTGTTTTAATGTTTATACTAACGTTTTCCTTATGATAAGACAGGAGACAGAATTTAAGAAAATGAGTTTGAATAGAAATAAAACAAAAAAAGAAAGTAAGTTGCCGATGCTGAGAAAATGTTTAGCTTTGTAGTCAGAGTTGTTCGTAACGGACTTCCAACAACAGCCATGTTCCTGTGATGTTACACTCAGGGTTGGAAAATCTTACCATGTCATCCCATTGTACTGTAATATTACTGTTGTTCTCTTATAAAGTTGAATTCTGAGAGCTGTTTTGATTTTTTTTTTCATTTCTTTATCAAAAAGTCACTGTAGGGTCACCATGGATGTTGCAGTGGACCTTAAAGATAGAGGCTCGTAATTAGTTTACTAGTTTTTCTTCTCTCAGACTGATATGTATGTAAAGCCTAACTTCCTTGCCTGCTCTTTCTTTGTTAGGGAAGAACTGACCAGAAGTGCTGCCACCAGTGTTTCCTCATGCAGTCCTACTATAGTAATACCAAACTGTCCCATCAAAGTTCCTTTCTTTCAACCTAGCTTCAAAAATAGGTACATCTGATTGAATAAGAATAATCAGGTAGAAAGTGACATGATCCTAACAGCACAAAGTTTTTTCATCTTCTTTCCCGTGTTGCAGCTGTGAGCGCATGTGTAAGTGCGCATATGTGCTGCTGTCATTGAGCAAAATACACACCAAAATATGTGAGATGTGGCTAATATTTTAATGAAAAAATTGCATGTTTTCTTGAAATATTGTGATATAATCCTGAGGCTGTATCATCCACCCCCTAATTAACAGCTTTAGGATATACCACCCTGGGTGTGACGGCACCTGAACATGGCTGTTATGGGAATGTGGCCTATTTAACAGGATTAGATAGAGAGCGATACAGTTACAAAGACTTGCCACACCAGAGAGAAGTGATCTTATTTTGAAGGGAATTGGAATGATCTTGTGTCACATTCACCTCCGCAGTCACTGAGCACGTGTAAGAAATGCTTCCAGTCACACTCACCTCTGTATAAGATTTCACTAACAATCTTTTATAAAGACTGGTGCGTGTCGCTGTGAGAGCTCTTCAGTGTTAACTCTCATAACTAACATGTCCTGCTGTATGACTGAGCTTCCTTCTTCCTTTAATGTTATCTAACCCTGTGTTCTCTTTCAGCTCAGGGCCTTTGATGATGAGATGGATATGCTGAAGGTTATGTTTCCTTTTTCTTCTTTTCTTGTTTCCTCAAGCTGCTGTCTGTTTTGTGAAGTAGATTGTTCTGCAACTGTACTATAGTGGCTGCTTGGTGTTGTAGCAAATGTAGGTTCCTGAAGGGGGTAACATATAATCCACTAAGTCTGACGCTCACACCTGCCTCTCTCTCTGCCTAATGCTGGATTAATTGAAATCAAAGAGATAGAGAAACCATCAGCAGAGCTGTTGTTCTTCCAAGGTGAGTCACTTGCCAGCTTGGCAACTAGCCAGTGGTGCATAGTGTCCTCCTACACAGGACATTAACATGCTCTACTTCCCGTCAATATCAGCTCCACATATATGGAAAGTCATCCCAGTACATGTTTCTGTACATCTTGACATTATCTGCTGCTGACCTCTTGGCCAGGTCGCCCATGTAAATGAGGTCTTGATCTCAATGGGAATTATCTGGTTAAATAAAGGTTAAATAAAATAAAATAAATAAATCTCCAATTCCACATTTTACATCCACAAATTGTCCTTACTCAGGACATTGAACACACTCTACTTCCTGCCACTGTAAGAGCCACAGAAGTCAACCTAGGACACATGTTCTGTACATTTGACATTATCTCCAAATCTGTGGTTTGCATCTACACATTGTCCAAACATGACATTTTTACATGCTCTACATCCTGTCACGTTGAGCGGTACATGTATGAAAAGTCATTCAAGGATGCATGTTCTGTACATTTTGACTTTATCTCCAACTTTGCTTTACACCCACACTTTGTCCTCACACAGGACATCTAACAAGCTCTACTTTCTGTTAGTATAAGCGCTGCATATATGGACAGTCAGTTTGGGATACATGTTCTGAATACTTCTGTATCTTCAGCTACGCAGCTATGTCTTGCAGGACGATGATTGTGCTCTATTTTCTACCAAGACAAGCAGTACATGTATGGAAAGTCATCCAGGGACATGTTTTCTGTACATTTTGACCTAATCTGCAGTTCTGCATGTTCTCTCTGAACATTGTCCTCAAACAGAGTGTTAAACATGCTCTTCTGTCTGAAAACACGCAAGCGTGTAGAGCAGGAATGTGTGGTTACCAAGAGGGTCACATTGTCTTTTCTTGTCTCTGAAGGGCACAGCTCTTACAAATGAAACAGGTAAAAATAGATTATTTATAACACTTACATTTAGGTTTAATTGCAAAAAGTACTTCAATATTAAAAAGCTAAAAAGATAATTAAAACCAATATAAGCTTTTCAATCAAAGAAACATAATATTTACAGGCTTTCTTAAGATTTTTTTTTAAATATTTTTTCCCATGCATTGAGTAATGCTCCATACAAGGTTTTGAAAAATGAGGTATGTGTTCATTTAATGAAATATCACAAAATGTTTCATTAAGGCATACAAATTTTGAAATCTTTCTATATAAATCTTTGATTTATGTAATACTTTTAACTCTCTTCACGAGGTTAGAGAGATATAATTGGTTGTCATGTTTCTTGAAAACTCTTAATTCTCTTTTAAAAAAAAATCTATCTATATATAAAGTGAACCAGAAAAAGAGATTTTTAGAGAAATATTTACATTTTTCATGGTGTTTTATCAGCTTGATTTCTTACTGTTTATACTTAATTCATTGTTTGGAATTGGATTAAGGTCTACCAGTTGCCCATCCTGATTTAAAGAAAGTCATTTGATTAAATATTTACCTTAATATTTAGGAATCAATATAATTTTCTGTAACTATTTTTTTTAATATTATGCACAGTATCAATGCCTGATGCCAAATTCAACTTTTTAGGATTTATTTTGATTTTTTTTAAGCTTTTATGAGAAGAAACTGTAAAATCAAAAGGAAATCTATAAAGAGAGTTGAAAACAATATCTAATTAAAGAACCATGAGTTGGACCTGATACCCAGGATACCCTCTTAGAGGGATAGAGCCACAGTTTATGACGTGCAGTGTAACCACCAGTGACGCCTGGCTCTTTCCTTAGAGCCCCTGTAATTGTACCTAAGAAAAGTTGAGCTGCCAGGGGACTGACACCTAGTGATGCATTACTGTCTAAAATAAACAGCATTTTTAATTATTTACATTTATAAGAGAAAATGTGCCCCCAAGCATACTTTCTTGAAAAATAAGGTTTGAGAAAAGTATACAAGGTGCAGTATTTTATTGCTGCTGTTATTTGCCATCAATGTGTATTTCCATGGCAGCAGTATAAGAAAGATCTACCATCATTAAAATGCAAGACATTTATATTATCTCACTACAGCAAAAATATTGGCATCCCTAAATGTTAATTCACATTGCATTACGGCATTGTGAAGTAGAAGAGAGCACGGCTTGATACAGTTCATACACATAATCAGACTTGTACACACAAACGCCGACTGGCAGTCCTTTCTCCCCACTGAAACACCTCTGTTACTATAATGAAAGCCAACAGAGAGATGGGATCACCTCAGTCCCTCTTTAGGTCTTTGGTCTTTAATGAAGGTCAAATGTCACAGGGGCATATACATTATGTCTTCAAATGTTCTTTTGAGTAAGCCTTTTGATTTAAAAAAGGCTTAAACAGGAAGTAAAAGTAATAACGAATACAATCACAAACAAAGTGCTGCAAAATTTCTTCTAAGCTTAAAATTGATCTTGCTCTCAGAAGTAGAGAGTTGTGTTCTCTTTCTATGTAAGAGGTCTAGAGTTGCCAAAAGGTGAAGATCATAAAACCATAAACTTATATCACTTCCCCTTCATTACTTGTTCCTTTTTATCAACTAGGTTTACTGTCACCGTCAATGTTTAAGTTGTCATTGGGTGTTTCCCCAGCATCTCCCATATACGCCTATAGGGGGCACTGTGGCTGTGCACGTCTGGCCTCTGTGTGCGTATTAATGAATGTGCTGGGCTGTGGCAGTCACTGAGGCTGTGTCCTAGTTTTCCTTGCCTGGGAGCTGCACGATTCCTGGGCCCCTGCCAGCTCTGGGACGAGGTTACATAAGAAGCCGTCTCTCTTTTTTTTTTTTTTTTTTTTTTTTTTCCTGGAACTCAGCCCCTCCGCTGATGTGTGACCTTCAGCAGTAATTGCCAATAAAAGTGTAGAGGAGCTGTTTACCCACACTGCTGGCGTGCGTGCGTGCGTGAGCACCGCCTGTGTGTATTAATGTGAATCAAAGAGGAGAAGGGGGATAAAGGGGGGCCTGCAAGAGAAAGATAATATGCCTGCACACCTGTTTGATTCTGTCTGTTTCTTTTTTTTTCCACCTCATGGCTCTGTTAAATCATTGTGACACAATTCCTCTTTGCTCTGCACTTTTACTCACAAACTGATGCGGACATGCCCACTCAGTGTGAAGATGTGAACCTCTGTTTGTGTAGGTGTTATATGAAAATGTGCCTTTGGCTCCTGTCTCCTCTGCTGACCTTTGAGTAGAGCTGTAAAAGGTTATTATATCATTGAACAGCAGCAGGGTGTGAACCTGTCGAACAGGAATCATGGTGTATGTAGGTCACATGAAGCTAGGTAATAATTAGCAGCAGGTTGTTTTAAAAGGATAAGATCCAATAGATATGTTTGTCTAACTGTATTTGGTTTTAGTCACCAGTTCAACAGATTTGTAAGTCGCCTACCAAGATGATTTGAATTTTTGGTTGGGTTCAGCTTTAGGTTACATTGTCTTCACCTCCGGTTACATTTGTTTTGCAGCCAGTGGGATATTGATACCCATCTATATTTCCAGCAGAATAATTGCCAGTTAAAGTGGTGATAGTTGAGGTTTATTTTGAGGTTGGGAGTCATGCTACAGTATATTTGCCCTAGTCAAAAGAGGGTTTTCTTCAATAAAGCACTACCTCCTGCACATGTTAAAACAGCTCTACAGAGAAATACAGGACTGTACGTCAATGACCATAAGCATCCAGACACACTAGTCTCTTTTTGTGAAAATACAGTGAAACATTTTAAGTTGTAATGTAATATTATTTGAGAGACATAAATTAACATATGGATTAAGGGTGTTTATAAATGAAGAGAAGAGGTGTGTGTTATGTAGAGAAAGGAAAGCAATAAAGTCAATTTAACATACAAACAGCAGTAAAATTCATATGAATCTCAAGCACTGCATTATTCTGAAAAAAGCACTGCTAATACCACACTTTCAGATTGAAAAGAGTTGCGTGGTACCCCAACAGAAAGGTGCCATAATAGTAGAACAGTACCCTTCCCAACTTTTGACAGTGGAAATAATTACGGACTGTATTGAAATGAACTGGACTGGACCACTTGGTCAAAATGGACCATTTTTCTCTGACACACCAGGTTCAATATTGGATGAGCTTGCTGACTGCAGACATTGTAATCCTCCCCTGTTTTTCATACTCTTTCATTCATGGTGTCTTTTAAGGTTGTCTAAGATCTTTCAGTGAACCACGAACAACACTGAGACAAAAATTAAAGTATTACTAAAACTAACATAAACTAAGAGTTAAAAAACTAAACCGGCCCAATAAAATAGCTTTGATAACAATAACTGAAACTTAACTGAAATTGAAAACAAAAACTTAAAATATTCCCAAACTATTACGTCAGTGCAAATAAAGATCTGATATGCTGTAATCATGGATATTTTGTAGTCCAGACGGCAGCAGATGTATTCCTGACCTCTCTGATGTGTGCACAGCACAGCGTTGCTAAATGTCAGGGAGGTGATTATCAGACAAATCCATCGCTCTTTGCCTGTCAGACTTATGTAAGAGCCAGAGGAGTGCAGGATACACAGCGCCAGGCTTTTTTTTTCACTAACAGGCTCCCCCTCTTCACCTGGCCTCATGTGTGTGTGGTCTATTCAAAGCTGTTATGCAAGAAGCCAATGTTGGAATAAGTCATGTTTCATCTCTTCCACGGCCCTGTTTCAAACCCTGTTTTATTCACTCGGTTCTTCCACTTGTTGGCAGATGAGTCTGCAATAAAAACCCTTTTCTTCAGCTTTTGATTTTGAAGAATCTGCTTGTTTTGAGTGGCATAGCCTGCTCTAGTCATGAGGGTTGTATTCATTTTACAGTGCAGAAGTAGGTCAGTTGCGAGGAAAATGACAGAGTATGGTTTTTAATTTAGTCTACTTTTCTGTCTACGTAAAACAAGCAGCAGAGTGGTTTAGATATGAGTCAGCCTGTAAAACATGTTTATTTACACACATCCTTGAACACACCTACACACTGCAATAGAACTAGCTCCATTTATGTTTGTTGTGTGTATGTTTTTATGTTCACATTTATCTCCTCTATCGACAACCTGAAAGGTGTGAGACTGATCGAAGTGGGGGGAGGAGGGGGTTGTCCCTGGGAGTTTCCAGTGTGGAGGAATACACTATTGTAGAGCGGATGTGGCCGCTGTAGGGGGGTTACTCTGTGGTCTCTTTGGTCGGACTGGAGGAAGATTAACTGCACATATCTTCTCTGATCAGCATATCGCTTTGTGATTTGATGTGGTGACGCAGAGACAAAAAATGAGCTGCAGCAGTGTTTACGGAGAGTGTGAGACTCTCTGAGCTGTCGAGAATAAAATCAAGTCTTTCATTCATTATTTAGGAAAAAGAAACCAATGCTTTTAAAGATTCTGTTGATTACTCAGAATTATGATAATAGCAAAATCTATTTACTTCTAAAAAATTGCATTTTTTGGTACGATATCCGGTATTTTCTTACAGACTACTTTACAGACATAGTTTACACTGACACGAACTCAACCAAGGCATAAAATTAACAGAAAGAGAATCTCACATTATTCTAATACAGCAACTATGTTGACTGGTTTGTCATTATGGTAGTGTGTGGCTTCATGTTCTTAGTTATCTTTGTATCTTGGCTGGCGACTTTCAAGAAATCCGTGCATAATAAATTGCCCCATATTCATATTTGTTGGTCAGTTTTTCCTTGGATGAGCTTTAAAATAGACTGTTAAACCTATGTCCTTTTCCTGGGTCTCACAATGCACTGCTAAGCTTGAAGGGAGCGAAGAATAACTGTTTTGTTTTTGTATCTGAAAGTCTCAGCTCAGGTGAGAGACTTCAAGGATGAATGGTAGATGGCAGACGGGACCCTAGTGGAGGTAATGTCAGCATCTGTTTGCCTGATGATGCCCCCAAATGATTTGATTTTAGGGCATCTACAAAGACAGTACAATAATGTGCCTTCTTCCATAAAAAAATAAATAGGAAATATATGTTTTCATGAAAAGTTATTTTAAGAGCCCATATTTTGCCTTAACCAAGGTTCATATATTTCATTTTGATGACTGCGAGTGTATGCTCACAACAGCGCTGGGTATATTCATGAACCTCACGATACAATACGTCTTCTTTTTTGTAAAAACAAAAATAACAAGGACAAGATTTAGAGGATCCTACAACTTAAGACACTTCAAATTCAGATCTTTAGAGATCTTAGAAGTATTTTGTATTTTAAAATCTGTGCTGCATCATGTAGTTTGGCCTCTACAGCAACATTCTGAACTGCACAGGGGGTGATATTACCCATGGTGTATTTTAGAAACTGCTGTGACAGCATTTGTAGTAATATCCATCTATCCATCATCTATACTGCTTATTTATTTTGGGGTCGTGGGGGGCTAGAGCTTAACCCAGCTGACATTGGGTGAAAGGAGGGGTACACCCTGAACCAGTGGCCAGCCGATCACAGGGCTGTTTACAGACACGAACAACCATTCACACTCACACTCATACCTAAGGGCAATGTAGAGTCACCAACTAACCTAATGAACGTGCTTTTGGTTTGCCGGGGGAAACTGGAGTGCCTGGTGAAAACCCACACAGGCACTCCAGTTTCCATGCAAACTTCACAAAGAAAGACCCCTGTCAACACGGGGGGGGTCGTACCCGCAATCTTCTTGCTGTGAGGCAGACACACTAACCAGCTGCGCCATCGTGCCGATCTATTTGGGGTCATATTGATTATGTTAAATCTGTATCATTACAAGTATCAAGAAGAAGTAGATGGCATATATTGTTGTTTCAGTTTTTTTGCGTAGGCCTAGTTCACAATCACTTATGTTAAAACACCTTCTAGTTTTCACATACCAAGTACCCCTGATCCAGCGGTATTCTCAGTCTAAGCCACCCTGTTGAGCTTCTGGAACTTTAAGGCCCACTTCCACCATCTGGGCCCAGTCTGCTTTGATTGGTTGACTGGTTTCCCGTATGGTAATTTGTCAGTTCAGCAAGGTTCAGGGCCAGGCTTCAATCTTCTCTACTTTCTATCTACAATCTATGCCCTGTACTGGGCCTGATACCAGGTGCCAGTGGGCTTAAACTGTTGATTAAACAATGATAAGAAAATCAGTATTAAATTGAATAAAATAGGAATTAAAGGACTGTGCAAGAGTTTAAGCTTTGTGTGAAAAAAAGTTTAAAGTAAAATTGCTGTTATATTTGTACATTTCAATTGTTTATTTTTGTCATTTTACAAAATGCAAAGTAACCAAACTGAAGAAAATCTAAATTAAATCAAATCAACATTTGGTGTGATTTCCCAAACCAGCAATTCATTCTTGTTGGTGCACTTGAAAATAGATAGTCAGACTTTTTGGGGGGTTTATAGTCAGGTGTATAATTAACTTCTGATACCAAAAAGGTGCTACTGATTATTTATGTAGGTTGATACAGTCATTTACTGAAACAAAAACAGCACTGTAAGAGACATAGACCTGGTGAGGAACAGCCAAACTCTGCTACCAAGGTGAGGTTGTGGAAGTCATTTTCATTTCACAGTTCATGAATCACAAGGTCTCTCCCGGGCAAAGATCTGAAAGTTGACTGGGGTTTCAAGATGTGCAGTGACATCAGCCCGTAACTGGCAGAAGCCAAAGGGACTGAGGAACACCCATCTAATGACTCACTAGAAAGGTCTTAAAGAAAGAATTGCATCCAAAATAATAACTTTATTTGAATAGCACTTTTAAAAACAGAGGTTTACAAAGTGCTTTGACAAACAGACAAAAACACACAGACAGCAATTACAGGAGCTTCAGCACAAAAGGTAATAAAAACAAAAAGCCCAGTTTAAATCAAAGCACTGTTACAGAAAAACACGTGTTGTCATAAGAACCCAGACAATTCAAGAACCATGCAACGTAAAATGAGACCATGAGGACCGAAATAAAGCTAAAAAACATAAAACCAGTAAGAAAAAGTAAAAAGGGGGTGAAAAAATAAAAAGTAAAAAGGGTGTGAAAAAGACAATATTAGTAATGACAATAAAATAATAAAATAATAATAATAATAATAGCAATGATAGAATAAAACAACAGACATGAGCAGGAGATAAAACAATAAAAAGTCTAAAAAGGTTATCTATGAAAGGATTAAAAGTGTAACAAAGGTGAAGCATTATTAGATAAAATCTGAATTAAAAGTAGGTCATGGCAATAATATAAAACATAACAAAGAAGATGTCAATAAAAGAAGAAGGACTTAAAAGTAGTAGGAGGTAAAATGATAAGAGCAATACTGATAGAGAAAAGCTAAAAGACAGTAAAGCAGAAAATAAGATAGAAATAAAAGAGATAAAAGATAAAAGACGGCATCACATAAAAGCAAGTCTGTAAAAGTGAGTTTTTATAAAGTGACTTTAAAGAAGCGACAGACTCTGCACACCTTATCTCCTCTCAAAAAGTCATGCCTCTTGCTTGGAAACAAAGTCAAGAAACTCAACGATGGACTAATGGGTCAAATTTGAATTACTTGGCTGTAGTAGAGGGAAGTTTGTTTGCTGAAGGTCTAGTATGATAATGAGTGTCTGCAGGCAACAGTGAAGCATGTTGAAGTTTCCTCACAACTTTTGGGCTACATTTCTGCAGTGGAGTTAGGGGTTTGGTCAGGAGTAATGGTGTCCTCAGTGTTGAGAAATGCAAGCAATTACTTCTCCATCATGCAGTACCAGGGGGAGATGTCTGATTTCCCCAAATTTACTTTGTAGCAAGACAACAACTCAGACAGCCGGTGTCAAGTCCTTTTTTTGGAGTCCTGAAAGTGATGGTTTGGGTCCAACATCATAAAGTGGGTCTGGGATTAAATTAGGAGACAGAAGGATTTGAAACAGCCTTCATCAACGTAAGATCTGTGGATAGTTCTCCAAGATGTTTGGAACCACCTACTTCCTGAGTTCCTTCAAAAACTGTATTCAAGTGTACCTAGGAGAGTTGATGTGTTTTGAAGGCAAAGAGCAGTCACACCAGATACCGATTTGACTTTGATTTCTTCTCACTCATTCACTCTCCTTTTTATAATTGATTAAAGAAACTATTAAAAGTTCTAATTATGAAATCTTTCTTATGTAATAGATTATAGCTAAAATGTCATAATTTGCTTTATTAGAACCTAAAGCATCCTGGGAGTTGGTTCTGTGTCGTCCATTTTTCTTTCAAACTGTGAATGTTGATCTATTTCATTTTCTCACTCTGTTTCACTATGAGTTTGCCCTCCTACCCACTCACCCACACACACACGCACACACACACACACTCCCTCATGCACTTACAAAAACTCTGCTTTTCTTTCTTTCTTTCTTTCTTTCAGACTTTTCAGGTACAATATTTAGCTTCCAAAAACCCTGTGGAAGTACATATTTTAGAAAAAACTAATTATTTATGTATTACCATAAAATGGGTAGTCAGCTCTTAGCCATAGACTGTGTAAAACATGGACATTTACGATGCCTAATGATGGCAGTCCCCACATGAGAGATGTTATGTTTACTGAACTTTCTGTCTACGTAACTAAAGAAGTAACACAATAGCAGCATTTTTTTCTCCTCATAAACACCTTTTACATGCTTAACTGTGAGTACACTTAGTCCGCCCGCAATCTATCAAATATCAATAATGATATCAGAGTTAAATTATAAGTTTGAACTGTGATGTTATTAAAATTTATTTGTCAGTTTGAATTTTACAGATCAAATCATGCTGGCATAGCATTCTGTCTTGATTAAATTTGGTTCTGTAACTTAACTATAAATATGTTAGTCTCTACAGATAAAAATGTCCAGTTTGTTATGGAAATGAATGTGACTTAGGTGGAATTTGAAGCCAGTATTGAGGCACTCAAGGAACAATTTTTTGCTCTTCAGCATTGGCTTCATTTGAATACTGAAGGCTGCACTTGCCCCATCCTTAAACCTAATCCAGAACAACCAGAGGTAAACTGAAGCGTAAGTCCCCATAGAGTGCTTAATGTGTTTGGTGCAGTTCAAGCAAACTCTAATTTAAGGGGGTTTGTTTGCACTAATGTGAAAACTGTCAGTTAAACTCTTGTAAAGAACCACACCAAGACTGATGAAAAGGTGGGTCTTGATCTGCTTCTATTTGCACTCTGGTTTGGTTCCTTTGCAGTGAGAAAGGGAGCCAACCTTAGTCCCAACTAACTGTTTGAAGCTATTTATTATTTTTGGATAAAACTCACAATCAGGCTGCTAATAATCTGAGAACTATTGCTGAGGTAGGGTGACCTGCACTTCCCAGATTTTATGTGGAAATCACCCTGGACTTTAATTTGTTTATCAGTGGAGGATCTCTCCTATTAAATGTCACATTCTGTTGTATCAACAGCAGCTATACACCTGGCATAACAACATACTTCTCCTGGTGCAGCTAAGTTCTTGTAAAATCAGGTTGCAATTGAAATTGAATGAAAACTGGGTAGATTTATGATTTCTTTGGAGGACAAAAAGAGAAGACAATAAAATGGAAATACACTTTTGGGAAACAATAAGAAATAATCTACCAATTATACATTTTTTTCCCTTTTATTTATGCACTGCTCACACAAGCAAATGGGTCTTGATCGGTTAAAATAACTGTGTAATAAAAGATGTTAAATTATTTGCCCCTCAGAATATTTCAACCAATTAGGAAGCAACTTGTGGCAAAAGTGCACCTACTTTTGCACTTCTGACCATTAAATCAGACCATGTACCCCTGTACCCTCTTAAAGAAGATCTTTAAGATGCTTTAAGATATGCCATCTCTTAGTGTTTTATGCCAATAGAGAGACAGCCATACTATACACTGTAGTGTGTTACATCTGGATGGGATTATTGTGAAAAGGAAGAGCTGATCCCAGTGCCCTCCACACAGAGTACAGTACACTCTGGACTGTACATGCATAGCTTGATTTTAAGTCTCTAGTATTTGTAATGTAAAGCTGCCCTGACAGGAAACATCTGTGCTGAATCCCCAGCTCAAATAGTAAGTACATCACAAAGTAATACTTTTCTCTCAACATCTTTGTTACAGGAACTGAAAGCTTAGAAAACCAAATATCTGAAACATGCAAGTTTTTGAAGATTTTTTTTTTAAAAATCATTCAAATGCTTTTTGGTACAATAAAAGGCATGTACAAGGAACCACAATATCTGAATCACAGAAATATCACAATTCAGACTCACCATATACATGGAATACACAGCATATACATCATATGTTAAAAGAAGGTATAGAATTACAACACCTTTGTGTAAGGAGAGTGGAAATAGTCAGAACAATGTTGGAGATATGAAGGGTCCCCATGCTCTGCAAACATATTGGTACAGCAACATACTGTACACTGTCAAATTATTACAGCCATCAATGTTAATGCGTATATTGGGATACTATTATGGCACGTTATTTTTTTTTTTTCATGACACTTGTAGCATGCTAATCTGTCCATTTCTTCTATCTTAGTTATGCCACTGTAGGAACAGGCGGTGAGGCCATTCTCCCTGCTTAAAGTAGTTGTACACTTGAACTTTGAAATGTGTATATTAAGGTTCATATTGTTGCTTTGGACAAACATAACTGTCAGCACTCAGAAATGTCCTTTTATACAGTCTTTTTTAACGAGGCAAAGGAAACTTGCAATTCATGAAGCACGTGTTTCAGTACTCAACCTTTGATGAAGGCAGGATGCTGAAATGCTTTCATCTTGAATTGTGAGTTGCCTCTGCCCCACTGAAAAATACTGACATTTCTGAGTGCTGACTGTTATGTATTTCTAGTTGTAAGGTTTTTTTGGCTCTGGCACTGGTCAGTTTTTAGTATTTTTGGAAGATGTTACATATATGTTTTTTTCTTGTTCACCAAATTGTGTTTTAACAGTAGAAATTTGTGCTTAATTGTAATAAAAATGTCTGACAAAAATAGTCTTATTAGACGTGTTGAGATGTAACCTAGTTTGTTCATCTGCTGCAATCTAGGGGGTATGATCTCTATCTATCTATCTATCTATCTATCTATCTATCTATCTATGGATAGATAGATAGATAGATACATACATACATACATACATACATACATACATATGAGGGCTGATTGATAAGTTGTGAGCCTCATATTTAAGGGTTTGACTTTTGGCAGACATTATTTTTCAACATAAACCCCTTCAGTATCTATACACTTTTGCCAGCAATGTTTAAGGGCCTCAATACCACTTTTAAAGAAGTCCTTTTCTTGACCATTCAGAAAGTCCTCCACTGCATGTATGACGTCATCATCTGACCGAAAGTGGGTACCGGAAATGGCCTTTTTCAATTTTGGAAATAGATGAAAGTCTGATGGAGCGAGATCAGGTGAATAAGGCAGATGCTCAATTAATTCAAAGACACAATCTTTAATGGCAGCCATGGCAATGACAGACTTGTGAACAGGGGCATTTTGTACATTTTGCAAAAGTCACTTGCCTTGTTTACTTTAGAGTGCTACCTCTTAGACGTAAACTGACCAAATGACACCAGTCTTCGGGTACACAGCCTTAAATAGTCAGGGGCTCACAACTTATCAATCAGCTCTCATACATACATATATAAATAAATCTTTTAGATCCACAAGTGTTAGCTATGGATTGGATAAAATCCTCAAATACCTAAAAAGAAGTGGAGAGATTGACCTAATACTTCCATTTAGAGCTCGAATGATAAATGAATGGTTTTTATGGGAAAGAATTGAATTATATAAACCTCTCAGTTTTCAGCTGAAAACCTGTGGATGATATTAGGAACATGTGACATAGCACTCTCCACATCCATCATCAAAACACAAAATTAAGGACTTTCCTTTTGGAAGAAGTGTTTAGAAACATGTCGAAACTGTGCCAGGAGAGGCCCCACACCTCTGATACACTCTGTACAGTACATCATGGCCCTGACCTCGACTCACACAGGGAATAGTTCACCTGTCAAACTCTGTCTGTTTGTTATTCTTCTTGTCACTCTTTCTCTCTCTGTCTGTCACTTGCTCTTCCTCCTGCTCTCTGTGTGTTTGGTGACAGATGGTCCACTGTACATAGCGCCGTGTCACTGGACCAGTGGCCTGGTTCCTTTTGGAGTGATTATGTAACTCTAACCCCGTCGCCCCCTCGCCTCTCCCTCTCCTCTCACTCTCTCTCTCTCCTCGCCCACCCCTCTGAGTGTGTCTTTTTACATAACACTTTATGTGGAGCATTTCATTTTTTTCCTCTCACCCTCAGTGAATACACACTCAGCGAGGTGTCTTAGCTGAAATCCTGTTTGTGTGAGCCATTAAGGAAGTTGGAAAAAAGCGAGGAATCCCACCAGTATACATTTGAATATACTATAGTTTGTTTGATTGAGCTGAGTATTTGACTCAGACTGAGAACCTCTCACCTTGTGTTTACTCATCCTTCACTTGAAATGACTCGTCAAATGTGATCACAACTTTCACTTACGTATCAGAGGAATGTTTGACATTTTAGGAAATATTCTTTCCGTCACTGTGATCAGCACAGACACCAGGAAGTAAATATGGTGACAAAAAATGATAAAGCCAAATTAGTCTTAACCCCTGATGTAAGGAGGCTTACATGCTGTTTAAAAATGAATTTCTTTTATTCTGATAAAACTGGAGTTTTAAAATTTATGTGAAAATGTTTTTTCAACTAAAGTTGCCCTATGTCCACAAACATACCAAGATGCCATGTTTTGAGATTGATTGGAAAATTAGAATTTATGATAAGTTATGCCTTTTCTGTTGCTAATGAGGGGGGAGGCAGATACATAGGGACTGAAAAATAAGAATTTATGATAGTGACAAACTTATGGATGCCCAGACCAAAAAACTGTCCTCATCATATTTGTCTCTGCTGGATATAGATTTATTCGATGTTAGCCCCTTGAGATGCTGCATCACATTTTCAAGAGGGTCCTAATGTCTGTGTGGTTGTAAAGGCAATTATTGTGGAGGTATAATCAATAATCAATAACCATGAATTGAGAGGTCATTCTAGTAATAACATTAAACATCAATAAAGTTTATAAACTGGAGAGGAATTTCAGGAGTTTTCAGGAACTACCATGTATTTAGTTTTGTTCTCTCTGAAGTTGATATCAGGAACTTTAATGAATAATGGAATGGGGCTAAAGGAAAGACCAGATATTTGTAAATGTAGTTATTGAAGCTTTGGAAGTCCAGAGCAGCAGGCTGTCCACACCAATGATCCCAAGCAGCCTACAAAGACAAGAACTAGAGACGAGTAGAAGAGCAAACAAAAAGGGGCTAAGACATTTATAGAGCGAGGACAGGGGAGAGTGTTAGAGAGACACAGAGGGAGGAGCTCAGTGTGCCAGATCCCCAGGCAGTCTAAGCCTATTGCAACTTAACTATGAGCTGGTCCAGGCCTGAGCCAGCCCTAACTGAAAGCTTTATCAAAAAGGAATGTTTTAAGTCTAAACTTAAAGGTAGAGAGAGTGTCTTCCTCCCAAACTGTGGTCAGTAAATGGTTCCAGAGAAGAGGAGCCTGATAACTCTACCTCCCAAACTATTATTAACTGGTGGCCCAAGGGCTAAGTTAGACCCTCCCCAGCTAACCATCCAGCCCCCAGAGTAATATCAATCTCAGACAATGGGAGGAGAAAATAAATATTGTTGTTAACCTTTTTTTCCCTGTTAAATCCCTACAGCTATTAAAACACCCCCAAAAGACAACAGAGATTCAGACAGTCATATCCAGTCATATCAGGCATGGCTTCATGGTTTTGTCCAAAATAACTTTTTCTTCCTTATTTAGTGTCCTATTTAGTGATGTATGAATAATTAATTATTTAAAAAACAGTCAGGAATGCTTGCCATCAGGTCTCCCGCCATTTTTGAAGTCCTTGATAGCAGTTAGTAAGGCTGCGTTCCAGTGGCGGTTTGGACCTGTGAATCACTACTTCTAAGTTACGAGTCACAACTTCATACCGTTCCAGGCATTCTTCCATTGCAATAAACTATGTACATGTAGGGATGTATACAGGGGTCATTTCATACACTTAAAATGTAGCACAACGGAAAAAATTATTTTTGTCATCCCAATAGAATATTTCTTACCAGGGCCGCCGTTATGTTAAGCTGTGTGACGTTAAAAAAGGAACTCGAGTAGGTTGAGCACCTTCAAGTTCACAGACATGAATTCACAGGTTTAACTAGAGCACCGCCCACTTTTAGCCAGTAAATCACGGGTTACGGGTGGTTGGAACGCACCCTTAGCAACATGCAAAAATGGTTTAAGATTCAAAAGCAGGCAACATCAAATGCATTTTATTATTTCCCATAAAACATCAAAACGTCGTGTCTGTCTACCACAAACCTTATTTCAGGCACTTATCCGAAACTGGTAGTCTAAATCCGACTTACTTTGCGGGGTTTGGAACGCGGAAGTGGTAATTGTGATAATGCTAACTAACTTTTGCGCTTTTTGACTCATTCTTGCACCACTCTATGCTATAGCTGAGTAATTCATTTCAGTTTCAACTACAATCCCTGCCTTTCATAATTATGAAAATGTAATAGTCTAGATAAAGCAATTACAGTGCCACTCAACATGTTTCACTTGTCTTTTTTTATCTGCCATTATGTGTGTATTTTTATTTTGTCACAGATCTTTTCATGTATTGCTTGTTTTTTAATATACAAAATGATTGTTTCAAGAGTGTTTAGGCTTAATAATTGCATGTGGTGTGCTTTGTCAAATCAGTGAGTAAATGTGTCTTACTGTCGTGATCTCAATACCTATCAAAATGGTCACAATTAGAACTTTTGTATCCAGCAGCCCTAAGCGGTGGTCACTCAAAGCGGCTGAATAAGTCATCATGCATTGCTAATCAAAGCTTTAACAAACAGAATGTGGCATTCTGAAACAGACATGAGGAGAAATCAGCATGAATATAGAACATTTAAAAGAGACAGATAATTTATATACTAAGATATATTGGCCCAATGTGCTTTACTTAGTGCAATAGAATTTCGATGAAACTATGGGTTACGTGACTTGATTGTAAGCATGTAAGTATTACTAAATACACAAATCAACAAGTAAGTGTAGAATTGCCACACAATGTACTTATAATTATTTTGCAGGAAAAAAAACATATACTTACTACTATTTAGTCTGAAATCATTTTTTTTAATTTTACCATTAAGTGCATTTTTTAGTCCACCACATCTGACTTGTTATTTTGGGGACAGGGAGTGTGATTTTGTACACAACCTATATCTGTTCTGTTAAACAGAAATTCACGTAAGCCATTATTGGTAATTTTTCAACTAGTAGTTCAAGTGTACAAGATTCAAACCAAGTGATGGAAAACATGAAAGCCCCAGAAATAAGATGCCGATATATCTCAGGAAGCTGGCAACCGTTGAGGCTGGCAGCAGTGCAGGTGATAGGGACTGTCCCTGAGCTGAGCCCTGATTGGCCGAAATGAGGGTGTCTCTTACCATATTTTCTAAAGGCTTAATAAAGAGCAAGGAGGGGACATGGAAGCTAAATGATATTTCATGTGTAGGAATAAGATGTTGAAATGTTAATCAAACTTTTTGGGCCATTGATACAAAAAATGAACTACATACTGCAGCTTTAACTGTGCATGCAAACCTACTGAGTGTTTTGAAAAGACATTAAGGAGTTTTATTTAGAGTTTAACTTAGGTGGTTACCTGTACGATTTTAATCTAGAAGTGTTAGTCTAATCTTAGGAACTTTTGTTTCTTTTATTTTATTGTAAACACACTGAATGACTGAAGTTTGAGCTAAGCTAAATGACTCTATTTAGCTTCGTCCAAATTATAGTTTTTATTTATCTTTCCAACAAAATATCCACACTTAAAATTAAATTGAAAATCACCTTAGAAGAATTAATCTTTCCACAGTAATTTAAAAAAACACACTAACTGTAATTTTCTTTGTTCCTAAGGGACTTTATAAGTGTGAAACAAGGTCCAAAACACACTTGACATTTCTAACTTTTATAGCTATCAACACACCTCCTGCCTTAGCCATTGAGCTTCCCTGATTTCTACCACAGCATGGCTGCTCACATTGGGTAGATCTTTGCATGGCTACTTGAATAAAAAGCTTAATGAATTGATTAATTTCTTTTTATTAACCTGACAATTATCTCATTCTGTACTGCATGGATACTTACCCTCTCTGTTTATCTGTCTGATCACTGTGCTCACACCCCTCACTGCACCCAGCAGCTGGATCAGAACCAGCCTGAGAAGCTGTTGGAGGACCAGAAGAGGGTAGGTACTCACTTCAGCGTGATGGCACAACAAACCTGACAGTTAAAAGATTCAGAATGAGGCATCAGGTATTACACAAACAACTGCATACAGTTTAAAGGAGATTAGCCCCCAGCTGATTTTCCCTGCTTGTCATCTCCCCATCCAATGTTTTAGGCAAAGATAACAATGAACTGATGATAAACTGAAGAGGGAGGAAGGAAGAAAAATAATTTAATAAAACATTTTAGCTTCCTTCCTGCCTCTTTTTATTTTGTAGTTATTTTACACTATAAAGGTAGCAATGTTTAAATTAAAGCCCATTCGAGGGATTTTTTGGTGGTTCGGAAACAGACTGAAATGACTGAATAATAGTATCCCTTTATGACCTACAAAAGTAAATGAAACCATCAGTTTAGTTTAGACTAGTTCTTTGTGGTTATTTCAAGTGTCTAAAAATGTTGCCACAGGGTAGGCGTGAGATGAAAATTCCCTTTTATTTTCCGCTACAAAGATCACAATGGGTGAAACATTTGACTGTTATCGTACATCGAAATGAGGTCCTTCCGTTAAAAACCCCGTTTTTGTTTGTACAGGGCAAGATTCTCAAAAAGAGGTGAGAAAACAATTTTCCAAAAGGGTGCGCTAAGATTATCTCGAACCCAAAAATCTTGGAGGAACTTTGAAATTTTTTTTTTTCCTATTTTTGATGTTGAGAATGCAACTTAAATTTAAGTAAATTAATTTATGATACCTCCTATCTAACTACTACAGTCGAATTACTGTTGTGCAAACATACACTCCTGAAATTTTGTTTTCAGTCTCAGGCAGGCTGCTATATAAGCATATAAAATTCACATTCACATATAAAAATCTGCTCTGTTTTCTGATTCAACAGTTAATTATCTCATAATTACTAGTTGTATTTTAATGGAAAAAAGCTCTGTTTCTCTTAATTAATGAGATTATATTAGGACTACACATTCTTTTTTTAGGAAAAAAAAATTCTCAGTTTTATTCTGAATCAAGAAGTTATTATCTCAGACTTAAAAGATATATTTAATGAAAAATAAAGAAACTGCTGTCAACTGATCCTGAGGAAAGATCCTATTTTTCAGATTAGAATTTAGTTAATTAGTAGAAAGAATTTAATTTCTCTCAGTGTGTCAAACACAAATAAATCTGGATTGAACCAAACAGTCAGGCCACATTTCCTTGAATGACCTGCTCTAGGGCTCCAGCTGTAATTTCTAAGGTGATAAGTACTTCATTAAAGTAGAGCAGCATTTTATTTTATTACCAATTAGTATCCAGTAAATACAAGCTTATTATGTCATTAGTTAAGAAAAATTTCTTAAGAAAAGCAGAGCATGCTTTTCATAGAAACTTGTAATTCTGAGACAATTATCTTGTTGATCAAGCAAACAATCCCATATTTTACTTTCTCATGGGAATGTAATACACTTCCATTGGATGCGCCTAAATTTGCCCTGACCTACGTGTTCACAGAGGAGGCTATCCTTGTTAGACAGGAGGGGAGATGTCTCAGGAGGCAGGACATAATAAAGGGAGTAACCCCAAGATGACAGACAAGCAACAGAGTATTACATTATGATTAGTGATGCTCCACTTAGGACAATCAGGGTCAGTATTAAGTAATAATTTAGCAGATTGCTAATACTGAAGCAGATGTTTTTAACAACATTTTTTTGATACAATTATCCTACAATGCCAACATTTTCTCCTTAAAATTGCTTAAAAAACAAATGAGAGTTTGTCAGATGGTTTACTTCTTTTGCCCAATATACAGCTTCTTATCTGAGTCGGCTGCTGCACGTGCTTGATGCAGGCACTCAGTGGATGTAACATAACAGATAAACCTCTGCAGCTGACATCTATTTGTCCCACATTATTTACCAATAGCCAGTGTTGGTACAAAGTTGCAGATATTAGTAGATGTTCATCAGTTGTAATTTACGAAAACATTTTTTATGCCTTTATATCCAAGTACATCAGTGCTTTGGCAATTTTCAGAATTTTTTCCCTTTGTATTTTCACATAGCCCCTTTGGACTTCATGTAGAAAATTTAAAGGACAAATTGAGGGTGGAGTTTAGCAAAATATGACAATCTATGCTCACATATGCAGGTCACTCTTAAAACTGTTGTGTATGTTTGAAAGTGCAAATGGGCTTTGATTCATAATTTAAACAGCTTGTCATATATTTTCATGCTAGAATTTGGGTGAAATTTGCAGTTTTAAGAAGGAAAGAAAAAATCAATTATAACATGATGTAAACCTGTCTGAGCCACACCTTAACCAGTGTACTCATTGTCCAGCCTTTTTCCTATTTACAGGTAAAGTATCATCTTTACTTGACAGCCGCTTGAAAAATTTACTCTCAGGCTGGAGATATACTTGCTGTTAACTTCACAGATGCATGATGGCTGCAACACATCCCCTACGTCAATTGAGTGCATAGGTTGTGCACATTGTCCAGAATTAACGTAATGCAGACACAAGCTGCAGTCTGCACATGAGCGGTAGGATCAGTGTAGAGGCAGAGGATATGTGACAACGTCAACACAGCAACAGGAACAACTATAACAAAAAGTTTTATAGACAAACAATCCTTCAGTTAAAACGGTTTATTAGGACTGCACAGATACAACCATGGCCATTAATGTAGCTAACTAGAAATAAGTTCTCTTTTAGTAATTGGGAAGGTGTTTTTGAATTAACCCTGGTGTATTGGTTCAACTAGTGAACGTGTAAATTGGTGAATGTAGTTGACTCCATCCGTGGGTCTATTTGTATTAGTTTAGGTTCTGTTTCTATCATATATATTAACTACTGATTATGTCTTTTTATGCAATGATTAAAAGCATGTCGTAGTGAAGCATTGGGGAGTACACCCTCTGTTTTCACTGGTGCTTGAACTACAACATATATCAGCACAGCCGGCTAAAAGTCACCGGTTAACTTGACCACTCTTTAGACCGCAACACAGAGACAGTTATAATGGTGCACAGAGGAAAATATTGTCAAAAGAGAGTGAAGACGGTGCTGATGATGAGGTCCGACCATTGGTCATCAGTTACCAAAATATATCTGATGGTGACATAGATTATTTGTGTTTATTTTGTTTGTTATACTATCAGAATTACGGTAATTGTTGCCATGTTTAAAGTTTACTTCTCACACAACCAGTATTTACATACAGACCAAGATCTTTGTGTGCCCTGTCATGGTATTCTCCTGTAACACACATCATGTACAGGCAAGTATATTGACTAAAATCTCATAATGCCAACAGATGCAAATGTAAGGACAAGCTGCAAGTATATTTCCAGCTTAATGAAGTTTTTAAATGGTCAGACACAGCTCATGAAGATTTGTTCTGAGCAGAACTGAAACAGAGGGGTTTATAGTCATGCCAAAATCAACTCTCTGATCTAACCTTTAGACAAGAAATATCGAAAATACTTTATGAGTACATCATGGACCAGTGTAAACTTGTTGAAAGGAGTGAAATATGGGACCTTTAAACCAGCTTGTTTTTTAAAATACTGTTAGTTGGAGGATGTATTAAAGTTAGAGTTTCAGTAAGTTACTCATGCAGGATGCATGCCATTTTTAAACTGACAGTCCGATTGAATTTCAAAAACTGTGACTCAAGACTTTATCAGAGGGCCACAATTTTAGACAATAGAATCATCATCCCTTCATGCTGTGCTGTTACACACGCAGCATACAGCTGATGAACCTCTTGGCAAAGAAAGATGAGAGTATTGTTCTTCACACCTCCTACATAAACAAATTCTGACCTCAGATCATAACGATGGCAGAGCGGTTTACATAATCCCGCTGTCGTCTGTCAAGGACCGCCCACAGATGACGATGATTTGCACATAATCACACACTATCACACACACACACACTCTCTCCTTTTCTTTCATTTCCTTTACTCTATCCCATGGGAGGTCTGTCAGGTAGCTCCAGGCCTCGGTTGCCATGACGACAACAAAGTCGTGAGGATGGCTGTCGAGCAGTGGATGAGTCACGGTGTGGGAGGGCTGGCCTCAAGTCTGTCTAAGTGAAAAGCAAGACCTCTCAATGTCACTGCAGGGTCATTCTGTGCTAATGATGCTAACACACTAAGGCTAATGACCTTAAACTGTAGTCATGCAAGTTTGCCTTAGCACTGAAATCAAGCAAATCTTTTATCAAACATTGGCAAGAAAAAGTTGATATGGGCTTCTCCAAATAACAGACAACTGACCACAGTCCAAGTAGCCAGCTGGTATATATTTCCTGACGTCTTTGGGTGTTTTGGGGTCCTTGAATGCTCCACAAATACACAGTTAATAACTTCTGCTGCATGTTCTCACTGTTATACAAGAGCTCCTCTCCCTGTTGCTGACATCATGTTATTACATCCTTCCTTTTCTTTTTTCTCTTGTAGGGCGAGGCGCTCAGACAGATTCTGGTGAACCGTTACTATGGCAACTTTCATCGAAGTGGTGGGCGGAGGGAAAGCCTGACGTCATTCAGCAATGGTCCCCTCAGTCCCGTAGGACCTGGCAAAACCCAGTCAGGTGGGACTACTGTGGCTATTTTTTTTTTTAATGCTTTCATATGAAGTTTCTTGTTGAGCCTTCACAGCAGAGAGATGTGCATTACAATCAGTACACTCTTATCCACACATTTCAACATCTCCAGTCTCATTCTGATGTGTCTGTGAAGCATTAACTAAAGGTCAGACAGAGCCGTTCCTTTGCTGCCAATAACAACTGCACCACTATCAGGAAACAAAGTCCAGATAAACTCTTTTTGTTTTTGGTTAGCCAAAATGTTTTAGCCCCTGTAGTTGTAGTAAAAAAGGTTCTTTCAATAGTGTTACATAAGGATATGGCTGTGTGTGTCTGGCCACAAGTGCATTATCATCTGCAGTGTTGTGCTGTGAGCTGCCCTTTGAGCACGTAGAGCACAGTACCCTTATCTGTGCATGATAACACGGTCATTGTGTTAATGTCTGCAGTCAAAATACTGAAGCTATTCATCTGTGTGATGTTTGTACTTCTGTTAAAGTCATGTGTAAAATGTTACATGTTTGACGGATCATTTTATCGGCATACAGATTCTGGAGGACACACTGGTGCCAAAACTTTGTGCTGCTATGTAAACTCAGTGCTACAGTATTGACCTAGTAACCAAAATGTCTTTACAAACACCAAGGGTGCATACAGGGGCAGTGATCATCAACTAGTGGCTTGGGCCACATCAGGCCCCCCACAGTTTCCCATCTGGCCCCCAGTATGTGATAAAATTCTAAGAAATATGAGGTGGAAAAATATGTTACATCCTTTAACTTTAAGCACAGCAAGCAGTTTTATCAGGAATTACTTCATATTTGATCTGTCACCTCAGAGCCGTTGTTGGCCAACATTTAACCAGCAGATCACTTATATATTGAGGTATTTTTTTAGGCTAAGAAACATATAGAATTAGAAAAAATAAAAAAATATATATCAAACTAATAATGTTGTGTTTATGGTGGAATTTAGGCATACCCCCAAAGAGGTGGAGGGACTCCCAGCAGCTGGAAGTTGGCTTGTATTTTGCTGGAACTTGACCAGGAGGAGATAACTGAAGCGGCTGTATATGTATGTTAGTTAGACCTAAATATTTATATCATTACATTGTTTTTAAAATCTGTCCCACGTAATGTCTGTCAAGCAAAAAACTGGCCCTTGTACAAATGTAGTTGATGACCCCATCTGCTTCCAGTCCTCAGTCCTCTTCTGGCCTGTACCCACACTGTCCCCTCCTCAATAATGCTTAAGCACAATTACGTCATGCAAGGTATGTAGACTACAAGACACACACTCAAGCCAGGCAAAACAGAGAGCAACAGAGAGACATAGTCATATGAAGCCTTTTTTTGTCATTTTTGAGTCATATCAATTAAGCAGCCAATCAACAACCCATAATTTAAAACTAGAGGAGTGGTGGCTTGAGGTAGTATCACCTGAGCAGCTGTATGCACAGAAAAGACAAAAGTGTCCACATGATCTCATCCTGTTAATTTATTGCACTTGAGTGTCATCTTGTATTGAACATGAACCTTTAAATCCATCACATTCATATTTTTTTTTTTTTGTAGCTGATGTTGTCCACATTCATTTCTCTCTTTTATCTTTTGATCTTTGCATTTTTATGCATCAACAATAATCTTTATTCATACGTGGGGTAGCTGATGTGAAAACTGATATTTGAGTTAGACCTTTTAAAAAGAAGAAATGTAATAAGTGATACATGTGTGAATAAAAAATAACACTTGATTAGAAGTGGGGCAGAGGAACAGCAGAGGGTGGAGAGGAGATCAATTCATGTGAAAAAGAAAAGGAACAAACACAACTTAACTGCCCATACATGTCTCTAGATTTATATTATTACAAAATGAAGGGCTCCCATGATCTTGGAGTTCTATTTCAAATATTACTACTGTGGCCAGAAGTTGTATGGGTAATACTTGTGTTGAAGGAATATACGGATAGCCTTATATCACTTGATTTAGGCATATTTGTAACATGTGTAATACAGCAACTGGTGTTGTCTCACAACAGTCACAGTTAGGGTGGTGTGTATTTGCATATTTTATTTTTAACTGAAGTCTTGACGCATCCATTGCCTTGTCTGTGCATGAAGTTGTTGGATATTGTCCAGACCACAGAAAATCTACCTCTCCTCCCAGTTGAATCCATTATTTTCAATGTGATAGGCTGATATTTCCTGCTAAACAGCCTTCACATCTGCTGGCAGAACCAAGTGCCATGCTCAGAGTTCATTTGATGCCTTAAGCTGAGGCCTCTGAGGGGAGTGTGGTAGATTTATGCACAATATTTAGCTAGTAGTCCACATGGACTGAGTTAACAGTTTTATAGCACGAAGAGTGTGTGCCCTGTTTGTCTGATGTATTAATAAAGTGATATTTGACCAACACTCACCATACATTAAATGACTGACTTTGTTAGCCCAGTTTAAGAACATATTGATTTGACTTCTTCAGCAATTTGAGCAACAGTAGCTCATCTGTTGTATCAGGACATCCTTGGTTACCCACGTGCATCAGTGAGCCTTGGCCGCCCATGACCCTGTCACCTGTTTGCCACTGAACACACTGAACACACAAGAGCTATAGTTTTCGAGATGCTCTGACCAAATCCTCATGCTTGCCCATTTTACTGTTTCTAACATCAACTTTGAGGACACAATGCTCACTTGCTGCTTGATATCTCCCACCCACTAACAGGTGCCATGATTAAGAGGTAAACAGTGTTATTCACTTCACTTGTCAGTGGTCGTCATGTTATGCCTGATGGGTGTGTATGAGCCTTTTTTCAAATTTTTTGTATGAGAGGCTATTTTTGAAACTATTTTGTCAAACAAAATAGTCTATTTTGTCATTTTGGGTTGCTGCTACTGTTTTAGCATTTCTTAAGCTACTGCAAGGAGTTTTTAGCCAATTCTGGAAATTGACTTAATATGATACCTCGGCAAGCCCTTAAGCAGCACTTCATGTTAGTTTTTCTTTAATAAGTGGAATATATGATGTAAGCTTTATACTTCAAGTTTTTATGCTGGGCTAACAAAAGTATTCAGTTATGAAATATGTTGATGAATTCCAGATGTAAATTTTTAATACAGGTGTGCATTTTTGGGAACTGTCTTTTCAGTGGCAGCTTGTGCATTTAACACAAGGCTCAATGCAGTTTTTTAGAGAAGGGACAAAAGGTTAAAGATATAAAGTTATACTAGATTAATGGTTAAGTCTTTAGTGCTAGTAGGTATCAGGCCTAATGTTTACTAAAAAATTTAGAGTTAGAACAACTAACAATGATGGTTTATAACAATAAGATGAGGTATTTGAAATATGTGGTCTAGATTACACATCATCATTTTTATACCTTATTCTATCTTCTTTGATTTCTGTTGAAGAAATATTTTGATTCTATTTTGTATAACTAATGGGTTTTTACCCTTATTAAAGTTATCATGAAACATACTGATTTGGTGCAGTTAGCACTAATATTAAGGATTCTGTTTGATAAAAATTACACTCTATAAGGTGTATCACTTAACAGCAATCCAACAATAAATTTCACACAAGGTAAAAAAAACACCTCTGAAAGCTGACTTCCTGATGCAGACAAAGAGCAATCCCAGGATGCTTTTGCAATTGCCAGTTTTAAACATGTTTCTCTCTTATTATGCATTTTTGATGTTCAGGACACAAACCACATGGAGTCAGTTTTCCCTGAATAGAGTTCTCAGTTTAAACAACAATTAACAGTGAAGGCAGGTAGAGTTGCCAAATGGTCATTTCAAACTTTTTTACTCTCTTTGGTCATCAGTTTTGTTAAGTTGAGGGGCCTCCTGGCGGTGGATTTTTATATGCTGTGTGTTAAAAGGAAAAAAACGTTTCAACTTTACATTGTTTTGTAAGTTGACTCTCACTTATCTTAAACACTTTTAGTAAACAATCTCAAATCATTTCACCTTAGTGTGTGTTTTATCAGAGCCCCATTGCCTTAGTTTGATTGAATTGTGTTGTTTGTAACTCAACATCATTTTAAATGAGGGGAATCTCAATAAGCTGATGATGAAAAGAAAATACTACAATGCCTGGGCTGCAAAATATAAGCCCATTGAGAGATTTTACATGTTATTCTTGTAACTAGAAGGTTTGTTTGCTAATCTCGATTACACCTAAATCAAAAGCAATTTAATT
The DNA here is from genome assembly GCA_037902135.1 of Cetoscarus ocellatus. Taxonomy (NCBI): domain Eukaryota; kingdom Metazoa; phylum Chordata; class Actinopteri; order Labriformes; family Labridae; genus Cetoscarus; species Cetoscarus ocellatus. Next base: position 938,517 of record JBAMNC010000565.1, on the reverse strand, counting down.
TAAGCAGTCTAAATGGTATTTAAACCACATTTATTGTGCAAGAAAGCCTGAACACAGCCCTGCTTGTCCATTTGTACCAGCCATCCTTGCTCCTATCTTTTTAAATGTCTAAACTGACTTAATGTGCTGTAAAACAGTCACTTTTCCAACCAATGATCAGATGCAAGGAATTTTTCGGCTGAAACTGTACTGAGTGGGGGGCACAGATGTGATGAATAATCTTATTGACCTTGGAGAGTGACCCTCTCTATCGCTTTCTTGCAGGGATGGTGGGTCCCGGAGGGCTGAGTCGTGGTGAAATGAGCCTCGCTGAAGTTCAGTGTCACTTGGACAAAGAGGGTGCATCTGATCTCGTCATCGATCTCATCATGAACACCACTAGTGACCGAGTATTTCAAGAAAGCATCCTGCTGGCTATTGCACTGCTGGAAGGTGGAAACACAACCATCCAGGTCAGTACATACCACATAAATATTATTCAGTGCATGAGGAAGCTAAAGAAGTATCCAACAAATCTGGACATCTGACTTAAATAATGAAACAAAAGCACCATACACTCACCTACTGACCTGGCCACAAACTGTAACTGATCCTTGGTGCTTTAATAACATGGGCTACCATCTGTATAAGGCTTAGTTTATCCCACAGTTCATCTGTAAAGGGTCTGCTCCAATAAGATCAGTGGGAAAAACACTCTAGTGGGTCATGGATGGTGCTTTTCATTACTACAGGATGTGCCGTATGTGGGTCAGTGTGCCACCATGGCTGCTCATATACATTACCAAAGCAACTCTCCTCTGCCTCGTATCTAGCACTTTATCTTTTAGCTTTAGGGCTAAGCCAGCTGCTGGCTTTGTTTTGAGGTAAATATTTATTTCATATTTTCATTTTTTTGTGACTTTGGACCATTTCATCTAAGCTGTAGGCAGCAGAATTTGGTAGTGCTACAGAATTGCCAAAAAATCCACTCCTCTACCACCATGTAGCCCTAATGCTCCTATTTGTTTATTTCTCAACATTTCTGTTGCTCTCGAAGTTAAAAATCCTCATTTTTTCCATCCGTCCATCTGTCTGTCCCTCTGTCTGCGTACTGTTGTGTAAGCGCCGGGCTTGCATAATCAGGTTAGAGCGAGGAAGCCACTGTGGCGGAGATAATGCTTCGGCTTCCCACGGCTGCTGCAGAGCTACGTCACGTGATCCGTCTGCGTTACATAAGGCCGGAGTGAATGAACAATGAGGAATGTCTCAGCCTTCAAAACATTCCAGCCTCTCTCTCCCTCTCTCTCTCTCTCCTGCTCCCCTCGCACTCTCTCCTGCCGGCCCAAACTGGGTCATGCTGGGCCTCCGGAACTGGGGCAGTGGGGAGAGAAGGCGGGGCTGGAGGGGTTGGAGGAGGGGGACACAGAGGGAATTGAGGAGAAGCAGGAGCTCCTTCTACCCAAGTTTGTTCGTAAAAGGAGGTTTCTTTAAGAAAAAACTACTTAATATTAAGCTCTTAAAATGTGCCACACTCAAATAATTACTTTCTTGGCATACCAGCTGAGTTTTTCAAATATCTGAGTTCGATGAAGCCTGGTTTTATCACATGACTCCACTTTTTGCTCTTTTTTTTGGTTTTAATAACTGAAGTCAAAAGGTTTTCAGTCACATAGAAAGCTACAGCTTTTAAACAAAACAACTTGTTCCTCCACTTCCTCATTCTGCTCTCTTTGAAGAACCACCAGCACCTCCAAAATACTTGTTTGCTGTTTTCAGAGTCTCACTTTGACGTGCTGAGCCGAGCACCTGTTTGTTCCTGAATATCTTGCTCTCACGTAACAAAGTTAACTATTTACTTATGACCTTTTAAGTGCACCACACAAAAACCACTCACTATTGCGTGCAAACTCATGAATACACTCTGTTTGTGCTGTCCTGAAGAGCTCATGAGTTCACAACACATTTGAATTTAAAGTCATTTTATGCCAGTTCTTTCGAGATGTCTTGGCACTCACAACACATTTTATTTATTACAAATTTCTGTTTTGTTGCTGACAGCATAGAGGGATCGCAGACAACTAAAAATTATGGTGTGACATGGTGATTTGTGACATTTAACTTTCCAGCCATCTGCTCTGTCACACTTTGACATTCTGTTCAGTTTCCTCAGTAATTTTACAAGTGTTAAATGTAATGTCCAAACAGCTGAAAACTTGAGCTTCTTGTAAGAGATGAAGCAACAAGAGAGGAGGTAAATCTGAGGAAATAAGGGGAAATCAAAGGAGAGGAGGAAAAGGACTTGGTTGAGAGCACATTTGCTGTTCCACTTTGTTTGCATGCGGTGCTGCCTGACACGAGAGGAAGGGAGGAGGGGAGGGAGGGAGGGCGAGGTGCAGAGGGAGCAAGCGCGTATAAATAGATGTTACATAACATCCCTTTGTTGATGCCAAGTGGTGGAACGGAAGGAGAGAGAAGGGAAAGCGCTCTGACCTTGTTTTTCAGCGATGTCCGCCCCCACCTTGCCCCGCTCCCCTCCGTCTCATTCCACACAGGGTTTCGTCGCCATGGATACAGACATGCTCCGTGTTTACCCAAACTACAGGGGGCCCCTGAGATGATCATCCATCCGTCTCTCCTCCTCTCCTTCATCGTCCTTGTTATGTTACTACTAATCTATTCCCTCCTCGACCACTGCGCATTACATCATCCCGCAATCATACCACTCTTCTCTCTTTGCATTTTAAAATGCTGGAATAACACAGATGATGTCTTGTTACTGCAGCACAGATTTTTGCATCTGGGTGTGGAACTGGTTTGACATGCTTTTTTCTGATTTTTTTTTTATTTAAATGAGGGCAGTCACTTTGATTGAGATAAGATTTATGTCCAAAATGACCCTTTATCTCATCAGTTTGTCTTTTTTTAGGTGCACTGTGTTTATGCTTGCATTGCAGCAGCAAAGTTGAGTTCCCTGTTGTAACAGTGATAAAAAGTAAGGAAACCAATGCACCTTTGAATGTCTCATTTTACCTTCAAAAGCTTGAAGATAACTCAGATGATCAGTCAAAGGTAATTGTTCAGCTTGTGATATCAAACAATTCATTCATATTTTCACTCTCTTGAGCTATTTTCACTTACTTTTCATTCTATCAATCTGTTAAATTTTCCATCATTGACTTAATTTTTTGTGAAAAGACGGAGAAGGAGGGGGAATTCTTTGTAGCCTCACACTCAGGCAGACACTTGCACAAATCCTCTCTGTGTTGCATTATTATTATTATTATTTAAACTAAGAAAAGAAAGATTTTCCTTGGCATCTGTGGGCATAATCCCTGCATTAAACATCTAAAGCCACTGAATACATCCCTCTATCTGTGTGCTGTCAGCGGGTTGAGGAGCTTTGGGCACCTGCATAAATAATATTAGAGTGTTTTATCTGGAGTTGACCTCGCTTTCTTCATTCAGTGAGGAAGTTTTGTTTTAAATGTTGAATTTCTTCATGTGCCTCACTGAGTGTGTAAGTGAATCATTTGTACATTTTTTTGTCTTTTTTATTTGTAATGCTGGTGGATGCTGTATTTTATAAAATAAATACTTTAAAGCTGTCTGCTACTCAAAGATATAGTACGGATACATACATATATCATGACATCACCAGAGGAAAATTTCAGGGGACTTCAAGGGACTATTGAAGTTTATATTCTCTGAAAGTTAGAGCAAGCAACAGGGAGAGAAGGGATTTTTCTCATGTTGTGGGGTCTTGTAGACAGGAAATGAGTTAATTTAGTCTGTTTAAGAAGGGTCAAATCATTGGCATGCGTCAAGCAGAGAAAACACCTAAGGAGATTGCAGAAACTACTAAAATTGGGTTAAGAACTGTCCAACGCATTATTAAAAATTGGGAGGACACTGGGGAACCATCGTCTTTGAGGAAGAAATGTGGTCGGAAAAAAATCCTGTATAATCCTGATTGGCGATCACTCAAACGTTTGGCCAAATCAAATTGAAGAAAAACAACAAAAGAGCTCAAGGGTATGTTTAATAGTGAAAGTAAGAGCATTTCCAGCCTTAAGAAAACCACTAAAGCTAACTGGTAAAAAAAGGCTTCAGTTTGCTAGGGAGCATAAAGATTGGACTCTGGAGGACTGGAAAAAGGTCATGTGGTCTGATGAGTCCAGATTTACCCTGTTCCAGAGTGATGGGTGCATCAGGGTAAGAAGGGAGGTAGGTGAAGTGATGCACCCATCATGCCTTGTGCCTACTGTACAAGCCTGTGGGGGCAGTGCTATGATCTGGGGTTGCTGCAGTTGGTCGGGTCGAGGTTCAGCAACATTATGGCCCAAAGAATGAGGTCAGCTGACTACCTGAATATACTGAATGACCAGGTTATTCCATCAATGGATTTTTTTTCTCCCCTAATGGCACAGTCATACTCCAAGATGACAATGCCAGGATTAATTGGACTCAATTTGTGAAAGAGTGGTTCAGGGAGCATGAGACATCATTTTCACACATGGATTGGCCACCACAGAGTCCAGACCTTGACCCCATTGAGAATCTTTGGGATGTGCTGGAGAAGGCTTTGCACAGTGGTCAGACTCTCCCATCATCAATACAAAATCTTGATGGAAACTTAATGCAACAGTGGATGAAAATAAATCTTGTGACATTGCAGAAGCTTATATAAACAATACCACAGCGAATGTGTGCTGTAATCAAAGCTAAAGGCGGTCCTACGAAATATTGGAGTGTGTGACCTTTTTTTGGTGGCAACTTTTTTTTTGGCCAGGCGGTGTATGTAAACATTATTTTAGCTGATTATTTCTCTCCTTTAATATTAGCAATTGGTATGATATTTTATATTGTTGGAAAGCCTGATTGGTCAACTTTGCAATGAGGTATAACTTGTAAAGGTTGTATACTCGTATGATGAGTAACACAGTTAAACATATGGGTAATGTGTAATTAAATGCATGTTAGAGTTTACTGATTTTTCACACACTCTCTGCCTCTGTCTTTCAAGCTCCTCATTCAGTGACACACATATACTTGGTTACACACATAAATTGTGCTGGGAAACTCTTTTATGTCTCTCTTGTATTTGTTCTTGTTCTGTTTGTACCTCTCCTATTAAATTTAGTTAAACCTATGATATTGATTTATGAATGTGGCGATTGGTCCACAACATTAAGTACCTCTTAAATATCAGTGGATTGTCCTGCGTGAAAAACATTGATGTTTTTCGACACATGACTCCACCAAAAAAACTTTCACAATGGCAACAAACCAACAAACATTTTGTGCAGAGTATAGCTCACCATATCCCAGAATCAGAGGGAGCCGTGGGCTTGTTTCTAAACCCCAAATAAAAGAGATTCACAAGCCCTTGCTCTGTTTCTATCAGCTGCTTAACAATGACAATTAGGAACCCAGTTGACTAAAAGTCACCAACTAGATGAACCACTACATCCTTTCAGCGCAGAGGAAAATGCTTTAAAACCAGTGTGCACACAGTCAAGGCCACCTATAAGGGGAGAAAAAGGGTAAAGCTTTCTGGGACCCAAAGACACCATCTATCCTGTATTTAAAAAGTGATAAACTGTATATGGATATACTACATTTTCTTCAACTTTCACAATTAGGTATTAAAGCAACAAAATGTATTTGCTGTTGCCCATTTATTGTTGCAGAGACCTGCTTCAGGAGTTTTTTTCTGTTAAGCTCCAAAACTGATAGGAAGCAGCATACATTACTACCATTAACTTTTACATTTTGGGCTTTTATGCCTTTATTTGAGTGACAGAACAGTGGACAGAGATGGAAGTTGGAAAGGCATGCAGTATAGGAGACACAGGTCGGATTTGAACCTTACCAGCCCCTTCAAAAACCACAGCACAACCCCAGGCCACTAATGTTACAGTAAGTTACATCTGAGAGGGGCCCATGTGCCAGGCCTTTCAGGGGCCTAACAATTTCTGTGGAGCAGCCCTGCATATGGTTCTTACGCTGTGTGTTTTATCCATTGGTTACCTTCTGAACTGATCTGATGAGTCTATGGATTACCAATGGGTTTTTTTGTCTGTTCTTACCTCTGAATTGAATCTGGTCACATCAGGAATTTGAGTGATCTTGTGTGCCTCAACTGTCCTCCAGTTTCACACATCATACAGAGCCAGACATATATACAACTATGTCCAGAGCACAGGTGGGCAAGTGCATGAGCACAAGATTTAAAAAGCCAGTCTCAAGTTGTATTTTTCATTTATCACAGCGGTGACAGCAAGCCTGAGAGTTATGTCTACACAGTGAAGCAACACAGGTGGATATGTGAGGATCCAGTCATTTATTTGAAATAAAACACCCTTTGGTCTCCATGTCTCGAAAAAAATCAAATTGAAGAAATTATTTTTGTCACTCTATGGCCTGGCACCAGTTGAGCTAAGGCCTGGTGGCAATTTGCTGCACGGTGGTTTGCTGGGGTTTTTTCACAATACTGCTCCATCATGAATATAGACCTCTGTAAAAATGAGCACTGAATGTCTAAGGAAGTAGCATCATGTACTTAACAGCCCTAATCTGGGCTCATCAGTTTTCGAGAATCCATTACGTAAAAGTTTGCTGTGGTTTTTCCCTTTCAAATTAAAGGCCTTGTCTATGTTTCAATGAGTCACACCATCCACTGACCTCAGCTCAGTTTTTAGAAACAGAAAAGTTCAAAAAAACATTTCACCGTCTGCTTTTCAGCTGTGGGCTGAAAACTTCCACTGCTGGAATAAAACAATTAATAACTCCTACACATTGGCCAGTACTTCTAGCCAGCATTAATCAAACATACTTGCCACTTACACAGTGAAATCTAATCGCTTAGCTAACCCTGTGTGAATGACACAAAACAGGCCTGCTGGCGTGATGCTCGCCTCGCACGCTCACACTGGACGCAGACTCTCTGACACGCCACATCCTTGAGCCGAGAGCTGCGCTGTTTAATAAAAATGATAGCAGTGCTAAAATGATGGTGATTACATAAGGACTGAGTTGGCAGTGTTTGCTGGAGAATACCGTATTGCGGAGTATGTGTGATATGTGGGCGTGTCCTCTCCAAATTGGCATGTGCCTATGTCGGAAAGACAGCTGACCTAGTTTTTGAGTGTAAAAGTCAGTGGGCGGATTAGCTTATGCACTCTGCAGCTTGGGTGTGCCTATACTGTAAGAGTGTGTGTGTGTCAGTGTGTGTGTGTGTGTCTGCGCGTGTTATGTAATGGTAAAGGGAGGGGAGGGGGGTGACCGTGAGTGCTTTTCCCTCTGTTTGCTCACCTAGAATCGATGTGTGTTATCCTGGCCCTTTGCTCGATGCCTCAGCCCTCGTCTGCCTCACCCCCCTGTCAAGAGTTATGTGAGCAGAGTCTGACCATCTCACACACACCTCTGTCTTCTGTCCATGCTGTGAGCCAAAGTAGGTTGCCAGTCATGCTTCTAATCCCCCTTCTGCACTCTCCGCTCTGTCATCAAGTTGTATATTGCATGATGGCCTTGCACGACAGCCCTCTTCCATTCGTCCCTGAGCGTTGGCAGAGTGTGTACGTGCAGGACTGCTGCGGCTCAGTGGTGGAGAAGGGCCGGGGTGGGGCACAATAATGCTCTGGAATTTGCTTTGGGGCATAGGCGCACAGTTATGTAATTGTTTCTGCTGAAGAAAGTTGGCCACATTTATCTGGGTTAGCCCGGCTCTGTGTCATGTTAATAAGCTGCACACACACTTTTGTTTGGCAGCTTTGTCAGTCAGTGTTTTATATTGTGTATAGAAGATTTGGCTGCGCGTAACATGAAATCCAAATGCATATGATCGTGTTAGAAGGGACGCCCTGAGGCAGTGACCTTAGAGCAGGAAAAACAAGACTTGTTTTGTCTGTTTTGCCTAACATCATCCTTGTGACTATCATTTATTTGTTTCCTCCAGTAGCCCAGTTTTACATCTAACCTGGAAAGACTGACGGTTATGTAACAAACTTGAGAACTGGCCTAGATACCGCCTGATAACGTTCCCTTCCTCCCTACCTCTTGCTCTTGTTTCCCCTCATCTGTTTTTTTCCCCTACTTTTTTCTTCCCCTCATTCCCCCTTTTTTTGGTGTCCGCCTCCCGCCTCCAGCACTTCTCTTGTTCCCACTCCCCTCCATCTCCCTGGTTCTCTATCTGTGTAAGTAGGCCAGGCTGCTCTGTCTCGTGTCATTTTTCACCCCGTTAGTGTGGCGAGGCGGCTTCTGCTGGTCGAAGCCTTTCCATAGGCAGCAGCAGCAGATAACAGCTCTTACATAATCAAAACAACAACCCTGTGGGTTGGGACATGGTGTGCTAGCAGGCTCCAAAGTGTTCTAATTCTGCATGACCCCATTCCACAGTAATAACCGTGGCGCTAAAGCCTTAGCATGGCAGTAAATCCAGGTGCTCTGTGCATTGGATTATGTTTTGTGAGGGTCAAGTCCAGAGCATGTTGCTCATATAGAGAGATTTATGGTTTGAATTATGTCATAATGTGCACTCTTTTTTATGAGGAACTTTAAACAAAACCAGATCTATAATTTGGAGACTTATCCAGCCGACAGTTTCATTATGACGTTCATTTAACCTTCATTCATTGGACTTTGAGCATATTTGCTGTTGCATAACACAAACTTCAAAGGGAAAATACAGTGTTGACCATATGGAGTCATTTCCAATAAAAATGTCAGAGGGTATTAAAACAATTACAATGAAATTTATCAACATATCAAAGCTATGTTTCCCAGTTGCTTGTTTTTTTTCCTGCCATTACACAGGAAACTAATATCTTGTAATTATTTTACTAATTTGACAGACAGCGTATAAAAAGAAATGGTTAAATTGAAAAAATGGTTTGATGAAAATAAGTTATAACTTAATTTGAAAAAAACTAAGTTTATGGTATTTTCTAAATAGAAATGGGATGGTAATGTCATTGTCTATTGATGGATTTTAATTTTAGATGAAAAACTCACATAGAAATCTCATGTAGATCATGTTCAAACTAAGGTGTCAAAGAATATTTTGTCATGAACAAAATGAAACTAATCTTAGACCACAAGACAATGCAAATTTTGTATTTCTCACTTATTTTGCCTTATTTTAGTTATTGTGTTGAAATTTGGGGGAATATGTACATAACTAATATCAAGCCGTTTATTTTACAGAAAAGAGTAGTATGAATTATAAATAAAGTGGAGGCAAGGGAACACACTAACAACCTTTGTATTAAGTCAGGACTAATTAAACTTAAAGACATTGTCGAGTTACAGACTTTTTGTCTACCTATTAGTTATCTAACTATTAGTTATGTTCAAGGTAACAGGCAGAACATTGCCAGAAAATATACAACATCTTTTTGCTTTTACTTCAGAAAATAAGGATTATAGAAGGAAATTTGATTTTAAACATCAGGGGATAGCAGTCAAACTTTGAATGAATGTCCATTCCGAATCAAGGATGTTATTACACTTTGGAAGCCAAAGTCAAGGTCGCCTGGCCTCATGTTTATCCCTTATTTTGAACATGATACCCCAGGAATGTCTCAAAGGGTTTTTTTAGGATTTGCCAAAATGTTTACTCTGACTGAAGCATGAACTTAGTACATCTTGAAAGGGAAATGACATTTAGTCTCATGTTAATCCCTTGTTTGTGGACACGGTTTCCCAAGAATGTTTGAGATGTTCTTCAAACTTTGCATAAGTGTTCACTCTGACTGATTGATAAACTAAACAATAAAATGACAATGAAATCCACTTTCCTCTCTATTTTTGTTTTTGTGTGTGTGTGTGTGTTTGTCTACAGCGTTCATTCTTTTGCCGCCTAACAGATGACAAGAAATCAGAAAAGTTCTTCCGCGTTTTCTACGACCGAATGAAGCTAGCGCAGCTAGAGATTAAAGCTACAGTGACAGTAAATACCAGCGACCTGGGAAATAGGAAGAGAGACGATGACAGCCAGGACAAAGACCTACCTGTTCGTAAGAAAGGTAACTTTTACCCTGATTCTGATAGGAATATTTGTTTTTTAAGACTTTATACTAGGGCAGAGTTTTTGCTTCCTGTGTTTATGCAGCAAGAGATTCAGCTGTGGTCATGACGGAGGACGTTAAAGAGCAACTGTTAGAGGCCTCCTCTGCCACCAAGAAGGCTTTTAACTCCTACCGCAGAGAAGCAGACTCTGAGGAGCACTTCAACTCAGCTGATGGCCAGCAAAGCTCAGGAGACAAAAACCAGGATGAGGGAGAGATGAGCTTTGTGATCATCATCATGCAACCCATACTTCGATTCCTGCAGCTCCTCTGTGAGAATCACAACCGAGACCTGCAGGTGAGCAACCTGAGCTTCAGACTCTGATGCCTTTTTTCAAATGTTCATTAAAGTGGATCACCTTTTTTTCTCCTTCTTAACAGGCTGCAGTAACCACCCTCACAATTTAGTAACTAATGGAAAGTCCCTTCAATTCTTCTTCCATTGGTGAATTCAGGCCAGACATTGTTATAAAATGAAGAGGGACATTTTGAAACACTTTTTCTGGGGCTGAAAAACACTTTTTTCTTCAGACACAGGAAAATCTAGTATTAGAGAACACTGTTTATACTGAGTCTATTATGATAAACAGTAGACATCTGGCCTATTAGCAGTATTAAACTAGTTGACAAGAAGAAAATCAATTTGAAATGTAAAGTTGGAATAAAAATCATCTTCTTCAGATCTTTTTTTTATTAGAATTTAAATTAAAATAATATTTGCTTGATACCACAGCAACAACATCAGTCATCTTTAACATGCAATGTTTGTTGATTTATTGCCTTTGATAATCAAAAACTGCATCCTACGCCTGCAAATGTCTAAAATTGCCCAAATATGTTCAGGAATTGATTTTTTTTTTTTTTTGGAGGAACAGTTTTGACAGTGCATAAGAATTATAAAAGAAAGTAATTACTGAAACATCCACACTGACCAATAACGGGTGTCTGAGACTTTTATTTTTTATTGCTGTGGTATTAACTATGTATCAGTAGCATTACATTCTCTCTAGCACAGTTTCATAGTTTATAACTTGTATTTTGAGAACCATTTGTCATTTCTCTGCAGAAAGATATTTAGATGTTCGGCTTGTATCTCCATTCGAATAAAGAAAATACAAATTTGAATCCATCTGTTTCAGAGAAAATGCAGCTGAATATTTTATGTTTTCTTCACTTTTATCACGTTTTTACTACATAATAAACCCCATCTCAGCCAGTCTATCCTGCATCATTGATGCTCAGCCTGCTTTGCCCCCCCTCCAAGGGTTAGTAACAAAGCTGCTTAAATTTTGGCAGACTGTATTGAAAGAGTATTTGTCTCTAATTCGTCTAATCAGTAGTAGACTTCAAAAAATAAAAATTACAAAACTTATCCCTGTCTACCCTGGATCTCCACTTACAAACGTGTTTGATCAAAGTTTCCTGTTTGCATATTCCATAAATGTTGCAGTGTTGTTGTTGTTCTTGTATCTGTACATTGTATTTCCAGATTCTATTTATGCAAACATAAGTATGTCTGGAATGTAAGATATATTTCCCTCTTGGTGCACGAACCCAAAGGAATTTTTTGCAAAACAACACAGCAGCTTGCAAAGGTCTGGTTTAGTGTAGTGACTGCCCGGTGGCATGCCTCTGATGGGATAGTCAGGTTTGGAAATAGAAATGTGGTTCCTGACTTGCTCTTTCTTTTGTTTTCGTGAACTTTCACTAAGTTCTCTTTCAGGACAGTAGATGTAGATCAAGTTCATTGCAGTTAATTCATTTTATTACTTTGTATATGACTGAAGTAGACTATATATTTATTCATTTATTTAACCTTTATTTAACCAGGAAAAGAAACTCAGTGAGATTAAAAATCTCTTTTTTAAGAGTGTCCTGGCCAAGAAGGGCAGCAGCACAGTTAAATGTTAATATCCTTGTTAACATATTAGTCAGACTGAAATCATACTAAAGTGGACTAACACATCTAAATAATGTGGTTGAGGTCTATTTACCTGTGCATGTATACATCTCAATCACCTTAAACTAGCCACAGTGTTTTACACATGCTCCAAAGCAGCAAAGCCTGGTTTTGAATCCACCTTGTAGTTATTCTGTTTGACCTGCTTGAAAGATTTACTATTGGTGTATATCCATTATTTTCAGTACTGACTTATTTCTTGCCAAATCCACCTATTTCATCTTCTTAGAACTTCCTTCGCTGCCAAAACAACAAGAACAACTACAACTTGGTGTGTGAGACTCTGCAGTTCTTGGACTGTATATGTGGCAGCACCACAGGGGGTCTTGGCCTGCTGGGTCTCTACATCAACGAAAAGAATGTGGCCCTCATCAACCAAACTCTGGAGAGTCTCACAGAATACTGCCAGGGGCCCTGCCATGAAAACCAGGTATGGACAGAGAACATGTCAGAGCTGTGCGGGGGCTGTACTGATGTAGTAATCTCTGTTTTTTGTCCATTTTTTATTTCCTCCAGAACTGCATTGCCACTCATGAGTCCAATGGTATAGACATCATCATAGCACTGATCCTTAATGACATAAACCCTCTTGGAAAAAAACGAATGGACTTGGTGTTAGAGCTAAAGGTGAGTCACCTTGGGACCTGATCATACGTAGATGTGAGGCTAGAAAGCATCACCAGCAAAACCATTGCTTTCCTACGGTACAGCACACTTAGCAGTCTTTTCTCTGATGCATAATCCAGGCAGTTTTGCATAAATGTTGAGCAAATTCAAATTTTTAGGTTGAGATGTGTTGTCACAGAACTTGCAAATTACTTTTGGCTGTAGCAGCCAATCATATCAAGTAAGAAGTAGGCTTCTCTACAGTTTATGCTATAAAGCCTGCTTCCTGATTTGCTAGCAAGAAAGATGATAACCCAGAACACTGTCAAAGCAAAACTTCCACTTAATAGGACATTTCACCCCTCTGCAGTCTTGTATCAAGAAACAGGGAGAGCTCCATGTTACCTTGAATCCCTTTTTTTCCCATTTTAAACCCATTTATTCTGCCTTAAGAACAGCCACAGAGGCTCACAGTTGTTTTAGTTCCAGAAATCAAACAAATTTTAAGTCCAAATGAACAAAGAAATCACGATGTGATCATGATGCAGATGTGCTTATTTAGTGTTCCTGGCAATTCAGTTAGCCTTTATCAGTAGTTTTCAAACTTCTTTTGCTTAAGAAACACCTACAATCAGACTAAAATCTGAAGGCACGTCATACATATGGGTAAATAGCTTCTAAACCTCTGTTTCGACATATATTTAAACTTGACAAGTCAAAAATGTGTAATACAATTGACAAATGAAAGGGTAGCACTAAAATTAGCACCAGAATTATAATAACCTCCACCACAATGCTATAACAGCAGAACCCTGCAAGTTTTTGTTTGATGACAGAATTTGTAGTTGTATAGCAGTTGTATATTGAAACTGTTGCACATAAATAAATAATAGACAGAATTTAATAGTTTTCAGAAAGTTGTAAACTATGGTTGGGAAATTTCCTCAGGCATTATTATATTTACAGTATTGATGAAAGAAGGCAAATGTACTTACAATTAAACTATTAAAATTAAATGAAAACAATTTAGCAGTTTGATTATGTGCACAGAGATCAAATTGGTTGTTTGATATGAGGTTGGGTTTTATCCTTGCAGAATATTTATCATCAGCTCAACTAAACTTCATACAAAAATACAAGAAACCTAAAAATACCAGAAAGATTCAAGGAGTGTGGTGCATATATTAATGGGAGCTTTGTTTGCAAATCTGGAAATGAGTAATGGTTTGGGTCTTGGCCCATCAATGTGAAAATACCTGTTGCTTGCTCTCACAGCAGGATGGAATATTATCAGCAAGTTAAAAGTATGTGAGCAGGTCATTCATGCATCTGAGCTTAACTAACATCTGCGCTAGTATGCCAAGACAAACAGCCTAACAGGGCATTTCTCTAAAGCACCAGGTTTTAGTTTGTTTAACTTGGAAAAAGTTTGGGCTCATGGATTGAGCTCTTTCTATCTTGTTTTTCAGAACAATGCATCCAAGCTACTTCTTGCTATCATGGAGAGTCGGCATGACAGCGAGAACGCTGAGAGGATTTTGTACAATATGAGGCCAAAAGAGCTGGTAAGGAAATCACTCTTGGTACTTTTTTTGCAACTCCAATTCAGCTATCAAATAGACAGTTTGATTTATAGACATTGAAATTATGTTGTCAACAGGTGGAAGTGATAAAAAAGGCATACCTGCAAGGGGAGGTGGAGTTTGAGGACACAAAGGAAGAGGACGATGGCGGGGAAGAGGAAGAACATGATGCTGCTTCTCCCCGAAACGTTGGACACAACATTTACATCTTAGCCCATCAGGTCTGCAGCTCCTTTTAGCATAATGTTATGTAGAATTCATTTTTATCAGTTTATCTGAATTATTACAATAAGTGTATGTGTGCTCCCCTCATATAGCTGGCTCGCCACAATAAGGAGCTTTCCAACATGTTAAAGCCAGGAGTGGCAAATGGAGATGGAGACGAGGCCTTGGAGTTTTACGCCAAACACACAGCTCAGATAGAGGTAAAAATACTCTTACCCCTCCTTGCAGAATGTTGATGAACTAGTTAATCACTCAGAAATCTAAAAGTATACATGCAAAGAAATTACATTTATCTTGTGCTTCTGGCTTGTCCATCCAGAACCTGATCCATCCTACATACATTCAGCCCATTATTGTAAACGTCTTATCCCAACAGGGTTTAAGGATTTCTTTAAACTTTGTCCACTCTGACAGAATGATGGACTGATGGAATTTCTAAGATCTAAGGTCTAGGTCATTCAGTCTCATGCTCATTCCTTGCTTGCACAATAATGCCTTTTGGGATTTTCCTCAAATAGCAACAGCTGATATTTTAAAGTGGTTTTTCTATTAGTCGGTCAAAGTGCTTTTGTCCAACAAAAACTTTAACCAACTCGTTGAAAAACTATTGGTCACACAATTGTTCATACTACTTTCATAAGAAAACAAAATTTCCAGTAGTCTATAGAAATTGAGTGACTCATTATTATGTAGATATAGTGTTACTCACAAGTAGTATCAATAGTGGCATTCTCAAATCAGCTTTAACAACTGACTGTTTACTCTTTACTGTCAACCACAACACACAGACACACTTCCACATTCCTTGCTGGAGCTTATTTCTCTTTCTCCCTCTCTCTTCCTCTTACAGCAGTTTCTCTGTTATACTTTTTCTACAGATTTCAAACATGAAATTCAGTAGATAAAGGCCAAAATGTGTACACACAACCAAGTAGAGCAAGAAAAAGCTAAGAGTATGAACTTTATTTCTATTACCCTCCCTTTAAAAATGGACTAATTTGACAGAGAGCCATTACACGCAAACTTTTGCAAATAAACAAGATATATGGAGAGCTCTGTCTCACATGTGGCACACATCAGCCTCAAAATGCTAACAGCCTCCCTCAACGTTGCTGCTTTGTCCCTGCAATGCACAAGCACTAAAGGAACACACAAATACACCATCCAAAATGCACTGATGTACACACAGGCTATTACATGTGAAAGTACATACATTCAGGCATTCTCAAACAAAGAAAAAGAAAAAATGTTTAAAAAAAAATGATAATAAAAAAACCCAATTATATAAAAATAACTACAAGTGGAACCAGAAAATAGTATGTTTATAACTTACTCAGTATTGTTACTGTGGTGTGAACAGGAAAAAGAAAGGTCTTGCAACATGACGCATATCGCAATGAAGTAGGATTCTTCACAACAAACTGAGATACCTTTTTTCTTTAACTAATCGGTATATATTTTTTTTTTACATTTTTCTACCTTATAAAGAATCTACAATACTGCATAAAATACAACTTTGTACCAGTTGCTATTTGTAAAAAGCATGGTCCCTGCATCATGGATAAACTTTATTGTCTGTTGCTGTGACATAAATAATTATGATACTAAACAAATGGCCCAATTTCCAATAAATTATCAACAAATAAGATATCTGTATTGCGCCATGAATAGCAATAATTTATCAAGCAGCAATGTTGCCTTGTATTGGTCTATCAATGTATACTTACACCCTTAGATTTTACTTAAAAGGATCCTCAATGGATAACAATGGGACAGCTTAATAGAGTGGCAGTTTTCTTCTTGTGTGAACCCCATTTCCATAAAATGCAAAAAAAAAACAAAAAAAACATGAAGAGTTGTGCTTCATCAATTTATTCAGGTCAAACTGATCATTTAAAAGTCACAAGTTACAGAGCTGTGTTACATTATTTTGTAGCACATTTTTGTTAATTTTGTTAAATTTTATTGTTATTGACTCATTCAAATGAAACAAATTCATGATGTGTTTTTTTTGTTTTGTTTTTGTGCGAGTTTGTGTGTCTTTTGTATCCCAGTTAAATGTGGGTTATTGTGGTTATGTATCCAACAGTTGTTCTAGATGGCCTTAATTCAGGGAAACTACCAACTGAGTTTTCTTTGGTTTACTACAGTCTTGCTTCACACTAATTTCCACCCTGTCCCAAAGATTAACAAAATAGAATTTGAAAGCCTGTCTTAGTGAGCCCTAATGTTTATCCTTTGCTTGTAAAATTTATGATTTCAAGAATTTTTGGTGATTTTCTTGGCCTTTGCACAAATGTCCTCTCTGATTTAAGACCATACCGAATACATATTGAGTATACATGGCCCCAGTGTCATTGTGCCCTCAAAGGTCACTGGGACCTTCCATCTAATTTGTTTTTATTTCATGCATGAAATTGATCCACTCACCAACAACTTAAAGTTAATCACAAAATATGCCCCCCAGCCCTTCTTGACCCACCACTTAGCTTTCACCCTCTTTCCTCTGAAAACTTTGAGACAGGCTGTTGTTCAGAAGTTCTTTTTGATATTAATAGTGTGTTTTTTGTGTTCAGATTGTTCGCCAGGATCGCACCATGGAGGAGATAGTGTTCCCTGTGCCAAACATCTGTGAGTTCCTCACCTCAGAGTCCAAGTTGCGAGTGTACTACACAACTGAGAGAGATGAGCAGGGCAGCAAGATCAATGACTTCTTCTTGCGAGCAGAGGACCTCTTCAATGAGATGAACTGGCAGAAGAAGTTAAGAGGTAGGTGCAAGATAAGGACAATGTGGTGTATGAGGAGGTCAAATACAAGTGACCTCCTTTGGTTACAGAATGCATCATTTCTTGTTTACTCAGGTGACATTGTTTTTGACTGGATGATTTTTACAGCAGGAGAGGTCAGGTTATGCAATGTGTGTGGACATGCAGGAAGGCAGAGTAAAGTGTACATAACAAGACTCGGTGACATGATTTAAAGAGCCTGTTTGTTTATCGAGACCTCCTCATCATCTTCATACATGTGACTGTTTATTTTGAGAGGCCCCTCATGCTTATCAGCTGATGTTGTGCACAGTTTCAGTGTCTCATTTCCCAGGAAAAACATCATGCTTAATTACTGTGAAGCATATCTGAAACTGTTTTGTATCATGGTAGATCATTGATTCTTTTTGCTGTCATCTCTTACAGTTATAAACATTTTTATTATAAAATTAGACTCACACAGAGTCTTGAGAGTTAGAAAAATGCTGTATGTGTTGAGAATGATTAATTCGTCAAAATTACTTTGGAAAGATAGGCTAAGCTTGTAACCATAATGTGGTGCTCCTACACAAGCCCACATGTAGATCAAAAAGTCTTTTCTTCTTTGAAATATTACAAACATATAATCACATCATTTTTTTATGGTCTAGTGTACCACAACAGACAAACAGCTAAGACAGATTTGAGCGACACAACCTGACATGGTACTCCAGGATTTTCTTTTGAATTCTAGGCTAAGGTTTTTACTCAGTCCAAATCTGACATAAGCAAAACGTTTTCTGGTGTTTTCTTTTATTTATAGATAAGCGGTACCATTGTGGATCACTTCAACTGGAAATTTGAAAGCTTTGTTCTGCGCTGAGTTCCAAACATGTACTGGTTAAGGCATTTCATGAACGATAATAAAAGAGAACGAAAACAAATCAACTCACCTCACTTAGGAAATCTAAGTGTTTGTAATTTACATTACAACAGACATTGTATCTTTTTAATCAATGTTCTACCTTTTAATGTAAAGACTCCATATTTTGCCTTTACCCAGGTTTAGATATTCATTTTAAAGTAAGTTCACAATTGCTGATATTAGAATAAAAACCCCCTCTGCTTTTCACAAACTCAGTATCTCTTGATCTAGCTGTATTCTCACTCTGGCTGACATAGATGCTCTGTTGGGACTCCCGCCACTTTCAGGCCCCCTTCCCCATTTGTGTCAAGTCTGCTCTGATTGGTTGACCGGTCTACTCTGTGGTGATTGCCATGTTGTGGATGTGTCTGAATTCATTTCACGGTCTATGCTTTGCACAGGGCTTGCCACTCCGAGCCAATGGGCTTAAACTGCTGATGAAACAATAGTATGATGACCCCTCCTAAAACCTTTGAGTACACAGTATTTGATGCTTTGTTTCAAGAAATGGCTTAGCCTTTAGACATCAGGCTTCGGCAGTATAGGTGACAAAATAGAGCCATTGCTAGAATTAAGCACAATATTAAATTTGTTGTCTTGTTTTAGCGTTCTGCTATGCCTTTAAACACAAATGTAATGTTAGGATTTTCAGAAAGAAAGCCAAGAAGAGAAGATGCCATCTTTGGGTGCTCCTTTAGCTTTTGCTTATCAGTGTTGTTCTCATTGTGGTTGGAACTTAAACGCCAAACCTGTGCATGACTCCTCAATACAACTTCTCAACTTTCGATTTCAAGACAGTATGAATGTTAATTCCACAAAGTAACTGTTCTGTTGTGACTAGTGACACAAGTAAAGTAAAATTGCAGTGTAATATTTGCGTTGAGTGGCATCAGTCTAGTTTCAATTAAATTGTGCAAGATGTTGAGTCGGAAGGGTTAAGAGTGTTTGTAAATTAAAGCTTTTCTCTACTTTGATAAAAAAAAAAAAGTCCTCATGTTGGTACCTGAAATCCAAATTACACCACAGTGATTGAAAAATAATCCCAAACTACAAAACCCAAAACCAGTGAAGTTGGCACGTTGTGTAAATCGTAAATAAAAACAGAATACAATGATTTGCAAATCCCTTTCAACCTATATTCAATTGAATACACAGCAATGACAAGATACTTAACATTCAAACTGGTAAACTGTGTTATTTTTTGCAAATATTAGCTCATTTTGAATTTGATGCCTGCAACATGTTTCAAAAAAGCTGGCACAAGTGGCAAAAAAGACTGAGAAAGTTGAGGAATGCTCATCAAACACTTATTTGGAACATCCCACAGGTGAACAGGCTAATTGAGAACAGGTGGGTGCCATGATTGGGTATAAAAGCAGCTTCCCTGAAATGGTCAGTCATTCACAAACAAGGATGGGGCGAGGGTCACCACTTTATGAACAAATGCGTGAGCAAATTGTCGAACAGTTTAAGAACAACATTTCTCAACGAGCTATTGCAAGGAATTTAGGGATTTCATCATCTACGGTCCGTAATATCATCAAAAGGTTCAGAGAATCTGGAGAAATTACTGCACGTAAGCGGCAAGGCCGAAAATGCCCGTGACCTTCGATCCCTCAGGCAGTACTGCATCAAAAACTGGCATCACTGTGTCAAGGATATCACCACATGGGCTCAGGAACACTTCAGAAAACCACTGTCAGTAACTACAGTTCGTCGCTACATCTGTAAGTGCAAGTTAAAACTCTACTATGCAAAGCGAAAGCCATTTATCAACAACACCCAGAAACGCCGCCGGCTTCGCTGGGCCCGAGCTCATCTAAGATGGACTGATGCAAAGTGGAAAAGTGTTCTGTGGTCTGATGAGTCCACATTTCAAATTGTTTTTGGAAAGTGTGGTTGTCGTGTCCTCCGGACCAAAGAGGAAAAGAACCAGCCGGACTGTTATAGGCGCAAAGTTCAAAAGCCAGCATCTGTAATGGTATGGGGGTGTATTAGTGCCCAAGGCATGGGTAACTTACACATCTGTGAAGGCACCATTAATGCTGAAAGGTACATACAGGTTTTGGATGCATCCAAGCAACGTCTTTTTCATGGACGCCCCTGCTTATTTCAGCAAGACAATGCCAAGCCACATTCTGCACGTGTTACAACAGCGTGGCTTTGTAGTAAAAGAGTGCGGGTACCAGACTGGCCTGCCTGTAGTCCAGACCTGTCCCCCATTGAAAATGTGTGGCACATTATGAAGCGTAAAATACAACAACGGAGACCCCGGACTGTTGAACAAGTTAAACTGTACATCAAGCAAGAATGGGAAAGAATTCCACCTGAAAAGCTTCAAAAATTGGTCTCCTTAGTTCCCAAACGTTTACTGACTGTTGTTAAAAGGAAAGGCGATGTAACACAGTGGTAAAAATGCCCCTGTGCCAACTTTTTTGCAATGTATTGCTGCCATTAAATTCTAAGTTGATGATTATTTGCAAAAGAAAATAAAGTTTCTCAGTTCGAACATTAAATATCTTATCTTTGCAGTGTATTCAATTGAATATAAGTTGAAAAGGATTTGCAAATCATTGTATTCTGTTCTTATTTATGATTTACACAACGTGCCAACTTCACTGGTTTTGGGTTTTGTAAGATTCTCCACTAAACTGGCACAATAAATTTAAAAGTAGCTTATAGCCAGTTGTAGCCTCTTCTGACTGCACCAAAAAGAGTAAAAGCAGAGCCATAATACCACCAGACTTTGTTTTACCACATTGAAATAGTTGTCTTGAATTTATTGTGATAAATATAGACTGTCACAGTGTGTTTATTGCAAAGGCTTATATCCAGAAACCATAAATTTGCACTTAATTGTGCAGCCCTAGTTGCCCCTTACCGGTTAGAAGTTTAAGTTACAATAGAGTAGTGTTATGTATAAGAAAGATCCTTTTGAAGGGATGAGTTCACTTGTCTGTAAAAAGTATTGTCTTGAATGTGCCTGTACAATGTTACTTTTCCCCTTTAATAAGAGGCTATGTTGAAGCCTCTACAACCCAGGGCAAGCAGATCAGGAGAATTTGACTGGATGCCATTGACAGCCTTGGCAACATGTCCAGAGTACAGTAGAGCCCACCCCTTTCCTAACCCACTCTACAGCAGACCTGTTAGCCTGACTGAGAGCAATATTGGAAGTAAAATAGATGGATGAGTTTTACAAACTGACAGCAGAGCTAACTATGTCATTGTGTGCATGTTTCCACAGTCTAAAAGCAGACAGGGGCTTTCCACGTCCTCTGAGCCGTGAAACATTTGTACAGTAACCTTATGAATCATAACTGAGAGCTCTGCTGATCACGCATACAAACACATACACACAGACACACACAGACGCACACAGACCCACACCCACAGTCAGTCACACTTCTAATCCGAGTACAAGTCTGCATTCCCACACACAGACATATTTTGTCTCTCGCTCAGAGGATTCGACAGAGAAAGTCCCTGCATCTGTTATTGCTTTCCTCTAAACTAGCAGATAGAAAATATAACACATAACAGACATAAAACATACATACACAGAGTGTTCAGAGTCTGAATTTAAAACATTAAAATTGTTCTTTTAAAGCAAAGACCAAGGCGTGTTTTACAGCCTTATTCTTTTTGAGTTAATCTAAGTTTGTTTTCTGTTTAATTACTTATTATATATTACAGACCATAGTGAATCACTCTTTTGATTTAAGACCATTAAATGTTTAAATATGTTCACTCAAAGCCCTTGTCTTAAGTTTTCAACTGTTTGGTAAACAGACTTATTCCTTAAACTAATGCCTGTATATGATTTAAAAAGCAAATAAGATAAGTGGTTCCCAATTGGGAGGTGGGGACCCCAATGGGAGTGCTGTGGCAGTGAGAGGGGGGTCATGAAATGGCATAATTGATTAATGATCAATTTTTTCTATCATTGCACAAATGTATACCCTGAACAGAGCATCCTGCCAAATTAAAAATATGCAAAGAAATGCAAATATAGCAAATTCAAATAACTATTCTTATGTCTTTTCTTGACAAAGTGGTCGTGACTGAAATACATTTACAACAGGAGGCATTATACAAAAGAATTTTCTAGATGATTCTTAAGTTGTTAGCGCTTGTATTCTTGTATTCTTGTATTGTATTCTTGTGTTCTTCTGAAAGAACTTTTTAACATATTATGTTTGGTCCTTGATATGTTATGATGAGTTATAATCTCTGTTGATCAAACAAGGAGGTATTGACTGATTTTGTCCTCGCAGTCATAAATATCTGACATTTTGTTTATTTGTATGATTTCAGCTGAATTTCTTAAGCATTTGAATTGCAGCTTGACAGAACAAGAAGTCCAGTCACACCTTTCGTCATAAATGTTTAAACAACACAAAGCATTTTGGATGAAATTAATCTTAAAATCATGGTATTTTTTTCTTTTTTCCTCTTCAGCTCAGCCGGTGTTGTACTGGTGCTCCAGGAACATGTCAGTGTGGAGTAATGTTTCCTTTTACCTGGCTGTGCTCATGAACCTGCTTGTCTGCTTCTTCTACCCTCTGGAAGGCGTACAAGGAGGTTAGTGCATCATGGACAGAACTCGATGGAGAAGGCATTTGTCAGGGAAAAACTTGTGGATGTAAAATCAGGGGCAGAAGCTGAACAGCGAGGTTAAGAAGTCAGGGTTTATTGGGCAGAAGTGGGATGTAGATGGTTCACTGCATGATCAGTCAACTTGTTGCTGGGAAGGATGTGAGTAGTGGTAAAAAGTTTGAGAGAGACTGATAGGGAGATGTCAGATAAAGCACCTAGTCAGTGACTTTTGAATGAGGACCACAAATGCCAGTTTTTGACCAATGTAAAGGCAGGAGAAAAGGAGCGCTAGTCTGATTAGGGCTGCTAGCTATCTCTATTTCTCATCCCTCCCTCTTCTTCAGCTCTATCAGCTTAACTCAATGATCTTTTTATTTTCTGTTTTTTTTTTTTTTTTTTGTCTATTTTAATGTTAAATGTTGCCACTAAGAATTGTGTTTTGTGTGCGTGTCCCATCAGGCACCCTGTGTAAGTGTAAGTGGAATCAACATTGTCATCTTTTGAGACTTGTGTGCACTGTCTGTCTAAGAAGGTGATGCTGTTCAGGCTTTGTTGACAGTATAGCAGGGTAGGTCAAGTAAAGCAGGAGCTCTCATGGAGGGTACTGTGCTGGGATGACAGTGCTCACTGTCTGGCCTCTCTGAATTATCTTGTGACTAATAAGATGAAACGAAAGTAAGGGGAGATTCCAACCTCACAAACGTGGTGATGTCCCAGTTTTGGTTGCCCATCAGAATTTCATAGTTAAATTGTGGAGGCCAGAAAACTCATTATACTCCTGATTTTTATTTGGAATTGAGTTGCATCAGCAGGGTTACCATGGATCATTAAAAAGCCTGAAAATCTATTCAATTTGATCTTTGAATTTTAAGATCATAAACAGTCTTCAAATGTCTTATGTAAAGGTATAGAGGTCTTGAATTTCAAATGGCACTTTAAAAAGACCAAAACCATCTAACTTTGTAGTTATATGGTTTTGTGTTTAATTTTTGAGCACACCTTATTTTTTAAAGGGAGATTAAGGGAGTTCACTAGTGTTGTATCACAAAGTACACAGAATCCCTTAAGTAGAATACAGCAGAGTAGAGTAGAGCCATTTTGCAATTTACATGTATGTAATTCACATACAGTATATTAAACTAACTTTTCATGTCTCAAATTTTTGTTTTTTGGAAGGAAGTGTAAGATACATACCTTTGGACTTCAGAATCCTTCAGATATGTTATTGTTGTGTACCACTTATAATTTCACAAACAATACATGAATTAGGATATTATGCTTATGAAATATGGCCTTTGTGCCTCTCATTTTATCATTTTTGATTATTTTGACTAAATATCCAAAATTGGGGTGCTGGTTTTGGTGAAGTAGGCAGCAACCATGCCTGCACCACATATGTAGGCTCTTGTCTTGAGCATTCAGCCTGGGTTCCAGTCCTGGTTGAGGCCCATTGCCGCATGTCCTCCCATTCTCCTCCTCTCTCTCACCCTTTCCAAGTCCGTCCTCTATCTCTGCACTTTCAATAAGAAAGGCCAAAATGCCCCCAAAATATCTTTTGAAAAACTATGTGTTTATTCAACTGTGTTGATAGCCAAATACTTTGCAGGTGGCATTAATTTGTCTCAATTGAGATCATAAAAGGTCTCAAACGTCTTAAATTTTATTTAAAAGTCAGTTTCCACTCTGCTTTTTAAAAGTAGCCACCTCAACAATATGCACCCTCCATCTTAACTACACTGTCTTAATAAAGAAAAAAATAATTGATACATTCAGCTTTTTAACATACACTTTCCACTTCACTCTGCCCCTGCTGGCTCTGTTCACTGTGTGTCTCTCTCTCCCATACACACAAGCTCACACAGGCATGCACAAACACACACACACCCACACACACACAAACACACACACACACCATGCCAGCGCTGAGAAACCCTTTTTATTTCCTTCCTCCATCATCTTGTACTTCTTCAGCCTCGCCTGTCTAATATAAACCCATGTCATTGTTTTGTACCTGCAGCTGTTCATTGATTATATAACTTGGTAATGCTAAAACACTGATGTTGATCAATTTGAGTTGCCATATTAGTAAAATCAAACTTCCTCCTCAACAGCTCAACTGCAAAACAAATAGTGGTAACATAAGTCACCACCTTGAAGCAACAAGATGTAACTTTTCTACGTGAAAAAAATTTCACAGTAGATCTAATAGCACAACTTCTTTCGACAAAGAGGTGTGTCATTCCTGTTCTATTGTCTGTCTTTGTAGTTCATTGTCTGAATCTCACAAATATTTTTTTTTTTTAAAAAGGTAACCACCAACAAAAAGTCTTCTGAAACACTGTCATAGATATGAAACTTTTTCTGTTCCTGTAGGGACTTTTTAAAGTCATGTTTATGTTGTGCTGCTCCTCCATGGTGTTATTTTCAGTGTTCTTCTGAAACAGGGTCAAAGAAAGGTCATGATTTAATGATGCAAACAGGAAGGATGAGACTCTTGCTACTTCCATTACCTTTTATGGCTTATGATAAATGCTTTAAAGAGGATAATGATGGACTGTTTTGAATGTACAGTGCTGAATAAAAGCCTCAGCCAGAGATCAAGGAGAGGTGTCAAGTCTTTACATGCTGCCATATAATGCCACTGAATTAGCTTGTAATTCATTTTTGGATCTTCAAATTTATGTCACACATTGCTATAACAACCTATGTCAAAGCAGGTCAAAGGTTCATCCACCCATACAGACAGACTTTAAAAATCTGACATACAATCTGTCTCCTGAGCATCAGCGCTGACCTACTGATCTGCTTTCACCGCAAAGTTCTGATCTTTAAATCACCTGACAGAGATTAGAGGCAGGACCTTAAAAGCCCTTTGCCTTTGTTTAAGATACCCACATTCACACACACCCATACACACACATATGCACACATACAGACACGCATGGACTTACCACAGCTCATGTTGACAAAGCTTTGGGCTCATATTTGTCTTTCATTACCATGGAGAATGCAGTAAACACAGGAACACACTCTATCATTTTGTCTTCCACAGACAAAAATTAAAATCACTCAGGTTGGAAAAAGTCAAACAACATGCATCTGATGATCAAAAAAGATCATCCATCATGTTTTACAGTTCAAACAAGGCCTTGTATTCAGCTGCCAGCTCCTCCCTGTTGGTGTCAGTTTAATTTGTGATGGTTGTGTTTTCCATTCCAATCTTTTCCATGCTTTTTTTTTTGGAAAAGAAAAAACTTTTTTTTTTTTTTTTTTTTTCGGAAAAAAACTTGAAATGAGAATATTTGCCAGTGAATAAAAAATCCAGACGAATTTGAATAGTAAGCGTGAAAGTTTCAGTATACCAACATTGTATTAGATAAGAGAGGGTTTCGTAGATGTGATCACATACAGTGCCATGAAAAAAGTATTTGCCCCCTTCCTGATTTCTTATCTTTTTGCATATATTGTGGCACTTAAATGTTTCAGATCATGACACAAATTTTAATATTATACAAAGATAACCTGAGTAAATACAAAATGCAGTTTTAAATGATGATTTTATTTTTTTAGGGAAAAAGCTCTCCAAACCTACATGACCCTATGTGAAAAGTAATCCCCCACCCCCCCACCCCCCCCCCCCCCCCCCGTCAAATCATGAGTTAACTGTGATTAACCACATTTTTTTGAAAGCTGATATTTGTGTCATGATCTGAAACATTTAAGTGTGACAAAAATGCAAAAAAATAAGAAATCAGGAAAGTGACAAATACTTTTTCATGGCACTGTAAGTTAAGGTCCCATATTATTCTCCTTTTCACAGGTTTACACTGGTCCCTGATGTCCCCACAATCTATTTTTTAAGTTTTTCCCCCCAAAAATTCCATTTAGATATTTTTAATTTTTGCATGCTTACAAACCCCTCTCAAGCAACACGTATGATAAATAACTTTCTCCTCTGTTAATTTAAAGCTTCCTCTCATAAGGCAAGCATTAGCAAACCCAGTGAAAAGTATTACTCTCATCATGCATTACAATGTCAGACCATCTCCACACTTGTAGATAAATTTTTCCCCTGATTTTATAAACAACACTGTTAAAGTAATATCTACAGGTATTATCAACAGACACTTACGTCATAAAGAGATGGAATTCTTTTCCCGATCACTGAAAAAATTGTGACTTCCTTGCACACTGTAGCGCAGTCAACAGCAACTCTCGGCAGGATGCTGTTTTTTTCACTCCACTCACTCACTCGAACACTTGCGTATTTACCAATGTATTACTACACATTTTTTTGGTTGCGATGGTAACTGTGTCAAATTAGGTTACTGGAGAGCCATAAAGCTATGCAGAGGGGGCGTGACTTATCTAGGCAGGGGCGTGGCCATGTAGGGGCATCTCCCCTGAGGAATTTGATTGAGACCAAATGTGCCAATTCAAAACTCTGCACTGTGGTTGTTGATATGCCCTGTTAGAGGTTGCACTTCCATACCAATCAGCGTGGGCTAGGTAACAACAGGCTTTTGTTTTTTTTCCATTACTATTATTAACTTTGTTTAATGTGGGAAATTTCGGTTTGTTAGAACCTGAAATTGTGAGTCTTGACATAAGTTTTTTATTTTAGTCTTGAAAGAAATAGGTACATCAGTTTGCAAAGTCCTACAAACTGTCGTGAGGCGTTCTAAATGGGATTTTGATCGTTGAACAAGTTTTTTGGTTTTGTTTTGTGCTTGCAACAATGCTGAACTGCTTATAAAGGGGGCAATTTTCCCTAGAGAAATGTATGATAGCTCACTTTTATCATATTAACATACCATGTGTTTTTGTGTTATTCAACATGTGCATTTTTATGCATTACTGATCCATGATGTCTATTCATCCATCATCTATAATGCTTATCCCTTTTTGGGCTGTGGAGGGCTGGAGCCTATCCCAGCTGACATCCGGCAAGAGGTGGGGTACACCCTGGACTGGTTGCCAGCCAAACTCACAGGGCTGACATAGAGACTTTGATAACGTTTCGCACATACTCACACCCAAGGGCAATTTAGAGTCACCACTTAACCTGACGCATGTTTTTGGTCTGTGGGAGGAAGCTAGAGTCCCTACAGGAAGCCTAAGCATGCAAGGGGAGAACATTTACACTGCCCACAGAAAGGCCTGTCCAACTGGGGAGGAGATCCCGCCACCTTCGAGCTGTGCGGCACCAGTGCTACCTACTACACCACCATGCAGCCTTCATGATTTATTTATTTAATATCCTAACATTTCTTGTTATTACACCTTTTTGATTATTCTATGTTGCTGCTGTCATTATACATCCCATTTTTTCATGTTTTTATTGGTATAATTTCTGGTGTCCTCTGCTTTGACTCAATGCAACAAGTGAATTTTCCCAGTGAGGGCTGATTAGAGATATCTCTTCAATCATAAGTTAGGCATTATCGTTTAAATGTTAGGACAAAACTTTTATTCATAAATCTCTCACATATGTAACAAGCATTAGGCAGGTGTTTTTTCTCCTCTACACAATTTCTTACTCTGTGTAAAAACTATCATCACGTGAGCCTGCAGCATACCTTCGGCCTGCTATAACAAGCACCTTTATGGCTCTGAGCCCCTTGCTTTCTCTCTCTCTCCCTCTTTCTCACACACACACACATACCATGTGCTTGCTTGCCCTCCTCTGCTCGGGGCTTTACAATGAAGGTTATAAGAGCAGGAGATCTGGGTCAGTGTGTTCTGCCAGCGTGCTTGACTGCCCTAAGATGAAAAACACTCATAACGTCATAAACTCATAAAACACACTCTTATGCTGACATACATGTTTAAAACTTTCACAACTGTTGATTTTATATAGCGCACCATAATTGTCCTGCTCATTAAAGTGTGAGGTATAAGTGTGGGGTTTGTGAGTGCACGTAAGCACCCCTCTTTCAGTCTGCCACATCACTGGAGCTGTGCGCAGCTCCCTCCTCATTCCTCATAAATCTTTCAGCTGAGGTATTTTTAGAGACCGCTGTTATGTAAGTGGCACCTGTCATGTGATCTCCGCATGGATCGGGAGGGGGAGGAATCTAGGGGAAGGAAAAGACGGCTCCCTCACCCACATTACTCCTGCTTTGCTTTCAAATCCACAGAAACTCTGTTTTTCATCCTCACAACTTTGCCCCATTTTTTTCGCATTTATACTTGGTGAAACTTTTAACAGAATATTATATTTTCTGCTAACTTCATTAAAATCTGTCTTAGTTGTTCATACTGTATCAGGCAACAAAAGCACTTGCGCACATGTTGGACTTTAAACAAAGAGAGATCAGTTACAGATCACCAGGTATGTTGGGTGTGGTCTTGTTTTTAGGCTGGTCAGACCTGGTCTATGGTTTTAACCTGAGTGATTTGTTGCAACATGAAACCTCTGACTAGTACTCTAATCCTGGATTTAGCCTGGGCTCACAAAGAGACACACACACACACACGTACATGCAAAAAAAAGTATGTCATACATTTTGGGTGTTATGTAACTGGCTGTTTTTGAGTTCAAAGTCTCCCTGATGAAGCCCTCAGGCCTCCCTGAGAGGCAGAACTGAAGCCGTTAAAAATCTGTTGACCCGAACAAAGCCTTGTTTAAACTGCAGAGTCATCCTCTAAGTGTCGATTCCTCCACATGTGCTTTCACAAGAACAAATGTAGCAGGATAATATTTCATTTGTGACCAGTATTTTCGTTGTCCATGTTTTATTTAATAATAATGATGATAATGCCAAGGTAACTCATGATATGATACATTGTGATATGATTTGACACAATACATTGAGCCATGATGTTATCAGAGTTAGGTCAGTTAATCAAATGTTTAAATGTCAACTATTAGCAGAAGGTAAGAGGAAGAGAAGTGAAGGGAGAAAGAGTGGGCGACATGTTTCCTCAAAGCAAAAACTTGACAGATGTGTTGATCGTTATTGTGTTACTTTAACATCATCAACCATTTCTAGATGTTTAAAGTAATGTTTAGTTGACCTAATCACCCCATTATACTAACTGTACATAACAGAAAGTGACACCTGTGGAGCTACCTGTGACCCTCACTGCAGCATGCACTTATGGCTTGAAAATAAACCAGTCAGAAGCAAATCTGTGTTATATTTGAACCCTATTTTAGACCCTTACATTTAACTACAAGCATAGGAAGTAAGTTCTACTGAAAACAGGAAAACACTTACTGATGATGCGCGTTGCTAGCATCTGCCCTTTGCTTCATGTCTGTGACTGGAGTAGTGTGTCCTGCAGCCTAAATGTGCATACAGGAGACACACAGACTCTGCATGCACAGCAATCAACTGAGTCTGATATCAGTCTTTATTTAAGATAAGTCATAAAATGGGAAAGTTGATGGTGACCTACGTTTTACTATTACTATTACTACTATCACTATTTTACTGATCTTCTTTTGCTAATTTTTTAATGTCTTTAATACTGTTAATGTCATATCTTTGTTTTCAACTCTGGAAGCACTATGAATTGCTGTATGTATGAATGATGCTCTATAAATAAAGTTGCCTCGCCTTGCCTGTTTTGGTCATGCAACAAACAACACAAGTCCTATAGTGTAGCTATTGTGCGCATGTGTGCATCACTATTGTGGTGATGAACCAATACATCCTGTAGCCCTGGCTCAGACATTGGCTGCATTCATGCTTGACTCTATTTAGAAAGTTACACCAAATAAGAAAAAAGTGCCAGTTTTGCAACTGCTTTGCTCCCATTACACAAGAATACATAATTGGACATCACATTGTGGGACGGGTCTGTGCTCATTGTGCACAGCAGTAACAACAAATCACAACTGAATATGCCCTGATAGTCCAACCCACAGAGGTACAGGTAAAGAAAATGATGTCAACAGACACCAGATTCAGAAAAGGTTGAAGCTATTAATAACAGCTTATTAAATTGACATCAATGAGAAAAATTACAAAAAATACAAGGATTTTGACAATTGCTATTTAAATCCATGTCTGTGTCAGAAATGCCTCAAAAATTTTACGCCTATAATTAAAAGGTAACCTGATAAGTGCTCAGCTCTGAAAACAATGCAATATTTGACCCACAATATGGTCAACATCACAATACCAGTATTCCTAAAGTTCAGGGAATTAGATTAATTTACATCACTTCAGGTGTCAGTTTCATGTCCTATATGCTTTGTTGTTTAACTTCTTTTGTAACTGTCAAACATTTCTGTCTGTCACTTTTTATTTTTATTAGACCATCAGCCATCTATTAAGCCATTTACCTTGTGTTAATCTACCTTCAATTACATCAAAAATACCACTGCGTGGAGTCATAAGGTAGTGATGCAGGCAGTCAATTTGCAGGGTTATCAGCATTGTTTACTTTTCTAATAAAAAAAATATTAGAAAGCATTAGGTGTGTGTCCCACATGCCAGGATGATGATGTATTACTTAATAAATATTTTGTTTATGAAGCTGATTTCTGTCACATATGTCTGTGAAAATTTCTCTCCTTCAGTTGTGCTCGATGCCCACTTGTCAGCTCTGCTTTGGTTGGGAGTCATGGCAACACTGGTCATCGTTGTTATTATGCCGCAACCGCTGGGAATCCGAGCCCTTGTCATCATCACCATCCTTCGCCTCATCTTCTCCGTTGGCCTGGAGCCGACCCTCTTCCTCCTCGGTGCCTTCAATGTGAGTATACATGCTAAAAAGGGCTAGTGCATCCATAAGGTATTAAGCCATTAAAGGTTTTCCTTTGAAATATTTTTATCATAATTGGTATACCATAAATACTTTTTAACAATTTTTATAATAGGCTTCCGTATATGCATTTACCAGGATTGTCCCTAACACAGGACTTGCGTAGTTAAAGCTAACTCATCACTTTTAAATGAGAAGTACTGATCTCCAAATTTAGGACTGGGCCTTTAATTTAAATACCTTGAATCCCTAAAGAAAATTCTGTAGTTTTTGGTTTTGGACTGGTTGTAGGAAGCAGGAGTTATTGTCAAAGTGTCACCTTGGGTTCTTAGAAATATCAATGGCAGTTACTTAACTTGTATGACTTACTATTGATGAAACATTCATAAAAGTCTGAGTTTAGGGCAATAAGAAATATCGTATTTGTTTGTGGTTCTGAGAGCATTTGGTGGCTCCTCTTTACAGCTTTCCTATCTGCTTAGGGCAAATGGATCAGTATAATCTTGGAACTGAATCTTAGGTCTTTTTTGATGCCAGCAGCAACAGAGGCCAGAGGCAGTAGGTGTTTGAGCTGTCTGGCTTTACCTATGCGCAGGCCAGTTATTTTGAACAGAATGCCTCAAAAACGCTCTGAGTGATTTTCATTAATCTTTTTTTTTTTAAGTTATTTTTTTTGGTTTTTATGCCTTTAATCAGAAAGGAGAGAGTACAGTGGATAGAGTAGGAAACAGGGTGAGAGTGGGGAATGACATGCAGTAAACAGGCCACAGGCAGGATGTGAACCAGGGCCACATGCTTGAGGGCGAACCTCATGGGGCGCAATCTAAACCACTAGGCCATCTGCGCCCCATTTTCTATAATCTTTACTCAAATGTCAACTTGGATTCACAGATGAAGTTTTTAGATTTTGGAAGTCTTTAAAAGCCTCCCATGGACTGGTGTTGAAAATTAGCACTGTGCTATAAACACTTACAGCAGTGCATTTGGGACCTGTGTATATTTAAATATCACAGCATCAATGTTACTGTGTGTCCATGTCAAATAAACAATAATTAAATAAATAAATAAAGTTCAGGATTATAGAGCCACATATTTAACCATTGCTTATTAATACAATATCCCAAGGGCAATTGAATTTATTTTTATCATACTTGCACAAAAGTCCAAATTAAATTAGGGATGAAGTGATTGAGTTTTAAAGGTCGTGGGTTGAAAGTTAAGGTCATGGAGGCCTAATGATCTTCCCTTGCTTGTGATGTTGTAAACATGATATTGTGAACACATTGCAGCCTTTTTCGACAGCATGAAGTACTTATTCTAAAGCACATGGGTGATTTGGGGTGTTGGTCTTCATTTTACTGCAAGACACCTGATCTTTAAAATATTTCTCATCTTTTCTTTGTGTGTGAGCGTGCTTTGTCATTTGTCCTTAAGAAAGACAGAAAACACACAACTTCTTTTTCACCCACCACAAACCCTGCTGTTGGTACTTTCAAGTAATTAGACCCTGCACAATGCCAGTTCCAGTTTTTCTCTCTCTCTCTAACACTCATGCCCACTTGGCAAGCATGTGCCTCGTCTGCCTGCAGTGTTACCTCCCCCCACCCCCCACCCCAGCTCCTGCCCCTATGGTCTGCTCAGGCAGCACCCGGCTGTGTTATGGGGTGTGAAGTGCGTCACTTGGCCCGAGAGAGTGTGACACCACCCTGGCACCCACCAGAGATTTTCTAGATATGCTCTTAAACACAAACACACACTCAGAAAATTAAGTTTATCCCCTTGCTTCATCATCTCTCCTCTCATTTGCAGAACTCGAAAAACTGGGTTATAAAAGGAGATCAGGTTAGAGCATGAGGTTAGCAACCATGTTACCATGGTCTGCAGTAACTTGGTCACTCCAAATCTAGTTTACATGCAACCGGTCAGCAGTCACGTGTCACCTTGATACATCTTTCACTTGCCTGTAAACAAATTGTTAAGTAGACTTCATAGAAGGTTTTATCCGTCCATCCTCACAGCTATCACTGATATATTTTCTGTCATGAGTCTTTCATTGTGCACATCATAGGTGTCAGTTTGGGGGGGGGGTGGATGGATGTGTCCCCCACACTTTTGGTCAGGGGTGATTTTGTCTCCACCTCACACAAATCCTTCACATGTAAGCCATTGTTAACCCTAGTTATTTTCAGTAGTATAGAAAATTCTGACACTCCTGAACGCACCATCTGCATTCATTCGAGAGTTGCAGAGAGACACAGTAGACCTTCGCCAGGATAAAAAAAAAACGTGGCACTGCTGTAAATTTATGTCTGTGCAGAGTTGAAGCTCCGACCCAGAGTGTGCTTTTTCTTCAGATAATACCTGTGGTGAGTTAAAAAACTTATTTGCTTGGACTCCCTGAGCTGTAAATCCTGTTGAGATGTAGGACATTGTCACCCCCAGAATTTAATAGGTACTTTATTATACATTCATATTGTCCTGTAATTCTGCTTGATTTTTCTCTCAAAATGCATCAAATTGATGCTTTTAAATATGAAATATTCAAAATTTTCTTATGTACCCCCCTAGAGGGGTTATTGCCTCCTCACCTTTTTCAACTCCAACCCATTTTCATGCCTGCAGTTATAGTCATCATCCCAAGCACTTCTCAAAAGTCACTTTTGCCAGTAGCCATCCCCCACACTATTTCAAAACAAACTGACGCCCTTGGTGCACATGCACCCTTATATAAACACTGTTAGAAAAACAGTTATTTTTCCACATGGCCATGAAGTCACGTTGCTGCAGCAGGTATATTTGGTTGCATTGTTGACCAGTTTTTTGTTTATCCCCTCCCCTTGAGTTTCATTCTCAAGGTTTCAGAGAAAATGCTGACATGTCAGACAGGTGCTCAGTGTCAAAATTGCCAGTCATGTGGTACTTCTGATATTTGATGGTGTGCTGCATCGACCAAGTATCTTGTTTCCACACTCCCTTGAAATCACACAGACACAGACATTGGCTGTTGTGCAGTTAGTGTCATATTGTGAAACGTCAAGCCACAATTTTGACCACTTCCAACTCTTGTCTGCAATGATGACATCTCTCGACTTCTTTGTTGTTGTTTTTGCTGAATTCTTCTGACAGCATGATAAACCTTTGGTTTGCAAGGCACACAAGAAAAAAGGAAAGGAATTGATAGGGGAATTGTTAAGCAGAAATACTAATGAAATCGATTCATTAAGCTAGTTTTGATCAGTTCACATCTGAAATTAGTTTTCAATTCCCATCCCTAATCAAAGGTCAACGTAACTAGCCACTGTTAAAAAATTGAACTGATTAAATCTTTAAGGTTACGGTCGAGGGTCAGTGTCAGCAAGAGTCATGGTCGCAACCTTACTTTGGTTCCAATATATCAATAAATCTGTTACAGATTTTCTCCAAACTTTGCACAGTCGTCCACTCTGACTCTAAGATTAATTGGTTTGATTTTGGAGGTCAAAGGTTAAGGTTGTTGGGCCTCATGCTAACCCCTTGCTTGTGATCAGGATATCTCCCCAAAAATTTTGAAATTTTTTTTTAACTCTCCACTGACTTCAGAATGAAAGATTTTGTTTTTGAAGATCAATGGTTAAGGTCATTGTGCCTCATATCCATCTCTTGCATGCACCCTCTTTAAATTCATTTATTATTTCTACTAACTGCACTTCCACAAAAGCATCCCAGTCTTTCTTCTTGACCCCTTGCTGTATTTTTACTGTGCAGCATCTGCGTATCTTATTGAAGCATATTACAGAAGGTAGTTTTAGGCCAATACAAAACAGTTCAATTTTTCTCAACTTTTAATATTAAAGAGAGTTAACATTTTTTTTCTTTCAGGTTTGCAATAAAATCATCTTCTTGATAAGTTTTGTGGGAAATCGTGGAACCTTCACACGCGGCTACAAAGCCATGGTGATGGACTTTGAGTTCCTTTACCACCTTATGTATCTCATCATCTGCAGTCTTGGGGTCTTTGTCCACGTGTTTTTCTACAGTCTGTTGGTAAGGAAAGCACACACACATCAACACACACACCTTTAAATTCTCTCACAGCAGGGATAAAAACCAGCAGGTGAGAGAAATAAAAATATAAATGCAAATGATTTTAAGTAGAACCATGTGTGAAAAAGTCCACTCCTCTCATACTGTAGTACTCAATCCTTCCATAACGGTGCATTCAAGGCCATTTTTAACCCACAAGGCTGTTATGACCTTGTTTGGTGCTGTTTTGATGTTTTTACTGCTGTTTTTGTAGTGTTTAGGGTGATAGCAGATCTTTAAGTCTGCTTCATGATGTAGCACACTGAATGTGTCAGTATTCAGACTGCTACTCATTCACACACAACCTGCATCTTCTCTGCAGATGGAATTATACATTTTCCATAGTTTTTAACTTTGATAACAGGGTGCTGTATATGGGTTCCTTTGCATACTTAAAACACCCCAACAAATATTCAGTTTGATATTTAAAGTCTTAAAGCCCTATTTTTTTTATATTTTATTTATTAATTTATTTTTTTTACTTTTGAGGGATATTAAACTTTGTCATGTCTGAACATTGGATTCTCCTGACAGTTCGTGGCGTTTGTGTTAGTGTATTTTCTACAATCACAATAAATGAAAAAAGAGTAATGCAACAAAAAGTTTAAAGGTCCCATATTTGACTGCTTTCAAACAAGTTTGCATTTGTTCCAGATGGTCCCAAAATATAATTTGTAGCTTCTTCCCCAAGATTCTTCTCAGATGTTAGATTTTGGCATCCCTCTAAACCCCTCTGTTTCAGCCAGGCTGTTTTAGTGTACATCCTCATAAGCTGTGTTTGACCACCCCCTCTGAAAAAGTGAAGTCTCCTCAGCCTCCAAGTTCTGTACTCCAAGGTTTACTTTGACTTTCCATACTTTCATGCATAGACATGTTCCATCCTCTGGAGCCTCCTATTTGGTAAACAAATATGGCTCAGTGTCTCCCATTCAGTAGAAGGTGACAAAGTGGTATAACCCCGTTGACACTATAAAAGGGAATTTTTCAAATGGACTGTTTGAGCACACATTTTCTGAGAGGTGGAGCAAGCAAGGAGGAAGAGGAAGGACTTTTTCTCATGTTGAAAAGGAGGTAAATAGACAGGCCAAGGATACTAATTTTTGTGTAAAAACATTAAAAGGTGTATTTGGCGTAATAATTATGGGACCTGTAAGTAAATTTAAAAATTCATGGAAATAATGATAGGTAATCCATGAAGCACCAAAGATTATGTGACGCATACATCGAAATGGGAATCGAAAATCAATTCCAGTTGAGAATCAATAACAACTCTCTCAAGGAATCAATATCATTAGTCTTTGTGCTTAACAATTCCCCTATTAATTCCTTCAACTTTGTTCTGCATTACTTGTAAATCAGTCATCATCAGTGACATGCTGTTGATTCTACTTGTGAGTCTTATAAAACCTTAGAACTGATTAAATTTGGGTTTAAAGGCTCTCATCAACCCTGACTATACCTATTTGGCTAAATTTAGACAGAAAATGTGAATCTGGTAGAATAAGAAAAAATTATAATCAGACATGTAATTGTGTTAATTAATATTTAACTTGCAATAAAGTATGTATGCAGAGAAGGGCAGTGTTATAAAGCAACACAAATTTATATTAATTTAAGTTTTTAAGAGACATTTAGTTTCTTTTATATAATATTTATCTAAGTTACATCTGTTTTATTTTTGTTTTATTCACTTTTTGTAGCTGTTTGACCTGGTGTACAGAGAGGAGACATTGCTGAATGTGATCAAGAGTGTAACCCGTAATGGACGCTCCATCGTGCTCACTGCGGTGCTTGCTCTCATCCTTGTCTACCTGTTCTCCATTGTTGGCTACATTTTCTTCAAAGATGACTTTATCCTGGAGGTCGATCGAATCCCCAACACAACATTGAGTGAGGACAGACTTTTATTATTTTCCTCTTTTCATATTTTTTATTGACCTCTTGTAAGACTCTGCACTCTTCCTTCATTCTTTTAAGAAAACGGAGCGAGTCTGACCAGCGAGTTTCTAAGCACAGGAATGTGTCAGGGAGGGATTGATGAAAACTGTACCACAGGAGCCCTACAGGAAGGTAAAACCTGCTGCATTATTTTGTTAATGGATTCAAAGTGAATTGGCAGGTGGGCCAAATCAGTTGGTTTTGAAATACTTTATGATGTGTCATGATTTTTGGTCACAAACTCAGTTGTTTGGCAATCAACAACAGCTGCAAATTTTAATATTTGGTTGAATATTTTTTTGCAAAGTCAAGCATTGATTGCAGGAAGTCAATTTTGAAGAATGGGAGGAATTTACTCACTGTCTGTGTTAAAAAGCTGTTTAAAAAGGAAGCCTAAAGGGACTGTCACTGCAAAAAAATCAATTAGGTTTCAGACCTGCTGCCATTTTCTTAGAAATACTTTGGAATGTTAAAAATGGAACTGCCCATTATGTTGTCCATGAAGCAAAAGTTCAGCGACTGTCACCTGACTGCCCTTTGACCGAAACAATTGACATGTGACCTTCTCAGCCCTCATGTGATCTAAACATTTGAGGCCCAAACAAGGTTTTTATGCCTGGAAAGTCCCTCTTAGTCAGGATGTGAGGCGTTCTTATTATTAAATCAGAAAATAAACTTAAGTTTGACTCAATTATACTATGATGTACCATCTAATATTTAACTTGCAATAAAGTAAGTCTATCCATCCATTCATTATCTGTACCGCTTATCCTTTCCGGGGTCATGGGGGGCTGGAGCCTATCCCAGCTGACTTTGGGTGAGAGGCAGGGTACACTCTGAACTGGTCGCCAACCGATCACATGGCCACATAGAGAGACAGACAACCATTCACGTTGACACTCATACCTAAGGGCAATTTAGTGTTACCAGTCAACCTAATGGCATGTTTTTAGACTGTGGGAGGAAGCTGTAGTGCCCGGAGAGAACCCATGCATGCACACAGAAAGGCCCTGACTGACCCAGTAGTTGAACCAGCAACATTCTTGTTGTGAGGCATGTGCACTACCTGCTACACCAACATGCTGCCCATGATGTGTATAGAGATTCATAATTAAACGAATTTGTAGATAAAAGCCCCTCAAACTGGCCCCAGTAAGTGGAAGCAGAGGTAAAAAAAAAAAAAAAAAAAAAAAAAGAACCTTATTAATGTGGTTGTCTCCTCTAACCTATACAGTATATCAGTTTGAAGAAAAACTGATCATTTCTTTGTGTTTGCCTCAGTTTAAATTCAACCAAAGCTGCTGCTGTCACATCTCAGCTTATGGAGAATACTTGTGTTTTGACAGAGCCTCTTCACTCTGAACCAAAACATGTAAACAGTGATTCAACAGATGTCAAGCACTGCAAATCTGTCAAGGAGAGATATGAGCAAGAGCTTTTAGGATGTCAGATTATTAAACTTTGACCTCATTCTTGTCTGATATTAAAAAATACCAAGACTTTTTTGATTCCATGACAACAAAAAGAAGAACTCTTGCCATGCCGTGTTGAATGATTTCTTGTTTTGAATTGCCAAAATTGTCAAATGAAACTGAAATATGCCAACAAATGTGTAGTATAGACAGGGCCCTGTTTCATTCACTAATGATTTTGTCTACATCATTCTTTACAGTACATCATACCATGTCTTCTAAAAGTCACTCCAAAGATTTTACATAGCTATTGGACCTCAGTCTTCTGACCCATTTATGCCTGTTTATATTCACAAATCTGATGAGAAAGGTCTCTGTTGAATATGTTATATCATCTCTAAAAGTCTTTCTGGACTAAATCCACATGTGGATAGGGATTTTTACATTTTGATTTTTTGATCTGAGGGAGACTAAAAAGCCTTACACTTTATAGAAATATCGACAGCTATTGATTTTTATTTGTTTCTTCATTTTTGTTTTGTTTTTGGCCTTACATGTCGTCATAGCAAAGTGGCAAAGAAGGCCCAATCAATGAAGTTAAACTTGTTAATCAGTAGTGTACTGTAACTCAATGCGTGGTCTACCAAATAGTTCAAGATGTTACAAAAATGTTAAACGTAATACATTAAATTTAATATAGAGGAGTGTGTATAATGAGTAACTTCAACAAATAGTGCTAAATGTGGTAAGATGTTACACCTTGTGTTTTTTATAAAGAAATGTTTTAGATAGGTATTACATATTTAAAAAAAAAAGAAGTGCTCAAGAGCACAAACCTTCGCCAAGGCATTTCTGACATTGTGAGCTGAGTTAGTAGCAAGAATGTGAGCAACTGCCCTATCGTGCATGTTATCAATTATTTGAAAAACGAGGGATCAGCATCTGGATTTGGAATCACCAGCAAAATCCATTGGCTTCTTTCTTGTGCCATGACCAATTTTCCCAGAAAAAATAATCAGAATGGCTTTAGAACTTTTTGAGTTATCTGACTCACAGACAAACAAATGAACAAACTCCTGCCAACACATAACCTCTTTGGTGGAGGTAATAAAAAAAATCTCTGACGTGGGATGCTTTACGTACATGTGCACCATGAGCATGAACCACTCTTTTGTATATTTACACACATAAACATACATTTAGTTGGTATGTGATGTAAGCACTGAGTTCATTGCATAGGTTGTTGGACAGGTAAAATCTTGATTAAGATAAACAGTTGTTCGTTTTACTGCCTCTACATCCTCTGAACTTGGTGTGAAGTTTTCTTCTCTATTTTGTCAGTTTCTGAGGAGGACAGTGAGGAGGACAATGACATGGAGCGAACCTGCGACTCTCTCCTCATGTGCATCGTCACTGTGCTGAGTCATGGACTGAGAAGCGGAGGGGGAGTGGGGGACGTTCTGCGAAAGCCCTCTAAAGAGGTACAACGACTGTGATTAGGCCCTCTGATTGTACTGTGAGTGTGTAGGTGTGATGTCATGTATATGTAGGTATGGGTAGGATGAGGGTGTTTAGCACTTGCCGCTGCAGCACTGGTCATTAGAGTTGGCTGGTAGCCTGTCGTGTGCTGGAGTTGTTTTTGTCTCATGGAGGTTGCACAATGTTTCCATCCAGCAGCTCTGCCTTGTTTTCAGAATTTAACCCCAAAATAGATTTCCTCAGAATTCAGGCTCAACCAGCAATGATGTCAAAAGAGGATGTGAATATCTTCCTCATGTACTCACAGTACATTAAGCTATAAAGTGGTGCCAACTACTGTGGTGAGTTTCTGAAGGAAAACAAAAGAATGTCACATCGTGTTCAAAGAGAGACTGAATTTACCAGCATGCATTCTTTTGAAACACCTTTGTTTATTAATTGTGGAAAATTTGTGTCTGCATTAGGGTATTTCACTTTTTCTTTACCGTTCCCTGTTTGCTGCTTTCACCCATCCATGTATAGTAGCTGACATTGACCAATGTTTAGTTATCATCAAAACGCTGGTGAAAGTATGCTCTCTGGGTTAATTTTGCTGTATTCAATGCAGGTCAGCTTATCTAAAGTGGAGAGAAATTTTGTGCAGGTGGAGAATGACATTTTCATACAGTCCCCTGACAATAGTTGTAGGTCAGGTCAGGTGTGGGAGCATATGCCGGTTCGGTACTTCGCCTTGTCAACCTGAACCCATACTTCTCCAGCCTCCTGATTGCCTTTGTCCAGGCCTGTGCCAGACGTTCCAACTCTTCAGGTATCCTTTGAGCTGACCGCTCCACGATTCATGCAGTTGCCCTTGTGGTCTGGTCCAACCCACTGGTTCCTGGACACCCTGTATATGGTGAGCTGGATCAGGTTTAGGAAACCACACCAGGTGCCCATAGAAGTGCAACTGCTGCTCCTGTATCCAGCAGCTGACCTTTCCTATTCCCACCCCCCTGAGCACGACAGCATTAATGGTCCTGCCGACAATATCCAAAACTGCATTGAAGGGAAACAGTGATGAAGGAGTCCAGCCGTTGTCTATGGCCACCAGTCAATGTCCAGGCCTTGCAAGAGTGTAGCAGGAACGGTAGGACCAGAGACCTAAAGACTCTTTTCCGAGTCATGTTCAGATACTGTGAGCGCCATACTGCCTTGTCCAGTGAACTCATCGTCCCATAAGCCAGGCCAAGTCTGCGATTGGCCTCAGCCTCAGAGTTAGCAGAGTGATGAATTTCACTGCCAAGGTAAGGGAACTGATCCAAAACTTTCACGTTCTAATTGTAGATGGATTGTTAATGTTCGCCAACGTAAATGTAACACACGGGAAGTGTGCTCAACTTAGGGGAGCTTTGGACTAATTGAACTTGGCACTGCTGAATGTTGTAGAAATGTATTACAACATCACTCAACAAACGCCATAGAAATCAGACATATATGCCATTTTACCACGTGCAGCTGTAGCTGGTCTCAGCATTCTGACACCATACCTAGTGGACAAAAGACAGTTGTCCCCAAAAAGGCATCCCAAGTGGTATAACAGGAGTCCAGTCCTGAGGAGGAATCAGCTGGACCCAATCGAGCTGATGTACATTGAACTATGGGAAGGCAGGCCGCCAGTAGAGATGAACACAGGTGTAACTAACATTAGAAAAGTTAAGCAGAGATCAACCCTTGCTGGCATTTACAAGCATATTGAATATCCTGAATATCCATCCCTTAATCTGTTCATATATCTGTTTCTTGTAAATACAATATCTCAAGACAGATGGAAGGAATTTTCTTCTATCTTTGCATCCACTGTCATCCAGCTTTTAAGACCAAAGGTCAGGGTCAATGAGCTCCTTTTCCATCCTTTGCTTGTAAGCATTGTATCTCAAAAATGTTCAGAGGGAATTCCAGCTAACTTTTAACAAATGTCAACTCTGACTCAAGTATGGACCAAAAACATTTTCAAGGACACAGGTCCAAGGTCAATGTGGAAATTCATGTTCATTTTTTGGTTTTTAATGTAATATTCACAAAAAACTTGGAGAGATTTTTACCAGAACTGAGCACAAATTGTCCATTACAACTTAGGTATCAATTGACTACATTTTCAAGGTCACAGATTAAAGTTTATGGGGGCACATGTTGGTATACTGTT
The DNA here is from genome assembly GCA_037902135.1 of Cetoscarus ocellatus. Classification (NCBI taxonomy): domain Eukaryota; kingdom Metazoa; phylum Chordata; class Actinopteri; order Labriformes; family Labridae; genus Cetoscarus; species Cetoscarus ocellatus. Next base: position 896,037 of record JBAMNC010000565.1, on the reverse strand, counting down.
GGTGAAGGCAATATTTCAAAATTGCCTTCAATCATATTAATTTCTTGCGTGTGAACATAGAAGATTTTGGGGTTTCATCAAACTTTGCACAAGTATCCATTCTCGCTCAAGTATGAAGTTATAGGAGGTCATAGGAGAAGATTAATGGGCCTCCTGCTCATCCTTTGCTGGTGAACATGACATCTTATGAAAGCTCAAAGAAATTTTCTTCATACTTTGCATACATGTCTGACTCAGGAGTCAAATGTCAAATAATAATAAAAGCATATAAGCACAATTTCTTAATTCTGCGGTTCTGTTCATTCCAGTATTGGTCAGAGAATGTTTAAAAGCTAAGCTAAATTAAAGCACACAGATTATTCAGCATTTTGGCAGCAAAGCTCTTAAAACTCTGTCCCCACATGTCAAGCTGTCCCCAACGCTGCCTGTTTTTAAATCAAATCCTAATGCACACTTGTATACCTGTGCATTTGGCTCTGCCCATGACAGGCTTTCGTCTACCTGTTACTGAAATAACTGACATTTTTTGTAAACTGGCAATGTGTTTAGTTGGTTTTATTGTTTTTAATTTTTAAATGTACAACATTCTGGTCTACTTTTTGTTTAAAATATGCCTCAAAAATAGTTGTGAATTTTGAGTGCTGTGCTTAAAGACAGAAATAGGCTGCAGTAGGTTCACTGTCCCTCTGTCGTCTCTGTTACTGTAGCATCTGGCAGTTTAGGCCTGTGGTCTCGTGTTACCATTAACACCCATGATGGTGAAGGTTAACCTGGTTTGAAACTCATAACACCCACCCTGACACATTTATGTAAAGAGCTGGCCTTTAGGTCACACGTTTAAATGTAAACGTGTGACCTAAGTTAAACTGAACTATCTCTGGTCCAAGTGACACACCAACTCTGCTTCATAAAGAGATTTTTAATTTACTCAAATTTGAAACATTGGTGTGTGGCAGAGGTACATTTTGATGTAAACCTGTTTTCATACAGGTTGTGGTGTATGGGCTCTTAAAAGTATTGATGGTTGATCAATCAATTTATCAAAAAGTAAGGCTTATAAAAAATATAAAATACAAAGTCTTCAATGCAAAATCTTATTTCTTATAAACCAGCAGCTTTTAAGGTATTTAACTTGAAGGCTTTGTTCCAATCTTTATCTTGATCAAAAAAAGTTGTAGACTGAAGTTTTGTTGTTAGTTTTTATGTTCCATTTTAGTCCACACTGGGTCTTTGATTGTTCTGGCCTACTGACCTGTTGATGAGCTCTTGGAAAGCTCTGTTGCTCTTTTAGCTAGCAAGTTAAGTTTAAATAACTGAGTAAGAGGTGGTTGGAACAGAGATGGAGTTGGAGCTATGGCTGAGCCCTGTAAAAGGAAATGTTTTAAAGTCTTTTAATGCCACCTCCAGGGGAGCTTATATCAAATGTAATACTAGCACAGAGTCTGCTAGCATTACTGCAGTCTGCTAGTGTAAGGCTTTAAAGTGTCTCAGAGTTCAAAATCATTAAAAATATTTAATCTGTTGTTGGATTCAGGTTTGGAAAGTAGTTTCTCTAAACTACTCAGAAAGTACCAATACACAAAAAGACACTCAGTTATAGTATTTGAGTAAATGTAATGTAGTCCTCCATCCCTTGTTATTGGTTCTTATGATGTATGAATAAGGTCTTAAAAGTGGTCTTTAAAAAGTAATACATGTAAGTTCACATTTGCTAAGGGTAGTCTGTTATTCCTCTCCAGGAGCCATTGTTTGCTGCCAGAGTGATTTACGACCTTCTGTTCTTCTTCATGGTTATCATCATCGTCCTTAACCTCATCTTTGGTGTCATCATCGACACCTTTGCTGATCTGAGGAGCGAAAAACAGAAGAAAGAAGAAGTCCTAAAGACGACCTGTTTCATCTGTGGTGAGGAGACTGATCTGTCGATGGAGGAGTTGTTTTTCTTTCTGATGTTACATACTTTACATATTTTACTGGTGCTGAAACTTCTGGTTGAGTAATCAGCTAAGTTTCTCCATTAATCTGTAGCTTAACATGTGGGATCAGCTTAAATAGTGGGAACTGGGACAGGGAATTTGTCCTTTTATCTTTGACATTAAATAAGCCAAGTTATTCATTGAATAGTTATTAAATATTAAAAGAAGTTTTAGGGGGCTTTGATTTTAACTGATTTTTGGTGAGGTATTCCACATGTAAACTTATGACTCTTTCCATCTACTTTTTAAGTGTGAAAAACATAGAGGACAGGCAAAATAAAAACAAATCAGCTACGAATAGCAATGTGAACAGGTTGATAGTATGGGATATTTCATCAGATGCTGGAAACAAACTTCTTGAGACATGACTGGGGGTTATCTGGATGGTTTATTATGATCGTGGCACAGTCCTGGTGGACTGGCACACTTGGACAAAGGTTTTTCTCTCAGTTATATAGACTCATGCATGTTTAAAAGTATCATGTATGTTTATGTATCATACACGTCCTTCTATGGATACAGCTAACTTTAGACAAGAACATAGAGTTGTCAGTGGTCTGCTTCTGTGGCTCTCTTGTTCCTGGCTCTGAGCCAACTCAGCTTTCTCTGTGTCATGTATATTCATATGTGGTAAGCATGGATACATGTAGGACTAAACTCATTTATACATAGTTTAAATATATGGAGAACTTAAAATAAAATTGAAAGGATGGGTCCAAGACCTTAAGAAGAGATAAAATTCATCCTAACACAGGTGCTCACTATAAAATAATGTTAATGTTAAGTTTTCTAGTTCTTTAAGTATTTCTCAGTTTGTCACATAACACTCATGCCATTTTACCTAAAAAACAAAAGATTGTCTCTTCAAGGTGACCAGGTCAATTTTTCCATGCTTGGTATTATGTTATCATATTGATGGAAAATGACAAAAATACACCACCTGTTTTTGGAAAAATGTTTTAAATAATAATCTCCTTTGCATGAAATAGAACATCAAATTTTTATTTCCAGGTTTGACTAATATTTCATAAAGATAGTTTTATGGTCAGTTTCTTAACTACTGTTAGTGGCATGTGGCTCAGTACAAATCTTTTACTGAATATTAGCCTATGCATCTGTACATATATATTTTCTATCCAACACAAATCAAATTGATTTCCTTAATTGACCCTTTGTCAGCTCTGTGATTGGTTAACTGACCAACAAATCAGATTCAGAGAACACAAAAGTGTTCAGCTTAGAATGATTTTTTTTACATTACCAAAAGTTGAATTTATGGTTTGCTTTTGTCTGCCCAAATAGCTGCCAGTATGGCTGTTGTTAACCTCCTGTGCAATTGTTATATAAGGCACTATGAAGTAGTGGGGGTATTCATCGTTGCAGGATTCATCCACACTCTCTTTATGACCTTAATTGTTATCACAGCCCTAAGATTGTCGAAAATGTAGTGTATATCATCTAAGAAAGACTTAACCTCTGTAGATTAACCTTTCTGACATCCCACACTGGCATTTTATTCTCAGGTTTTCCTCCTCTGTTTTAAAGAATGTTCTCAATCACACAATACATTTTCAAAAACTTGGCTGTCCACATTGAAACACATTAATACACTGTGATGTATTTTCAAATACCTGCAACAATGCCCTTACACAAGTTATCAAACTTCCTCGACATTCCTCTGCAATGACTGTTTTGTTTTCACAGTTATTCCATCCACTCATAGTCCAACCTGCATTACAGTGAACCCTGTGACCATGTTCTTTGTTTTGCCTTAGCTTCTTTTTTTTTACTTTTCATTTAAGACATATCTGGTGAACTACTGCTAATACTATAGTGAAAATTAAAAGGAATTTGTGAGTACTGGTTTCAACATCTTGTGTGACCAGCAACCAAAGACACTGAGGGGTCAGCATTTAACACAGTCAGTCTTTAATAGGGATGGGAATTGAAAGCCTATACCTGTTGAGAGCCGATAACAACTAAGTTCATTATAATTTGTTGTTGTTGAACAACCTCATCAGTGCCTTCCACTTTGTTCTCATGCCTTGCAAATTTAGGGCATCATGCTTTCATCTGAGGCAGACAGCAGAAATGACAACAAAGAAGTCAAAGATTTAATCATAATGGCCAGAGGGCAAGAGTGGTCACAATTGTGGCTCAGTTCAGAAAATGACATCCTGAATGTCCATTGTCCATGTCTGTGCGATTTCATGCAGGGGGGAATCGCCGACTTTATGGCGAGGCATTTTTCACTGCAGCACAGCATTAAATTAACCGTGTGTCTGATGTTGACACTGAACACCTGTGTTGACCCACTTTTTTCCATACAGACAGGAAATTGCTAAGGGACTCGATAAAGAATAGGATTGAAAGGCAGAATAAGAATTACTTGGTATCAATAAAATCTTATTAATGCACATCCTGAGTCTCTACACAGTAATACCAGGTCTTGTCCAGAATGTCAGCAGTGTTTGTGTTGCCACGAGTGTTGTAGGAAGCCACAACAGCTGGAGAGCAAAAGTGAGTTGTATGTCTGAGCATGTAAATAGCTCAGTTGGCAGCATCGAAACAAGCAACAATTCAGCAACACCTCCCATCAAACAACTCTCATCATTACCAGAAGTGACAAACCCCACAGTGATGTGAACAATGACGTGTAAAGGCCCAAACACCAGTTCCTCTTTCCTCATGAAAACTGTAATTAGATTTTTTGAAAACATTCACTCTGAAAGGAGTTTTTCAAAAGTGTATTTTCAGTGATCTAAAAATGTTGTTTTTGTGTATTAAAGGCTAAATGTGGGGACTAATGTTATTTAAGAAACAGCCTTTGTGTAGAACATCAAAATTGTTAAAAGATTAATTATAATGATGACGGGGAGCGTTAACCTGGTACACCAGATAGACAGTTCAGTATATACTAAACAGAATGTATGTCAGTGGTCCATCTGGGCAACAGTCCATTGAAAGTGTTTAGGGAGGGCAGAACCTTTCAAAAGCATATCCAGCAGGTGATTGGACAATAGTTCCATCAATCACATTCATTACGGGCCAATTAAATAATGGAGTAGGCGGATGCTACTGCCACAGTAAAAGCACAAAACATATGTCATTCTGTGGAACAAACTATTTCCAAAACATGCTCGAAGTAAAATATCTTTACCACTGATAAATGCATTCAGTGTTTTAATTGTTCTTCATTTAATGAAAAAATTAGGACAATTGGTAAAACTGCTGCTGAATCTCTGTATGTGCAGTGACTTCCTGCTGTGTTCATGCTCGTAGTTCCCCATGCTCCTGCTTCCAAGGATGTTGAGGCTTGTCAAATATGGATCTGTCTGATTACAAACATTGACTCAGGCGGATCCAGCTGCACTGCGAGGTGTGAAGGGCATGACCGCCTGGGCAGGGCTGTGCTCAACTGTATGAAGAGCTTTGGTTTTTCTGGCCTCAAGATTTTTCTCTTTCAAGATCAATCTGGTATCACTTGGTTGATCCCCAAGTTGTCCTGACTAAGTGTTTGTTTCCTTGTATTGTTTGTAGTAGGGCAGCTTTATTATGACAACAGTCAGATTATTTTTTATTTATATTGAGATCACAGTTATTATCACAATTAAGTTTAATCTACCAACTAATTTTACATCAGCTGCTTATATGCATTTAATGGACTAACACTTTGACATTATAATAACTCTGAAAAACAACCAATATACAACAATAAAAGTGTGAAAAGATAAACATTTTGAAAATTTCTAACATATGTTTAAACAAGATTTTAAAAAACTGTGTTTAAGGTAGTAATGCTGTACTCTTGAGGTCAAAATATAACAACAGCTACTGAAGCAACAACACTAATGGACAAAATGAGCACAAAGGAGGAAGTCTCATGATAAAAGTCTAATCTGGATTAATAGCACTGTCCTAGTTTGCGGTGTCTGCTAACAACATCTGTAAATGTGTCGGAAGTTTGTTGCGGTCCCCCCTCCTCTTTGTCTTCCTTCTCCTTTCACGCGGTTGTCTTCCAAAGAAGACTGAGTCATGTTGAGCTTCCTGCTGCTGATTTCTCACCTCCATAATTCATGTCTGTCTGACAAACATATGCACATTTCCACCCACTCATTCATACACTTAATTGTGATGCTGTATGTCTTTTGCAACTTTGCTACCTTTCAAACTTGCCTGCCCTTATTTGCACATTACATTTCTATGTGTTTATTCAAGACCACAGGGCAGACCCTGATCATAGATTTACAGTATACTTGTATGAGCCCAGTAAATCACACTGTATGTGAGCATGTGTGCATGCCGGGTCAGGCAGTGAGGACAAGTGATAAACATATGGAAGGAGAACAGTATTATGTCACCATGCAGCCTTCAGCTGTGACTCATTCATGTTAAAGAAGGCCAGGCCACAGGGGGAGCTGCTGTCTCCATGGTTTCCAGAGGGACCAGGAGGGAACAGGAGATGCGGAGATTAGGAGGCGACCTCCGTGGGCTTAAGTGACTCTACATCCTCCTGCCTGCTTTTATAAGCCATCGATCCATTTTGAATTAGGTTTTTAGATTGATCTATGTCAAGGGCTTCCTGTTCTGGTTGGCTTATTTTTACCTGTGGATGAAATCCTTATTATTCAAGGGTTTGGGAGAGACCTTGAAGGTTCACTCTCATCCTGCATCCACCAACAGCTCACGGATTATCGTTGAGTTCTTTAAAAACATTGAACAGTTTTCTGTTATTTAAAACTGACAATTAATACCAAACTTGTATTTAAATGTATAAACTGTATTTAAATCTACATTAGAGAGAGTTTTGCCCAGTAGTACTTGGTTTAGTTTTTATTCTTTTTAGGGCTGTCAGTATTTACCTGTTAAACATGGTGAGAGTAACATCCAAAGTTAACATCATGAATTTTTTAAATTACATTAATCACACGCTCTTTTGTTGTTAAATTGTCTTTTCAGTCAAGCAGTAGTCAGCTTCGCCACCTCCCAGTCACTGACCTTAAGGTCTTGCCTCTAACCTTTAAAGCCATTCACAACCTCACTCCTCTGTACCTTTCAGAACATCTACACATTAGCACCCTCCACATGCTCAGGTCTTCTTCTTCTGTCCACCTCACTGTACCAAGCTCTCGCTTTTCCAGTGTGAGATTTTGACCCAAATCAGCTCTGCTTCCTGCTTCTTGATCTCTCTCCCCAGCAGACATTTGGAAAAGTGACTCTCTTCATTTTCAAATAGTATCTTAAAAAAATTATATTTTCATATTGACATACTCAGTCTGATTGTTCAGTTCTGGTTGTTTTCTTTATGTTTTATTCACTGTTTATTCTCAGTTTTTATTTGGATATTTTTTTTAATGATTTTATTTTAAAATTTTCCTTGTAAGGTGACATTGAGTGCTCAAATACACTCACCAATAAAGTGCATAACTATTATTTGTATTGTGATTATGATGATGATTATTATCATTATTATTAAGCAACCGTTGCAGGATTGTAGCTTTTTGAGACATCCTGCAGCATATCCCTGCTTTTATAATGATAGAAAAGGACAGTGCTGCTCCTTTGAATGTGTTATTTCTCTTGAAAAACTTGCAAACAACTCTTTGGACAAGTCAGAGTAATCTGAACCTTGTGATATCAAACATTTCATGTTTTTCAGTTTCTTTAACCTATTTTTATGCATTTTTAATCTGTAGCAAGTTATTTCTCTGATTAAACTCATGTAGTTACTCAGCAAAAGTTTCTGGTTATCCATTACAATAAAGTCAGCTTTGTATCCAAGCATGAAGTAAAGTACACAATGCTTAATAATAGTTTGTAACTTTTTCACCTTGAACAGGAGTTTTACAGTTGGCAGCACATAACTTTCAACAAAGAGAATGGTATCTATCCTTTTCTGTGTCCTAGCTCTTTGTTCGGTCACTATCCCTTTTCCTCTTTTACCCTGAGCTGTTTTATCAAACAAAATGGACCTGTCTTCAACTTTAAGCTTCACTGCTCTGAAAAACTTCAGTACTGCTGTGTTGATGAAATAGTGCAGACGTATGTGGAGGCACATACCTGTGCTCCAACCAGCATGTAACAAAAGCCTTTTCCACAACATGGTGCGGCCTTAAGTCTTTGCACATAGAGTTAGTAATGGGTTGGGATATTTTCTCAGATCCTTCCAGAATTGGGAGGCAGCTTTGACAGGCTAAGCAAGTCAAGTGTTAGCAGCAGCACACTACTGTAGTTAAACAATAAAACAGGCAACTGGGGCCACTTTCTGTTAAAATGTATTTTCCTTTTTAACTTCAAAACAACAAAATGAAGGCAAAAAAGTTTCATATTGTTGCATTATGTTTTTAAATGCTCTTGTTACTTTCCAACAAAGTTTGTAGAAGTTGAAATGTTACGTTCACCAAGATAAAGTGAAAAATTGAAGCCAAAATCCAGCAGTTGAAAAGAAAAAACAAACAAAAAAAAACACAATATAGTATTTTTAATAATGTCTGCTGTTGTCGTTCTGCAGGCTTGGAGCGAGACAAGTTTGACAACAAAACAGTGACTTTTGAGGAGCACATCAAAGAGGAGCACAACATGTGGCACTACCTCTTCTTCATTGTGCTGGTAAAAGTGAAAGACTCCACTGAATACACTGGCCCTGAGAGCTACGTGGCTGAGATGATCAAGGTAAATAAAACCCCACAGACACACCCTGAAAACACACATCTTCTGCCACGTCATTATGTGTGTGTTCTTCCTTTCCTTTGAACAGTATTGACTCCAATAATTTTGGATTAGGTAATAATCACCATGCTGAGTGAGAGCAAGAGATGCAGTGTTTATGGTTTATACATGGATTATATCTGTTGAATGACTACTTTTGATGATTTTTTTTCTCTCTGTTTGATGGCTCATATGTCGTGTCCCCCTTCATAAGCCAAAGTGGTGTGAATATTGTTGATGGATGATTTTGCAGATATGATGTTGTGAAGCAGTCACACCTGTTTCCATTTTTGTGATTTTCTTTGTATCACCTCTGACCAAATAGAGTTCATCAGATTATTTTGAGTCAGGCTTGTGAGCAAGTACAGGCCAGACACACTCACATACACACGCACACCTACCTTTGTACAGTAATGGGTTCCTCTTTTTTAATCTAAACCGACAGACATAGAAGTCATGCACATTTAATAACGCCAACGGACTTATGACATTAACAGGAAGTCTGTGAAACAAGAAAGCATGAGTTGCCGCCCAAACCAAAAACTGATCAAAGGATAATAATGAATTGTTGGTTACTTCACTGTAACTTTCATTAAATATGATCTATGGAAGGGTCTCAGAAAATTCCCCCTTAGCTCTTCCCATGCATGCAATCAGGTCTGTTTCATTAAGAACAGATCTTAAACCAATTCACATGTAAGCTCTCACTCACAAACTAACACCTTTCTGCCTTTTATCATAGACTGTGTGTATAGATGGACATCTCCATCTTCTAGGAGATGTCCATCTATATACAAATTGAAGCCAAAATATGCTGACACAGGTGCTCACATATTGTAGTAATTTTGCTGGTGGAGTCACAGAATGCATGCCTCACCCCTTTCCCTTACTAAGGCACATATTTGACCTAAATTTCCACCTCTTCTAATCCAATAAGTAACACAGCAGGAGCTTCATTTGTCAACAGAGCTGTCAGTCATGATAAGTTCATTCATCAAATAACTAACTGAAACCAGACCAAGTATATGCTTCTGGGAGTGGACATGAAACTCAACATAACTCTGGTGAAGTCAGAGGTGAGACTTTTTTTCCAAGCAATTATATCTGCCATGTAAACAATGTCATTTCCTTGTCTATAACATCATGAAGTGGCATCATTCACCTTTTGAGTGGAAGTTGAACAGCAGAATGTAGGCAAAGCGATCATGTGAACTTACTCATGCTTACTTCCATAGCATGAGCCCAAAAAGGAACTAAACTCAGTTAAATGTCCTCACAGTTAAGCATAATAAAACTGAACCATACTGTAGCCAGTCAAAAAGAGGGGAGCTCAAAATCTTTGGTCCCTTCTTATTGGGAACTTTTTCTGTTCATTTTTATATGGTCTATGTTTGAGGTACACATTTCCCATGTACATAAATCAAGTTAATTAACTCCTAGTGATTAGGGGTGTAAGGAAATATTGATAAACAAGTAAGTATAATATTTTGCCGTGCAATTCTTTATCATCTTCAGATAGCACAGTATTTTTTACTTCATTCATACTTCATAGAAATTCTGGATATTTGGTTTGTATTTATCCATTTGACTTTTCATCTCTCCATTACACTAGGACCAACAATAAAGGTATCCATGTTGGGGGGGGGGGGGGGGTTCTCCCTCTAAGGTACAACCCCCCCCACCCCCCCCCACCCCCACCCCACTCCCCATACATAAAATTGTAACCCATTGCACTGTTAATTTGCTGTGATATAAAATATGATAATCCCTGTGTCCTGAGATGTATTGTATTGCCAAATTCTTGCCAATAAACAAACCAACTAACGGAAAATAAAAACATTTTTTAAAGAAAAGGGCAGTGTCTGATTGCCTTGCCTTCCACAGGAGCACAACCTGGACTGGTTCCCACGGATGCGTGCCATGTCTCTTGTAAGCAGCGATGCAGAGGGAGAACAAAATGAAATCAGGAACCTGCAAGAGAAGCTGGAGTCCACCATGAGGCTGGTAGCAAACCTGTCGGGACAGCTTACTGAGCTGAAGGAGCAGGTATGGCGTGACGGTAGACCAGTAGTTCCTTTGTTTCATGTTTCCTGGCTAATTTATTTATTTATTAGCCCTGAAGGAGGTTGTTTTGTAGTTAATGGACCTGCCACCCTCCCAAATCAAAATTCTGACCTAAGGGGGCATTCCCAGTGAATTTGCAACTTAGATATTAAAACCTTTGAGATTGAATGTAATGTACCAGTACCGTAGCACACAGGCTGTAACTAAGGTGTGAACACTTTGCCAGACCCCGTCCAATTGTAAGAAAACACAACTGGACTGTGGACTACCAATTCAAAGCTCTGAATGTGACGTTTTAGATGAAGCCATCTTGTGTTCTTTGGTAGAGAGGGGGGAGTATGAGTTTTGCAAGTGGCTAAATTATTACTTATGTAACAAATTGTCAAGAGTAACTCCTCTCTGGTCAATAAAAAAGTTGCGTATTGTTTCTGGCATACTGAGATTAGAACTTACTGGAGTAGTTTATATATTAAACTTAGAAAGATAAGATAGCATGTAGAGCAAAAGAAACCAAGTGCCAGCTGACCTACATTCAACTCTGTGAGGAATGCTTGAATGAGAAAGTGAATTGTAAGATACAAAAGTTAGAAAATTATACATGGTGTTGATTATAATTGATGAAGAGCAGCCGCTCTAACATTTCTATGGAAAACTCCAGTTTTATGTGGTTTGACATTTGTCATTTTTCAGTTTTAGTGTTGGGCACTTGGATTTCCATACAGTATACTCTGTTAGTACCTCTCAGTCACAGGAAGGGTTGTTACTGCACAGCTCTGTGAAACTGTTAAGTCCTCGAACACAAAAAAGGAGAAGACAGGGGCAATAGTGTTACTGGCTCTCAGTTTGGGGCTTTTGGTCTCTGAAATGAGCAATGTTTTTTTTTCTAGGATGTTTGCAAACAGGTAAACAACAAACAATTAATAGCAGAGGAGAGTTTGAAAGTCATTTAGCATAATGGAGCGGACATTAGGAGGTGTTTTATTCCCATGTTGGATAACCTCTTCTATTTGAGCAATACTCTGACCTTTGAGTGGTCAGCAGTGTCTCCACCTCACATTTTAGTCTTGGCTCAGCTCTCTTCTGTGCCACATCAATGTAAAAATGCACCTGATACAAGGAACCATCCTTAATGGAAAAAAATGAGTCATGTCAAGCTGATACTTCGTAGTGGAAATACCCCACAAAAGGCTTCTTCAGTTCTTCAAACTGACCAGGGAAAGCCTGAGATAAAGGCTTCTGTCGACTATTGCTAATGATCTGGGTGGTCACCTGAGAGTCGTTGGCAGGGTCATCGACCAAGTTTCACCTGAGGGCGTGTCCCATGGGCCATTTCAGAGTTGTCTAGCTCTAGCTGATTTTTGGTCATGTCATACTTGATGGAAGTCTTGCTAAGGCTCTTGATGGAGGGAATCAAAACTGCATAAAAGTGATTATACTGTATGTAGGTGATAGATGGTTGCCCTTTAAATAAACAGCATTTAGTAACTTGTAGTATTCAGAGGCTATTTGAAATCAGAGTGCTGACATGACCTATGGGTAACGTATTTTTATAAGGACTTAAGGTAAGAATGATTTCAAACAAATTTGCGTTTTTTTGATAGGGTTAAACTTTTAGAACAGCTGTGATAATGACTTAAAAATGTCATGTTCAGTTCTGTTAAAAAGATAGAAGAACAGAAGAAGAGTTTTAAAAAGGCCAAAACTCTTGTGGGGATGAAATGTAAACACTGATTGAAGAGCCATTCATACTGTCACTACCACTACAATGCAGATAGATGTAACTATTTTGTTTGCCTTTGCAGATGACAGAGCAGAGGAAACAGAAACAAAGAATTGGTCTTCTTGGTCATCCACCTCACATGAACGTCAATCCTCAGCAGCCTGCCTGAGGGCCCATGGGTCCAGTTTCACCCGTGCCTGAGTGCTCCTGATGGTGTAACTAACACATGTTAGTCAGGAGAAAGCCAAAACATTTCCAACCCTGTATCTAGGTCAACGTCTGACTGTACACTTGACCAGACACTCATCCAACATGTGTGCCTCTGAGTGTGTGTCTGGAGTGAAAGTTATGTGAGTGTGCTACTCACAGCCTGTAGTGAGAACGTGTTTCTGTGGGTGGAGTGTGCACCAAGTGCCTCAGGGCCTGAGAAGCCAGGCCCGTTAAGTTTTCAGAGATAAAAACACTGACTTCAGCTTTACTACCCAGAATGCCTTTCTTTCTGTGTTTGTACCACACTAACAGCATGCCAAAGTTCAGCCATTGTTCCTAAGGAAGAATTCCTCTTGAGTGGCCTTGCGTATTGAGGTTTTTAATCCTCAGTGTTGCACCAGCAAACTTGGGTCACATGTGGACTTCAAGGTTTGTTTGAACTCTAAAAAACAAGTTGTTAAAAGTTTCGCAGTTGCTTGACAGCAATAGGAACACTCAATGATATGCAATGTCTAATTAAGAATTAACTATTTTGTTAACTGGTGTTATCTTTTATATTTCAAATTATATTATCTTTATTTAAAACATAGAGACAAACAACAACAGCAATCAGCATACTTCTGAACGTGCTTCTTTATATCATTAAAAAAACGAAACTGTTTTTTAGTAACCTTAGGGCAAAAGTTGAACATGTTCACAGCTTTTTGCAAGCTAAAATGTTGGTTATATTTGTCTGAAGACCCTTTAAATAAGAAAAGACTGTCAAATGACAGTGTGAAGTTATTTTGAGCACATACTTTTTCTAATTATAATAAAAGGAAAAAAAAAAGCTGCAGGGATGGATTCATGTGAGTAATGTGGAAGTCTTCTGTGGATCCAAACATAAAGGACTTTGGGAGAAACTTAAGATTAGAATTAGTATTTTCTCTGCACTGAATTATTTAATCTTTCTTTCATATTCTTAGTCCTAAAGCACTGATATTTTTCTAGCACACAAATACTTGTAAGGTTTTGCTTGGTTTGTAAAAGATCCTCGAGAGAATGACTGAGCGATTGAGTGCATGTGAGAGAAAAATTAAGATTTTTTTTTTCTTGAGTGCTGCTTGACCAAACTGAACTTTTATATGATTAGATGTTTGTGTCTGAATTGTACATTCCATCCTTGGAGTCTATTTAAATAAAGAAGTGTGTAAAATGATTTATGGGTGATTGTTGAAAACATGTGCTACTAAAGGTCAAAGGGATGCCCGAATTCTCTCATTAAATGTTCTCTTATTATCATTTTGCTGCCTTCCTCTGAGGCAGAATGAATAGTTTCTGTTTGAGAGTTGCAGACAGATGAACTCTGAACTCTTATCTGTGGTCCTACACAAATGAGGAAGTTCACGTATCTTATCACTATGGATCATGAAGAAATATGTTTGCATGATGCACGCTACCAGGGTTTACCCGTCAGCAGCTTTTACAAAAGCAGAGAACATACAGTATTTTTAGCATTAAATCCTCAATTCTTCATAATTACTGAGAGAAAATATGTAACTTTCACATCTTTGTATAGTGGTTTCAAAATCAGCCTAATACGATAATACGTTTCTACAAGGACAGTGGAGTCCGTTACGTTTCCACAAAGTGCCAGGGTGCATGGTATCAGTACTATGTGATTTTGGAGGCAGTCCCATCTTTATAAATGTGTGCAGCTTTACGACTCAGCATTGTAAAAACAGGTCATTTAGCCTGGTTAAGCACTGTTTGGTGTCATAACTGAGGCCAAAAGACACCAAGAGAACACTGACAGACAAAAGAATATGACAAACACCATTGTCTCATTTGAAAATTACAAATGAGACAATGGTTTACAATTACATAATTTATTTTAAAGAAACTGTTATTGTATGGCAGAAAGGATGCATATTGTCTCTTTAAAGTTCCTGTAAAGAGATAAATCTGATATTTGAACAGTTTTTGACCTTCAAAATCAACAAAAGCATCATCAAGACGATAAACTTGGTCTGTTCTTTTCAATAATTCAAACCTCTGACAGGGGTGTAGGTGTTGGAAATTTAAGAAAGTTTTTTCAGTTTCCACAGCGAAGACATGATGAATTATATGTTTTTTGGTAACTCTTTATTTCAGAGTCCATTCTCACATTAACTAGCTGCTTCTTTGCATGTTAATTAATGGCATAATGGCTGCTCATTGTTCATCACTGGGAGCGTATTAGACCTATGTGAACACATTCTACATGACCTGTGTTCTGTAGCAGGTTGGCAATAAACTGTGGATTTTTCTTATTCATTTTAAATAATGAAGTTGCATATGAAATATGCTCTTGCTTTGCATGATATGTCCCCTATAATGTAGCAGTACCACTAAAATAGCCATATACATAGAATTTTCTAAATGTGAATAGCAGGCAACTTTAAAAATGAGTAAATGTTAGATATGAATTACAATGGAATTTGGGATGTAAAGACTTCTTTTTGGATCAGGGTTCATACTCTGAGTTACAGAGACTTAGTTACAAGTAATCTTGACCTTACTAAAAGTAGACTGTTGTGCTTTGTTTTATAAGAATACACTGTTTTCATTGAGAGTAATAAAGGAAGAACAACTACACAAGTGGTACTTCTACCTTATGACAGCCATACTGAGTAAAGCTAATTGAGATCAAAATTTAAAGACTAAATTGGTATCAGTCATATTTGCTATCTTACAAGGTAAAGAGTTGGGTCATGTAGAATTAGGTGTTAATAAGCACTTATACTACTTATTACTAACAAATATTAAATATGCTACTTATTAACATGCTGATGAGCTACTTATTGATGGATTTATGGACCCTAAACAGAAACCATACCTTCTTGCTTTATTAGATTTATCAATATTTTATTTGTTTTGTTTAATTTCTTCATTTTTGCGCTCATATCTTTATACTGGACAGGACAGTGAGTCCAGTTCACTGGCCCCCTGCTCCGAGGACAAAAGGGTCAGGTCATGGGACAGTCAGGCATAATTACAGTGCAGATGGACCCTCTGAATGGTGAGTTTAAATGCTAAAGACAATACGGTGAGAGTTTTGTCAGGATACACCAGGCACATGGACAGGGAGCTAAGATAAAGTGAATGTTCCTCACAGGAGCTTTAAAATAAAACCATGTTTGTGGGATATTAGGAAAACAGTCTACAACAAGGATGCATTTTAATAACAATTCCATCTGCAGGTTTATCAGTCATTGTATGAGCTGAAATATTAGATAACAGAGGTTAGCAACTCTATAACACTATGAAACATCTTTAAGTCCTCTAACAAGGGACAGCATACGCGGATTGCTTAAATAATTAATTTCCGTGTTAAATTGTGCTACATTTGAACAAATTATCTTTAAGGGGCTTTCCTTCATTGTTTTTGATCTAATAAACTGAATCACTGAGACCTGTGTTATACCCATGGAGCATTTACTGAGTCCTGGAGTCCATCCCAATTATGTTTAATTCTCCACACTCCAGGAATGCAGCCTAACCACTTTAAGTGGTCATAGGACGTTAATGTTTTGAAGCTTTTACTCAGAATGAAAGATGTCATTTGTACTCTGAATGCTCATACTTTTCTAAAACAGTGGTAAAGGATGTCATGTGACAGCTGCTGGTGCTTTTTATTTTTTCTTTAAAATAAAAAAATCTGAATCCCTGATCTGACAAGTACATGAAAATTAATTACAGTTTTAAGCACATGACCATTTTTTTGCAGGTTCTTCACTTCAAATAGGCCTTTCAAACATGAAGAAAATTCACTGTGACTGTTTTGTATGGATAATAGCAGACATTTGCATGATTTATTTCCAGGCTAAAAAATGGGACAAAATTATTATTTTCAAATAAACTTGTGACTTTACTGCAGCTGATTAAATGTTACAAAATAACAAAAACGGATAAAGCCTGAGCCTCTTCTTGGGGACCCCCAGTGTTCAAACTCTTTATTTATTTTTTTTTTTTTTTAAATTCGATTCATGTTTTCCCAATTATAATGAATGTTTACTGCCACTATTTGTTATTTATAAGGTAATAAAAGGAAAAATGTGATTTCCACAAAGACTAAATAAAACAAACCAACAAGTTCAAACAGATTATGGAGTTGTGTGGCACTAAAATTTGATGTTTTCCATCGTTGTTCACTCTTAGAAGTTAACAAAAAATGTAAATTTTGGGGTGATGTTAGATGTTTAAACCAAGGGCATCTTGGCATGGCAAAGTTTTACAATCCTGGCCCATGGAGTCAAGACCCCCACTTTGAGAGATATTGTAAACTATAAACAGAGAACATACCTTCCAAACATGTCCTGTTTTTAACTTTTAAAAATTAATCAGTATAAAGTGCATTTACTCACTTCACCTTTACATCACTATGATAATTACAGGTGTTTTCTAGCAAGAGTAAATATTGAAGGAGCCAAAGTATTGTCACAGTAGACTTGATCAGCTTGTCTTGAGATAGGCCTACCTTTTATTTGCCATAGTAAAGTGACTCCACTTTATCCTGCATCCCTTAAGGGTGCACTCGTGTGACCTGTAAGAGCACCCAGCCTGCAGCAGACAGGTGCAGGCTCTGGGTGCTGGATGTACTGGGTGCTGGATGTGTCCTGCATGCTCAGCAGGCTCCCGGGGCCATGAGGAGATCAACGTGACAGCGGCACCGCCTCATGACAACAAACATGGAGACTCATCCACGCACGAGTGCACGTGGGTGCCTTTCATGTTTGGACTGCTCTGTCGAAATATGGACTGCCATCTGCTGATAACCTGATCAATGTATTGACCGGTTCTTGTTCTGAGTTAGCCTTAGAGCAATAATAATAACAATGATAATAATAATAATAATAATAATAATAATAATAATAATAACAATAATAATATAGACTGTAAGCATTAGCATAGTGGGGATTGTACGGAGAAAATAGATTTTAAAAAGTTAATAAGAATTAAAAAGCACAATGATTCCGCGGGATATAAGATTAAAAACACAAAAAAATAAATAAATAAATTGGCAAATAAAATCATATAACAACGGATTTTGTAAACTTTCAGACGTCAGTAGGTAAATCTTCTTTTTTCTTTTTTTTTTTTTTTTAATAAATATTGCAGCTAGGCGCTAACAAAATGGTTTACAATTTTGGCAACGGGGATGTTATTATGTGTTTAGTTATTTTATTTTGAAATGATAATTTAATCCACAAATACACTTCTTGTAATCTCATAAGAGGAATGGTGTTGAAACATCAACAACAAAATACTAATATAAATTTTAAATATAACCAAATAAAAATTACATGGACATTATTTTTAAAAAGTCATATGACAACCAAAAGTATAGTTATTATTATATAAATTTTTATCGTGTTTGATCAATATGATTTTTATTATTAGCAGTAGTAGCAGTAATTTGACGATTATTGCTACCAAAATCAGTGATAATAATACCAATTAAATGATTATAACAAAAATAT
Source organism: Cetoscarus ocellatus (assembly GCA_037902135.1). Taxonomy (NCBI): domain Eukaryota; kingdom Metazoa; phylum Chordata; class Actinopteri; order Labriformes; family Labridae; genus Cetoscarus; species Cetoscarus ocellatus. The sequence continues at coordinate 877,858 of JBAMNC010000565.1, read as the reverse complement.
AAGCAATTACAAAAATTGAAAAAAAAGGTGACATGTGTAAATGATAATATTAATCTTTATATTATTGATAATACAATCATAAATGAACCGTTATTGTTATTCCGGTATTATCAATTATTTTCATCACTGGATAAGGTCAGTGCATATTACACGTTATCAGCTTCATTTATTACGTCAGAGTGAGCACAATACCTTAATTTAATCCATAGTTATGATAAATTCAACCCTCAGAGTAAAAATAAAGAGTGCTTGGACTTGCAATATATTAAATGTGTCATAATTGACCTAAAAGGTACTGTCAGGATTAAGAGTAAGACCACAGCCCCTCCAGTGTTCGTGTTATTGTGTTTTTCCTGGCAGCAGGTCCCAGACCCTCCTCTCGTGCCTCGGGCCTGCTGAACTCCTGCTCTGGTTGTCTGCCAGCACGTTCCCCGAGCCGTGGCGAGCTCGCGCTTGTTTCCATACACTTCAGCATGGTGGTACACGGGATCCAGCACGCCCCGCCCACCCCGCTGACGTCCCGGGCCGACCGCCCACTGAGGCTCCTTATCGGTCTAAAGTGGGCGGTCCCTCCGCCGAGGATACAGCGCCGTTTAACACGTGAGCCTCATGTGACAGAGGTAGGTCAGGCTGAGCGGAGAGTCAGAGGGTTTATTTAACTCGTCGCTCTGTCCTCCCCCACTTTCCCAACGCGCCACCAAAGAGGGCTGCCTTCTTCTCCGCGGAGTGATTCCGGGGTGGACGACAGGGACTAACTTCACAAAAACAACCTTTGCTGTAGTTAGACGAAGAGGAGACTAGCTCAAATATTTCAACGCCCTTTGAAGCATTTTTGGTGCATTTTCAGGCTCTTTTTCCTCACGGGGAAACACATGCGTATTAATTTGTGACTGCATTGGATAAGTACGTCGACTTGTGCGTAACTGGAGTAAAAAGAAAATGGAGCGAATTCCAAGCGCGCAGCCTCCTCCTCTGTCCAAACACCAGGCTGAGCTGTCAGACGTGCAGGGGTAAGTTTGACTAAAAAATGCTCTCAACACACTGTGAAGCCTCTTTGTCTTGACAGATTTTAAACTTTAGAATATATCTTGTTGAAACTAACAGAACCGCAGATTAATGCTTTTCTAATTGTCTTTTAGGATGGATTACCCCATGTATGTTTATAAACCCAGGCGGGGAATGAAGAGAGGAGAGGAGAGCAAGGTTGGTTTTATATTTTGTTTCTTCTCTACTTGTTAGGTAATAACCAGAGCTTTCGTGAAAGGGTGTGAACGGCAGGAGAGGAATTATGCTGGCAGCGGTCCTGTAACCCCATAAATGGTTGACCTAATTCCTGCTATGACATAACTCTGAGTCCTCCCTATCTCATCACACAGGGCTGGATTTGCCTTCACAGAGCCGCTCAATTAACCCTTCAAATGCCATGTTGTATTTTTTTTTCTGCAGGAAACCTATAAGCTGCCTCACAGACTTATTGAAAAGAAAAGGCGTGACCGGATAAATGAGTGCATCGCTCAGTTGAAAGATTTATTGCCGGAGCACCTGAAACTCACGGTGAGTTCAAGCTGTTTGCTGGAGGGAGTCTGTGATGAGCTGAATGCGCCGCCGTGTGGTCGATATGCCGCATTACACCCTGTGTACTTTGTGCGTCAGCAGCCAGACTGGCGACTCATTGTGAAAAGGACGTGGATTGTGTCATTCATTGTTTGAACTGCAGGGTTGAAATAAAACACTTCAAGTCAAGCAACAATAATATATTTGTGACATAACTGTTATAAACAAACAGTGATTGTCATCCACGGAATTATTACCGTTTATCAGCTAATTTTAGACCATTTTAGAAGTGTGAGTGACACTAAATTTAAGAAATAATCTTAATTCAGCGACCCTAAATTAATCGAAATAGGGCAATCAATCAATCAATCAAACACACTTTATTTGTACAGCAGCACATATGGCACAAAAACAAGTGCCCAAATCATATTCTTTAAAATATTTCGGATAAATGTCTATGATACTTTTATTAATGTTTTAACTAGCAAAGCACGAAATTGTAAATTATAGGTCAATTTCAGGTTGCAGGGCAAAGTTCAACCCTTCCTAAATTGCAAAAAAGAGATCTCAGTAATGCTTCAAAGGTCGTTTTTATCAAAAAATATCGATTTCAGGCCTTTTTACTTAACAGATATACAATTCAAATGTTAAAAAAAGACCTAGAGATTTAAGAAAATGCAAATACTCCTATTTATTGGGGGATTTGGCAGGGCAATGCTATACTGATGTTTTCAAAAGCAACCTTAATACCTTGTTAAATAATCCATCAACATTTTGGACATTTGTTTTTAATCTCTATCCATCCCTTGAATTTACTGTTATTAATCTTGTCACTGGGACAGATAATCAAGATTATCCATTTTGCAAAAAATATTGTTTATACAAAATAACTCTGATTAGAAACCCTTTCTATGCTTTTATTATTGTGTTCCTTATGCTATAAAGAAATTTTATATAAAGTGACAATTTAGTAAACAAAAAACATGATATATGGTTCTGCCTATGGTATCCTGATTATCATAATAGATCATAACCCCTGCATTATTATACACATCAGTTGCCACAATACACATCCCTACTTGCACAGATCTCACATGTTAAAATTATAGTAGCTGAGTATCACTAAATGTCTGGTCATAAAAGCTTTGATATAATCTAAAATGCCTATTTTTGGGTTTATTTTTGCCTGTAGGTTTGCCTCTCTGTTGTAGCTGCCTGTATCCAGCATGCATGGATAGTACACTGTAGCCTCTGTGTGTTATGTAAGAGTGGAGGACATGCTGACGCTCTGTGTTTTCCTGCAGACTCTCGGCCACCTGGAGAAGGCCGTGGTCTTGGAGCTGACGCTGAAGCATGTGAAAGCCCTCAACTCTCTTCTAGAGCAACAGCAGCAGAAAATCCTGGCCCTGCAGAATGGCATGCAAATTGGTGAGTTGCACAGACAGACACATGCACAACAAAGTGCATGTGGAACAGGAGGGTATTGTTGGATGGGATGCAAATGACCTGAGTTGAATGTACAATGGCTGGATTATGCTCAACTGAAGTCAAATTAATGTGACATGTACAGCTACAGTCATTTGTAAAGATATTTTACACATTTTTTGACTCTTGTGGGTCTTTTTGTGTTTACAGAGCAGCCAGCGGTCAGCCAGGAGAAGTCGGAGGAGATGTTTCGATCTGGCTTCCACATGTGCGCCAAGGAAATCCTTCAGTATCTCGCCAACCATGAGAATGATGGAGACTTCTCACCATCCCTGGTCATCAACCACCTCCATAAGGTAGCCGCTGAGGTGCTGCAAGGCCCAGTCCGACCGCGCACTCCTCCGAGCCCACGCCCTGAGGAGATCCCAGCCTATCACCAACCTCACAAGGAGACGCCCACCAGCCTCCCACCAAAACCAAGTGAGGGCTACGGGAGAAACTGCGTACCTGTAATCCAGCGAGCCTATGCTCCACCCAGCGGCGAGCAGAGTGGCAGTGACACAGACACAGACAGCGGCTACGGAGGTGAGCTGGAGAAGACCGACTCTGGAGCTCTACAGGGTCGTCCAGAGTACTACGGGCAGGAGAGTCAGCTGAAGCGGGCGCTGAGTGAGAGGCAGGGCTCCGGCATCAAGCGGGAGGATGAAGAGCTGCGCCACAAACGACCCCGGGTGGAGTCATCTGAGGATGAGCTGCTCTCAGGTGGGGAATCATCATCGTCCTCGAGTGGCTACAGTAGCTACATGAGCGTATCCCCCAACCATCCTCCTCCTCCTCCTCCTCCCCCACATCCCCTCTGTATGCCTTTCTACCTCATTCCACCCTCGGCCGCAGCCTACCTGCCCATGCTAGAGAAGTGCTGGTACCCTGGAGCCGTACCAATGATCTACCCCGGGATGGGTGGCTCTGCACCGGCCATGCCCAGCGAAAGGCCGCCCCCTCCTCAGCTCGTCATGTCTCCAAGGGGAGGCTCTCCAGCACCAGCCATATCTCAGACCCCCATGGACTCCCCTGCACTCCTCCAGGCACTAAAACAGGTACCACCCCTAAACCTGGAAACCAAAGACTAAGAGATAGGAGGATGAGGGTGAAGCCTGTTCGGGCACCCTGGAGCAAAGACAGTAGTGGGAAAGAGAACATGACTGAGCCTTTCCATAACCCCTCCTCATTCCTTCCCTCTGTTCCTCACAACACAAGAGGACCTGTAGAAAAGATGGAGACGAGGTGGAGTGGAGAGGATGCAAAGCTCTGGTTGAATGTTTAAAGCTCAGTTGTTGTTTTTTTAGTCAATACAAATGTATCATATAGACTGGACCTGCCCTGCACACACACATACACACACACACACATACACGCACACACACTTGGTTGAATGTAAAGAAAGATTTTTAGATGCTGCTGTTAAAGTCTAAAATGCCGATGACACTGATGCACTCACTTGTAGCTGCAAGACACGCCATCTTTGTACTTATTAAAAAAGTGTTGCACCAAATGTTAGCGTTAATATTTCACCCAGAGTTTGTCGCCTGTGTCCTGTAGGTCACCATTATCATCATCACATCAAACTGTAAAAGTTCAAGGGTTTCCTCAAATGTGTACAGAAGGAACGGGCCACCACATGACCACACTGAATGAGAAGTCTTGTTTTTACTTCACAAAAACAGACAGCTAAGATGGATTCTTCTTTGTAATTACTGTTCATAGACTTCTTGTACATTTCTATTTTTGATACCTGTTCTTGCAGTCTGTCCATCCTGGCGAGAAAGAAAGTGGACACATGTACGTTGTGTACCCAGAAACTGTGTACAAATAAACTGTAGCACTGTGCTGGACCTGGTCTGCATAACTCATCATGCATTTGTTTCTGCTCAAGTCAAACCTGGTGTTTGTTCTTGCTGTTGCCTTTTACTTGTGAAAAGCTGATAACTCTCAGATGTTTATTCTCTGTACTGCGTATGAATACTGGAGTCAAAGGAGCGAGGTGGAGAGAAGTGAATGTAAAACGTTTTAACCAGAAGACTAGTTTTCTATAGAAAGAGGTACTTGAGATTTTATATTTTGGGACCTACATGAAAGATGTTTGATGTACATATTTTGTCTATAAATGTTGATATACATTATATAAGTGTAATAATAAAGTATTTTTTTTCCTGTGGAAAATGGCTTTGGCTCCTTGTGTGAAAGAAAACATACATACAAAGCGTGTGTGTGAAAATATCTACCAATGAAATGCAATCTGTTCACTTTTAGTTGCTGCACTCATGTCACAGGGAACACTTATGTAATGACAGATCTGCAGTGTGGCTCTCCTGCTGAGAAAACGTCTGTGCCCACTAATGGAACAACAAGTGGATCGGCACGAGCAGCAAACAGTTTCAGTTCATCACACGAGGCAGTAATCAAGACCCATCTGCTTCTTATCAACAGCCCTGACGGGATGACATGTTTCTCATTAGCTGTATGATTTAACACAACATCCTGGATGAAAATATAGTTTTCTCACAACTGATATCTGCATCTAAAGGAAATCAAACACAAAGTAAAATCTGATCCAGAACAATGCTAATTATCACCCCAAGTACCTGACTCAACATGCATACATTGACGTGCTGAATTCTGCTCAGAGCTATCAATGTCAGTTCATAATGTAACTAACAGGAGCTAATGTTTTTTTACATACCAGATTGTGTCAGATTTCACACAGCCGTTGTGGGATCCCTTGAGCTCAGCGTTGGGCCCTGTTTATCTTTGCATGATATACAAATTCTTAAACAAAAACGAGTGAAACAATAGAATTAACATTTCATCAAGGCAAATTTTTGATCTACTTTCTTATATTTGGCAGTCTATCAAATGGCCCTAATGCAGAATGCTCATGCAAAACGATGATTCATAGAGTGAATGATATCTTCAATATCTAAAATTATGAATATCAAGGCAAATTGCTACTCTGTGGCTATACTACATTATTAGCCTCAAATGTTATGACATACAATACAATTATGTAACAGAACAAATAACTGATTGACTCGTAACACTGCAGCTGTTGTCCTTACTGAACACAGATGTGTACAAAATACTAATATAAGGACAGTTTAAAAGAAGTAATTTGTGCTTTTGATGAGTGTATTCATAGAGAGACACGTTTATTTTTGCTTCAGGAAAATCTTTTTAGCGTGACTATACTTTTGAGAGCAATATTCTTTGTACTGGGCTGCAAGGTGGTGCAGCAGGTGGTGCTGGTGTCTCACAACAAGAAGGCTGCTGGAGTAACTCAGGCCAGGAGAGGGCCTTTGTGTTTGGAGTTTGCATGCATTCCCCACGTATGCATGGGTTTCCTCTGGGCACTACAGTTTCCTCCAACAGACCAAAATGTTTGTTAGATTAACTAGCGACCTAAATTGCTCCATTGTATGACTGAGTGTGTGGGAATGGTTGTCTGTCTCTCTCTATCAGTCCTGTGATTTGCAAGTGACTGGTTCAGGTTGTAATCCACCTCTCGCCTAATCTCGGCTCGGAAAGGCTCCAGCCCCTCCTCAACTCCAAGAGGGCTAAGCAGTAAAGATATGGATGGATTTTTTTTGTACTTTTACCCTCTGTTGTCTATTACCTTACCAGCCACATATGTGATTATTTTCCTACGTTCACCTTTTAATCAAGTCATAGCCATTTTGAACTTGGAGGCTATGTTTCTATAACATATAATTATTTATACAGTTTTTGCTTTATGTGATGCCTTTCTCCAAGAGCACCAATAACAAATGTGGGCTCTGTGAAAAGACATCATTGTCAGCCTCACCATTCAACAGCCCAAAGTAATATTGCACAATTTTTAAAACCACATCCCCATTATGTAAGCTAGGCTTAAATAACAGTAATTTTGAGTTAAAGGATAGCTCTATACACTGCTAAAGTAGTTCTTTAAAGAGTCTTGACCACTTTCAATTCATTTTCTGTGTCAGTGAATATTCTGACATGTGGTAGAAAATGTAATGAATATGTAAGACTACAGGTTATACCCTCTTTTAGACATTTTATGAAAGGTACATTTTAGCCTTGTATTAATATTATTTGTGTGACTTTTTAGTTAAAAGTTCTTCTGTTTAAAATGTCCTCATTATTACAATGAATGCATAAGATTAAACCACGCTTTGTGTTACACTTATCTGCATGAATTCAATATTTCAATAATTTGCCATGTTTTCTTTAAAATGTCCTTTTTTTTTTTTTAGCAGTTAAGAGGCTACCTGAATGTAACTCTCGCTAAAAATAAAGAGAAAAAAAGAACAAAAGAACATGCATTTCATTTCTGGGGCAATGTAAAGGCATTTTCTCATGGAAATATTGTAATTATTCTCATAGAAAATTCAATAATTAAAACTTAATTCAATTTTTGCAGGTGAAAGTTAATTCAATTTCAGCTATGTGCCCTTAAAACTTTCCTAATTTTTTTTACTGCCACTAACAGCCACTACCTATGCTTCAGTGTATCTGATGGGAGCACAGGCACAATGAATTGGACTCTGTTAAACCTCATTCTTTTTGTGCAACATTAAAATATGAATGTAGCAACAAATAAATGAATAAAAATTAAGGAACAGAAACTATTATGTAAAAGCTAATATTAAACAGTAAGAAGTGATAGTCTGCATAAAACAGCAGCATTATGATAAGGAGTACAAAGGATGCTTAAATAGACGTAATAAATAATCTAGTTACATAACTCATGTCGTTTACATAAGGTCGTATAGCATATAAGCTATAAATCATAAAAGTTTCATGTTAAAATAAATACGGGTTAAAATGTGTCATGAGCACTGGTGCTGCTATATATAGCAATGAACATATCAACATCTAAAAACAGAGTGTTTACTCTGCTATTAAATTTCCACTCTTGGTAAGGGCCTGGGCATAAACATGCAGTGTTATCATCCAGCCAATGCTGCCACCTGCTGGTTATCTTAAATACCTGTAACTTCCTGGTAACATGGGAGAATATTTTTCTACAAACATAAAACGATGTACATTTCAGCATTAGTATCTCCTACCCCATATGGGAAAGACCATATCTCTGTCAGACTTGAGATTTAAATGTTCATGTTTATTTGCTTTAATATAATTAAATTAATCATACCAAAGATCATGGTAACATTTCAAAAAACAAAAAAATTAACATATATTTGTATTCCAGTCAGCAACTTAATCCATAATTTAAATTAACCACTGAAAAGTGTTACACACAAAGACCAAAAAAAACACATCCATTTATTCAATCTGTAAGATTTACTTGTAGTAGAAATCATCTTCCTCCTTCATGATTGTCTAAAATTCCAACTAACAAATTTAATGCTATATTTGATTTACGCTATAATAATACAGAGATCCTTCACATTTTTCAAAATGTATATTTGACAATAGTTCCCAGCCTTTATTTCATTTGATCAAAAATGCTCGGTTTGACACAGTGGAAAATGATTTGTCCAATGATATACATATATATTTTCCAGTTGAGTCCTTACAGTATTTTAAATATGTTTTTCATTTTCCAGAGCAATAGAAATCCTTAATTTCAACAGTTGTAATGTTGTAACATGTCTTGTCGTGGCGACTGAATGACCGAGCTGCCATGATAGACATGATATGCTGGCGTGGAAATGCTGAATATTATGACAAAAAATTCCACTTGGGTTCTGCTAAAACTCCCCCCATAACATACAGTTGTGTTCATAATAATAGCAGTGTGTTTAAAAAGGTGAGTAAACCTCAAAATTCTTCAAATAAATTTTATTTTAATGTACACAAATGCATTGGGGACACTGCACTTTCTATTTCAAAGCAAGAAAATTGGAAAAAGTAATTGAATTTGATAATATTTTACAGAAAGTCAAGAAATATAATGTTCAAAAAAATAGCAGTGTTGACATCTTTATTTTCAAACTCAAAAATGTAGTGTATAAACTAAGAATTGCTTGATGATTCAACTTTCCTGAGAATCATAAACTAATATTTAGTTGCATAACCACGGTTTCTGATAACTGCTTCACATCTGTGGTGCATGGAGCCTACCAACTTCTGGCACCGGTCAACAGGTATTGAAGCCCAGGACAATTGTACTACTTGTCACAATTGCTCTGCCTTTCTTGGTTTTGCCTCATGAACAGCATTTTTTATGTCAGCCCACAAGCTTTTTATGGGATTAAGGTCTGGGGATTGTGCTGGCCACTGCATTACTTGAATTTAGTTTGTCTGGAACCATGATTTTGCTCGCTTGCTGGTGTGTTTGGGGTCATTGTCTTGTTGAAACACCCATTTCAAGGGCATTTCCTCTTCAGCATACGGCAACATGACTTCTTCCAGTATTCTGATGTACTCAAACTGATCCATGATCCCTGGTATGCGATAAATAGGACCAACACCATAGTACGAGAAACATCCCCATATCATGATGCTTGCACCACCATGCTTCACTGTCTTCACTGTGTACTGTGGCTTGAATTCAGTGTTTTCTGACAAACTGTCTGTGGCCCTTAGACCCAAAAATAACAATCTTACTCTCATCACAAAATATTGCGCCATTTCTTTTTAGGCCAGTCAATGTGTTCTTTGGCAAATTGTAACCGCTTCAGCACATGTCTTTTTTTTTAACAATGGGACTTTGCGGGGGCTTCTTGCTGGTAGCTTGGCTTCACATAGACGTTGTCTGATTGTTACAGTACTCACAGGCAACCTTAGATCTTCTCTGATCCTCCAGTGATTGAAACAGTGATTTATCTTGCTAGTGATGTGAGACTGCTATTATTTTGAACACAACTTTACAACTCCCCCTCCCAACTCCTGTAACGGAGCAGAAAACTACACTTTTCCAAATCAAGTTGAAACCTGCTCTCTTCCCGCCTACACCGTTTACTTCTTGTTTTGAACTGAAGACTTTTGATGAAGATCTGCAATCTTTATATGTACCAAATAGAAAAACCAGTGACAATTAAAAGTGGACTCCTTTGTTCCTGCTGCAAGAAATCCCAGAGAGCTTTGTGGGTAGCCCGAAGCATGAACCAAGACACCCACTTTTTAGTGGGTCCCTAATTATGTGAAATATATCCATGCACCTAGAGTGAAGTTTTGATGAATAGTGTCCTAAATTAAGAAACAAGAGGTAAGCTAAGGTCATGGGTGGATTTAACAGTCTGTCAGTCTCTTCTGAATATCTTTTGTTATGTTTAGTTGAGAGCCCCCTGGTGGTCAATTTTTAAACACCGTGCACTTATTGGTGCTGCAGAATACTGTAATTCCCTTGGTGCTTTCTATTCTAATCTCTTAATTTTAGTAAAACAACACTAGAGTTTCTGTTCTGCTGTCCGTGTAACCTTACATCTGGCCGTGATTCGCCTCTGAGGGCAAAGTACCAACTGGTGTCTGTAGACGCTGAGACTAGAGGACAAGTCTGGATGGTGACATGTGATAGATTTGGCAACAATATTCGGCCTCAAGCTTAAAACCTCAAGGGTAAGAGGGGGACAATGTATTGAGGGAAAAACCCCAGTGGAAGTCCTGTGTCTTGTCTCAGAAGCAGTCTGAGGTTGACAGGATCTGGAGAGGTTGAATCTTTGACCTTGACTGGTCTGAGACTGACCATCTGACATGCAGTGATGAGGACTGAGGGAAAACGAAAGACTGCTTGGAACCAGAGCTTCCCTTTTGGCGCCAAGATTCAGACCCAAACGCCTGGCTTTCCTCTGAGGTTCAACGTGAACCACCACAGGCTGTTCAGATATCAGACTGCGACCTAGTCTTCCCTTACTTTCTCTTCTTTGCAGTGTTGAGGTCAGCTGCCTCTTTTTCTCTCCCAGTGCTCGGTTCTCCTTGTCTGAACATCTGAAGGCAGAGACTGCTGAGAGGTCCTGACCTGATGGTTTGTGTGTTGCTTCACTGACTTTTGACTGATCTAAAGATGGTTGGATATTTAGAGGAGGGATGGATGTGATGGTTTGTTGATGCAATAAAGGTCTGGATCGCCGTATTGGGGCTCCCTCCACCAGCAGGTTTACTCCCACATACTGAGGAACTTCAACTGCAGCCTGAAATACAGTAAAACCCAAAGAATTTCAAATGGTACACCTGAGGCATGAGTTTAACTCCTGCAATTTCATGACTTGAATATACAGTATGTCTGATAGATATATGAAAATAAATACATAAAATTTAACCTATGGATATGTGTACAAACATATTTATGAATATAAACACATTTCTTGGATTGTGTTAAAACATGCAGTGATATATTGATGACCTATTCAACCTGTTTTGCAATTTAATGCTTTGGATTATATTGTTTGAAGTTCATCTTTATGCAAAGTACAACAAAGATAAATGTTATTTTAGCCATTTTTAGAGTAAGAGTTTCAACAGGTTGAAAGAAACAAAGTATAAGGTTTGCTCAAATCCTCTGGTCGTCAACTACATTTCTAAGTAATCAGAATAAAAATAAACAGCTATATTCAGCGCAAACAATGCTTACATATTTGTATACTTGAGATTTCAAACTCAAGGAAATGAGGATGAGGAGGACAATGGGGAAGACCATCTGTACTTGCTGCAGTATTAGTTGCAGGTTAGATTTTCAATGGAAAAAAAGCTACTTCTGTCATATGCTGTGCCTACTGACAGGCTCTGCTAACTAACAGGGGTTGTATATGCCTTTTTAAGTCACAACTTCAGGTAAATTTTCTACAAAACCTGTACCTTGAAGCCTTATAATTTAGAATTTAGAAGCGCAATTTTGCTTATTATTTTTTTTTTTAGCAAAAAACAAGTGACTTTTGTTGTTCCTTAAACAAAAGTTGCATGCTTCTGGTCAGCTGCTCCTGGCTACTACAAGTTGTGTATGGCTCTTCCAATGGTAACTTGAGTTGAGTTTACTTAACACAAAACATTAAAACTGATGACTCCTTCTAAACTCAAAGTAGGCTCTTCCTGTCACTTGCTATGCCAAAGGCTTAAGTAACAGGATGACGGGATGATGTATTTTTGTAGTTTTTGCAGGCCAACTGGGAAGTGAGCACTGCAGTTGTTCTCTCAACTGAAAGCCCATGGGACTTTTCCCTGTGGTCTTGATCATAAAAATAAGCTCTGCAGCAAACAAAAAATGAAAAAAACTAAACGTGTGTTCCTTTGAGATAATTTTGGCAGAGAAATCTAACTCTTTTTTTTTTTTAGCTTAAACAATATTCCTGAGAGTGAAACGCAGTAATCAAGCTACTGTGGAACTATAGCATGGCGGTTCAACCTAGGAGCCCTTGCAATATTTCCAATGTACAGTGTCATGTTGTAACCTCTTGTTTGAGAATTACCTCTTAATCAAATGACCTGAACAAGTTGGTCCTTATTGCTGTGGCTATGGTGTGGGAATTATTCATTCATTCATTTTCTATACTGCTTATCCCTTTAGGGGTCGCGGGGGGGCTGGAGCCGATCCCAGCTGTCATCGGGCGAGAGGCGGGGTACACCCTGAACCGGTCACCAGCCTATTTCAGGGCGGCATAGAGAGACAGACAACCATTCACTCTCACATTCATACCTAAGGGCAATTTAGAGTCACCAATCAACCTAATGAGCATGTTCTTAGTCTGTGGGAGGAAGCCAGAGTGCCCGGAGAAAACCCATGCATGCATGGGAAGAACATGCAAACTTCACACAGAAAGGCCCTGCCCGACCTGGGGATTGAACCGGTGACCTCCTTGCTGTGAGGTACGTGCACTACCTGCTGCGCCAACGTGCCGCCCAGGTGGCCATTATTGGTTTCTAAAAAAACTATCAGAAATGCTTGTGGCCATTTTAAAGTCTTTTTTAGCACTTTGGTTAACAACCGGCTTTTTATAACACAATCATGCTTTAAAATTCTTAAGAGGGGCAATGTGAGATATTATTGAAAATTAAATGTTAAAATCTCATACGCATGCAATCATCACAAACTTTATTTCAGGAATAAGTTATTCTAAGATCCCATAGACCTTTGGCCTTGAGAAACATGAAATGTTAATGCTAACTCATTTCCATGTTTTTGTACTCAGTCCTGCACCTCTCTATACGTACATCTGGCAGGCTACCAGGAGTTGTATTGGCTCTTTTAATGAGAACGTTAAGTAAATGTAATTCACTACAAAGTATAACTACTGATTACTTTACAGCAGAGAGTATGCTACCTAATTCATATGCTGCACCAAGGGTAATAATAACACCTACATGGAGAAGCTAACTAAAAAGAGATGAGAATTGTTTCTACATAGTGAGTTTGGATGAATCTTCTTTACCAAAAAAGTGTATAATTTAGATGTGCAATTCAGTTATTAGCAAAACGTGTTGCACCAAGTTATATACATTTTGAAGGCTGCTGTTAGCTTGCAGGAAATGTGTATGCTATTTTTGGTAGAAACTGAAGTTTGAAAATAAAACACTAATGACTGGATGCTAGCTTTAAAAGCAGGAAGACGGCAACTTCTGCTGCATCTTGGCCCAATATACAGTAAATTAGACCAAATGGGCAGCTGCTTGCAAGCAGGAGTTGTGTAGTAGATACAATTTACTTTGTAATAAAATATGAACTCCAGCCAGCTAAAATATGTTGTAAATATAGAGTTCTTCGTGAACTTTGATTAAGACCTTGTGACTGTTTCTTGTAATGTGTTTTTTTTTAATTCATTCTGTCAATACAACAAATGTTAACACCACAAAACATTTTTTGCATCAGAAGTGACTGAAAAACAAATCAAGCTACCCTCCACATATTTATAGTATATGGAATGTGCAGTTGGATTATTTATTTGTTTTACATTTGTTTTGTCTTTAAGTCAAACAGATTTTTTAAAAATATTTTTATAACTTGTCGTTCAAATCTATGCTTGAGGTTCCTAAACCTATTTTTTAAGCAGTTAAGTGTAATTTCTTGTTGCCTTAAAACAACATTAGAGCTGGTAGTACAAATAACCAGCCTTTCAAACAAAAAATCCTGCCTTCAACCCCCATCCCAATATCAATCCATCTGTCAAAATTCAGTGATAAAGCTACAGGCAGAAAGGTATTTGACCTGTTTGTAGATCAGCTTGAAGTCTCCTGTATGAGCATTTGGATCAGTCCGTCGATCAAGCACGACTCTCAGTGTGTCGAGCTGTACAGCAGGGCAGAGGTGAGCAGTCACAGCCGTGGAACAGGCCATGGTGAGACTGGCATTAATCTCCAATAGCCAGGGCCTCAGATCTCTGCCCAAAATAAAGTCGGCTCCATAAAGCTCAAAGCTTGCCTTTCGAGGCTCAACCAGGTCTTGGGCTGTCTGCAGGGCTCTAACCACTGCTTGCTGCATGCCTGGGACCACCACTGACTCCCATTCTTCACCACGGCCCTGCCTCTGCAAAAAAGCCCTGAACTGGGAGCAGGACCACATGTTGTCCTCAGGCACTCCTGGATGGCGCTCACAAGAAGGCTGGAAGTGTTTCTGGATGGAATTGTTGCACAGGTGGACTGAACTTAGGATAAAAACAGCAAAATAGATATTTAATCAAACTTTTAACAAAGTTCTCCATATAACATTTAGTAAAGATCATAAATGAATAAGTTTATATGATGTTTCTCCTTCTTTTCTGACCTGTCCAGAGACTTAGTTGAGAAAGGCTGGGTGGAAAAGCGCAGGTAGCACTCTGTGTAGAACCAGACAGTCAGAGGGTTCCAGTCTGTCACAAGGAACCACTGACGGAGGTCAAACTTGGTCCCGTGGACCAACAGAGGACGTTCAAGGTATTTCTGAACCACCCATTTACTCTCTTTTGAGGGTCCTCTGTCACTCTCAACAAGGGCCAAAATCTCTTCCAGATGATTCATGCACATAATACCTGCATGGAAGGAGCAATATGGAAAAGACAAAAGATGTGCTTTAAATAAAAGTTCAGTTTATATGAGATAACCTGACAAACAAAAGGCAGACTACTACTGCAGAAAGCTTTAATTCAATACTCAGGTCAATGAGTATGCATCCCCTTTAAAACATAATTACTTATATGTAATTTCAATTATTATATTTTAAAATATTTATTTCTCCCTTTCTTCTTCTGTTGGACTCAGGACTATGGAAATAAAATCTGTTTACAGGTAAGGAAATTAAGCTACTAATTGTAAGGGTTGTGCATTCATGGAAAGAGCAACACAGCTAAACATGTGGGTAGCGTCCCAAAGAAATGTGGCAAAATCCTCTGCAACATTCTTCTGTTGTTATTCACTCTTGTTTTGAGCTTCAAATGCTGCCAGGTGTGTGCTTGTCATGCACCCCAAGAAAACTGGTTCCTCACCTTGCCATACCTTGCCTACTGGCTGAACCTGTACAACTCCTGGTTTAGGAATTTAGGGACCCCACAGTAAATTGTGGCCAGGTTGGTGACCAGTATGAAGAAGAAGTGCCATGCTGTTGTGGCTGCATATGGATAAAATGAATAAAGTCTAAAATTGGCCAATATGTGTTGTTTTTTCCTTATTAGTATGGTGGAGTGCAATAATAATAACTAATAACTTTATTGATATAGCACTTTTAAAAACAGAGGTTTACAAAGTGCTTTGACGAGCAGGCAGGTAGGTACAGACAGCAAAGCACAACAGCTTAAGCACAAAAGGAAATAAAAAAGCTCCATCATCCAGTCCACCAAACAACTCAAAACAAGAGTGAACAGGAGAAAAGGGCAATATTGTGGGGGATTTTGGCAATTTTTTGCAGAGCACTACCCATATGTTTACCTGTGTTGCTCAGTCTGCAGAGGCAGGATCCCAACAAGCTGTACCTCATTGTAAAGATGACTAATCAGGCTTTCCAATGACAAGGCATTATAATACAACACCAATTGGTGTTATTAAAGGGAAAAGTAACTGACAGGAAAAATGTTTTTAAGCTTTTTTTTTTTTAGGAATTTTATATGGAAGCATGATTATACTAGAATAGCTCACCTCTTCCCCTTGACTTGGCTCCTGGTTTGATGATCCAGATGTTATTTAGCCCATCTGTATCCAGCTGGGGACAAACCTCCTGCAGCCTGGTTAACATCTCCTGGCAGCGCGCAACAAATTCATGGCTGCCCCTGATCAATGCACCTTCACTACACAAAAACATGAGACTTACATACTGGATTTTTCAAAAATTCAGATACTCGAAGATGATAGCATGTCTTACTACAGATATTAACCTGCAGTTACCTCTCCTGAAGGTGCTCTTTTATAAATTTTAGTGAAGAAATATGTATGCAAAAAGTTTGTGTTGACAAAATTTTCTGCTTCTGTCAAACTTGCTTAACCTCACACACCAGATGGACTGTTCAGTATATTTCACTTGTCCATCTGGGAAAGAGCCCACAGAAAGTGTTTGGGGAGGATTTATCAACATTTATCACAGGCCAATCAGATGATGTCTGAGCTACAGAAACTGACCCACTTCGTTAAACAAACTCGTGTCAAAACATGTCAGAAGTGGAGCGAAAATATCCTTATCATAGGGAGGTTTGTAGTGTTGGTTTTTCATTTATTAAAAAAATGCGGTCATGATCTGATAAAATTGCCACTGAAGCTGTTAGCATCAACGCTAATTCCTGTACGTGCAGTCACTTCCTGCTGTCGTCTCACTTGTAGCTCATTTCTCTTCTTACTGTTAAGGACTCTGATTGGGCTGTGCTGCTTTGGGTTGTTCACAATTGTTGTAGATTGGAGCTTAGCAAGATGGATCTGCCTGATTACAGACATTGAATCAGGCAGGTCGAGCTGCAGCACAAGGTTAAAACTTACTGATAAGAGCAACCCATTCAGGTACTTTGCCATCCCCAGCCCTCTCTAAGTGAAAACATTCCATCTAAATAAATGGCGGGAAATGGGGAAAACAGGGCTCAGAGTTATTTAAATGCCTTAAATAAGACAACCATACAGTTTATCAACTATTTACAACAAAGACTATTTATACAGTAAACAGACACCACATATATTGTGTATGTTGTCACTGGTACCTCTGTCAAACCTTGAATTTCAAAATGTATTTTATTTGTTTGTGCGTGAAGAATTGTGAACAGGCAGACAAAACCTCTTGTCATGGAGCAACTGAACCATTAGAGCATAACACTGGTCTCACATTTTACCACTAACTATTCTCTCATTTAAGCTCACATTCACAAAGATCTATTCCAAATTGTCCCTGTTTGTCGACAACAGTTAGACTTTGTTTTATCAAATAGTGTAAAGCATCAAACTTTAAACTATTGTGTTTAATGGCATTCTAATCTACTGCTAATATATTCTGAGGACTTGTGTTCAACCGAATGGAGGCGGGGTTGGTCTGGTAAGCAATAAGTGAGATAGGACCAAGCAGCAAACTTCTGGTGCTTAGAATGAGGCAGATGCAGAAGTGCAAAAACTGCAGTTTCTGGAGTGTCTCTTAGATGCAGGGAGTGGATTTCTTACATTTCATGCTGTTTGGATTTTGTTTGTTTTGAATACCATAGGACATAAGTGACAAAGCCATAAGTGATGTTGCTATTAACTCCTGCCTCAACTGTTCCTTTTGTGTGTCAGTCTGTTGACCTAAAGTTAGTCTGAGAGGGCATTTACAGTATGACTGCATCTATGTATAGACAACAAGTCATCATGCTCCAGGGCCTCCCTCTGAAATCACACGGCCCTCTTCACATGACTGCCAAAAATCTTTCGATAGTTTATGGTATGATGGCTCTTATTAATATCTTATTACATCTTGATAAAATGGCAGCATTAAAAGTCACAGGTATCAAATGACAACCTCACTGCTCAGGGGCAACAACCTCTCTTTTGTAGTTACTGAGTCAATGACATAAAGGTCTCTGCTTAAATTCTAAATATAATCTTGAACATGTCGTGCCT
This sequence comes from Cetoscarus ocellatus, assembly GCA_037902135.1. NCBI lineage: Eukaryota > Metazoa > Chordata > Actinopteri > Labriformes > Labridae > Cetoscarus > Cetoscarus ocellatus. Next base: position 859,912 of record JBAMNC010000565.1, on the reverse strand, counting down.
TTCTACTGACCCCTACTTTAAACAAACTCTTCACACCTGACACAATAATTAACCCTGACATTAGTCTTGACATGAACTCTTTTTGGTGTCAGGAAAATCTGTATGGGCACACAAAGTATGCAAAACGCCTGTCCTCAATCTTCCCTCATGTCACCTTGTCTAAAAGATTTATTTCAGACACTCAGTTCAGTAAACCTGATTTAGACTGTCTTTTCGGAAGATGAATTTCATGTGACCTAACAAAGATATTTCTTGAAGTGCATTGAAAGCATACTTACTGTGCAACCTTGTAGTAATCTTGCAGAAACTCATTCCACTGCTGTTCCTTCACAGAGGGGGGTGTATCTAAACTAACATCAATGTCACTGTGTTTCAAAACACTGAAGAAGTCTTCACACACAAGGAGAGCCAAGCGGATTAGTCCTGGGCCAACAAATTGATGTAGCTCATCATCCAAATCTACAAAGAGGATTCACAGAGACTATTACACTTCAAATCATGATCTGTTTTGTAGCTTTACTCAAAAATACATTTTCTTTTTTATTTGCCTCACCTTGTGTTTTGTCTCTTTTCCATTTACTTGTCTCAACCACATGCTGCAGCAGACTGGTACATGCTGTCCTCCTGAAATCCTCTGCATTGGAAAAGAAATGAGAACAAGAAGGCATAGGCACAGGTGAAAGAGTAAGCGTGTTGTTTTAGATGTACAGTTCCCAATTAGACCCAACAATGGATCAGTGACAGAGCATAGCTTTGGACATAGAAACATACAGCAGACCTATAAATGCATCTTTTTCATCTTCTGCTCCAAGCCTGTAGCATCTTGGGAAGAAAGTGTCAGGATCAGCTGCATCAAACCACCGAAGGTTATGCAGGTTCAAACACAGCCCAACCTGTGAGATTCAAAAATACTGAGTGAGATAAAGCACTTTCCATTTTGTATGTCTGTCATTATGGCCTTTTCAAGGGTGATAGCGTACCTTAGTTGTGAAGACTCCAGAGTTTGCATAGTGGTTGGTCATTTGGTCATTTTGTAAGGAGCGACAGTCTATGTAGTCCCGTCGAGTCGACCAGTAGAAATAGGTTGTTTCATTTCGAACCAGACGAGACTGGAAGGGTATGAAAAAGTTCAGGAAACTAGCTGACAGAGCAAAATTAGGATTTACCACACTAGGACTGACTGTCATACAGTCGTATCTGTTAAGTTTAACAGATAAATAAATTATTAAGGATGTATGCAAGTATAATGGTCTCATATTGTTGAAAAATCATTGGTAATACTTATTGTGAGGAAAACACAGTGTCATGTGTAGCCTATCAAATGCATAACATTACTTGTTTTAAGGTAAACTATTTAAATTTATATTAGAAGCATCAAATTGAAATATGCAAACTTCAGCTAAAACCAGTGGCGCCCCCAAGGGAGGACCAAGGGGGCCGTGGCCACCCTTGAAAAGTTGGCTACCCCACTGGCCCTGCCTGTGGTCCCACCAATTTCCCTGACTGACTGAGGCGCTGGCTCAATGAGGAACGGTAATTTAAATCTCCACCTGTGGGGATGCCAATGTGCAAAAAAGGCACATTAGCATATTGTCTTTTTAAAGAAAAAGAGTCAGGGGGAATGCAATACACAGCCACAGACTGGAACTGAATCTGAGTTGCCACAAGAAGGACGAATTTGGTGTGCCACCCTAAGATTTTCACTGGCCCCATCTAACAGCCCCCCCATCTGTTTGAGCTCTGAAGCTCAAAAAGATGGTGATCCCTGCTACAGACTGCAGCACTGAGAAACTTTGTTGGTTTAAGGACTTACACATTACACATTTACTTTTATTTGTACACATATTTTTGAGTAGATTTTTGTGTTTAATTAAACAAATGTTTATATATTTGACATCAATAAAATCCACAATTTAAAATCCTATTCCTTTTTTCTCTGTTTTTGAGAGCCATCCTACAAGTCTGTTTGCAAAGTACTTTAAAATAAATTTAAAGAAGATCTGTGGGCGTGCTCACATTATTTTAATATGAGATTTCCTTAAAGATTTAGCAATGGTTGACAATGCCATAGGGGCTGGTGCTTTTATTGTGAAAGGGTCCTGCCGGCAGAGAAGGTGAGGCCCGTAAACACAACTACTGTTTTCTCTGTGAGGTAGAAAATGTCTATGCCCGGGCGGTCCAAACTTTTTAAAGCGAGGGCCACATAAAGAAAAAAAAAAAAAACATTGACGACTGGGCCACCTGCCACACCCGACTTTCAGTATATTTAAGTTCATGTTTTAGGGTTTAGGGGTGGGTTGCCACCTGTCAAGGGGCTCTGGAAGGACCAGGCTGTCACTGGGTTCACCCCAAGTCAGGGTGAGGATGACATTCTGAGAGACAGGAGTAATTTGCAATAATGTGCCAATATTAGGAGGACTGTTGTTACTTGAAGATGAATATTGCAACATACTTTGTAAATAGGACCTTGTGATAAAGCAAATACAGCAGAAAATGTGCACGATTGATGATAGTATTTGCTGCAGTAAGTTAAGCACCTTTATTCATTTAATTGTTTAAGGGGCCAATTCAAAATGGACCACAGGTCGCATTTTGCCCCCAGGCCATACTTTGGACACCCCTGGTCTATGCGCAGCTGGCTGGTAAGGGGCCATGGTGTATAATTGTTTTCTTTTTTTGTGTGGCCTGATATGGAGTGGGTTTATAACGTAAATTCTTATTTTTATAAGTCAAAGTTAGAGAATGCGTAGGTGAATGCAACCTAGAAGGATGTTACAGTCACAGGTACTTCCACTAACATCTAAACACAGCTAGCATTATGCATATGGTAAGCATAATATGGTAAGTCAAGAAGTAGCTGAGGCGAATTGTAAAAATGTCCAGTGGGAAAAGACTGCATGACCATTGAGTTTAGATAACTGCTGGTTTGATTAATTTAAATAGTGGCGAGTTATTTCCTTCCAAGCCAATGCACACCTGTAGCACTTCAATGAGATTGTAATTGGTAAAAACAGGCTATGACATCTAAAACACTGTTAAATCTGCCTATTAAAGTTGATGAAAAATCTTAAAAATTATATTGAGTACAATAAAGTGCATTTTTTCAAAAAGCTATGTCTTAACATTTGGTAAGGATATTGTAGAATGGTAATTGACTCTTTTTTAACTTTATTGTCTTTTAGTGTGAGTGCAGGGCAATTAATTGATTTTCAATTCAAAGAACAGTTTGGGCTTTCTACGATCATGAAAACAATCATAAAAAGTGTCCATATTGCCTCGGACTGGCCCATAATAAATATGACAGACAAAACATTTGTTCAATCACTCGTCTTTTTTTCTGAAAAAGTTCTGCCCTTCCCTGTCAGTTTCTCTGAGATATGGCCTGGATGGACCTGAATATATTCCATGAATATGTGAAACAGCTCATTTGGTGTTTGTCTGATTTAATGATAATGGTTTTTGCTAGGGATGCATGGTATTTGCTTTCTCCTGCAATGCCAGTATTTTGGAATTGATCATCGCCGATACTGATTTTTTTTTTCAGGAGCACAAAGCCTCCAATTAACTAACATTGACCTGTTCCCTTCATGATGACAGTCTGTTTGATTTAGAAACAGACACATGGCAAGGAAACAAATATTATTCTTTATTACATTATACCTTTAATTTATACAGGTGGATATTTAGTGATGATGAGTTTTTAACATTATGGTACTTCTGTAAATTACAGCCATTATATGGGATATGTTTTGCTAAATGTTGGTAAAATATTTCATATCTGCTGATACTGAAATCAGCTTTTTAGGCAATCATCTGCAGATAACAATTTTGTTCCAGTAATAACCTACATCCTTAATTTTTGCTCTAATTTAATATCTCCAGCGTTTACTTCATACACAGTGGGTTCAGAAGGCCAGCATTATTAAAACTTTTATCACCAGGTAGAGAGGTAGACATTTGGATAGTAAAATAATGTTGAAGACAAAGGACATTTATTTACTCATTTCAACCAGAGGTCTTTCAGGGATATTTTTAAACAATAAAAGCCACATCCATATATACTGTAGCGCCCGCTTGCTAATCAATTTGACGCTACTGTTGCAGTGGTGATGAATGTCCTGACGCGTAACAACTCAGATCCACTCTGCCATTTGTTTGACTGTGATTTAATTACAAGTGTTCAAACTCAAAAAATAAATCCATCTCACACTCAGAGTCCAGCAATTACAAAATGAAATAAAGTTAATGCAAACCCACATAAAAATAATCCAAGTACAACGGTCTAAGTACTGTCTGTTCTCAACCCAATGAGCAACACCTGTAGGTATATATATATATATATAAGTATGGGTGTGTATAGACTTTGGACACTCATACCATGGTGTTCATGTTGTCTTAACATTAAACACAAAATCTAAAACCACCTCCAGATGAGAAAAATCCTTTAAAATAGTCAGGAAAACTCAGATAGTAAAACAAACTTTACACAACAAAAACACCCAGCAATAACAATAATGACACCTTCAATTGCCTTTGACTTTTTTAAGATGTCAGTATCATGGGTTCACCAGGACTTTATCTTACCATGAGGTCACACATGTCATCAAGGATCTCTTGTTTCTCACCTTCATCCAGTCTCACTGTAAACAGAAGAGGGTAATGTGCTAAAACATACAGGATTACATGTGTTGAGGGTTGTGTTAGAAACGGGTTGGTGTGTTTAATGGACAGATTTCTTGACTTGGGTAGAAAATGATACAAACCTACATTCATCATGTGGAACGATATCAATCAAAAGATATACCCAAAAACCCGAGCATTTTTAAGCTTTAGACAGTTATCAGCCTTTGTTGTTGATTTTGTTTTAAATGACTTCTCAACAAACAAATGTTTGAACCACATTATCAAGTTATTTATACGTAAAAGTGTATGAATTTTATTTTATAATACCAAGGGTACATAAAGCTCCTCTTTTTTGCAGTATTTTGAGCTGTCCTCTTACATGCATTGCAACGGCTCAAAGTTCTGTGTCTTTCCTTTTTTCTCTTAAATAAAGACCTATTGAAGACTCATTGTCTCACCAGTAACATCACAACAGACATCACCTTCCTCTCCGTCCTCCTCCTCATCTCCATGGCAATGAGGCGCCTTATGAGCAACAGGCGGCAGACGACGTTCCACCCACCCTCTGGACCACAAGGCGGCACGGATCACAGGATAAGGTCCCTGAACAGAAAATACTTTTTTCGACTGAGAATGAAAGAAAGATTGAGTCAGATAGAGAACATAAGACAGAAGTACAGCTGAGGTCATATAGGGACATTTTTAAATGTCATTTTTAAATTACCTTCACTGCTTTTTCCACCAGCATTTTAGCTGTTCTTAACCTGTCTGGTTTGATGGTTGGCAGACTGGGCACACTGCGACGTAACTTCCCCTCCACTAGTGTAAAGATGCAGTCATATGGTTTAATAATCAGTTAATTCAGTTTGTATTTGTTTAGGAAGATGTGCATTCACCTACCTACAATTTTTTGCATGTTACCCTCATGTAGTTCTCTCTCCTGCTCATTTACAATCAGTTTTTCCTTTGGCTTGTGGAGACAGAAGAGTTCAGTTAACTGATCAGCATCACAGTATTGAGTTCCATGAAGTTTTGTTTCATTTTAGTAGGGAAGGACAACCATGTATTTTTGCGGGCCTTCAACATGCATGTCAGCTAATACTGAAAAACAAGCTTTCCTTTTCCCATAAAGAACACCAAATTGCTCATGAACAAGAATGTGCCTGTTACTCTTACTGCTACAGAGTTCAATGAGTTATTCAAAACTTGCTTCAAGTTGTTCTTTACTCTTTGCTTCTTAAAAAGTAACACAATTTCCTTACTAAGTGTCAAAAGTAACTAATTACTTAACTTTGAGTTACTTATCACTTTTACTTCTTGAAGAATATCTCCAGCAGGTTTAAAATCAAATTTACCACAGCTTTAATATTGTACTTTTCTTTTTATTTAATAGAGTAATGCAAGGATGATAGGGATGGGAATCGAAAACCAATTCCAGTTGAGAATCGTTAACAGCTCCATCAAAGTATCAATATCATGAGTCTTTTTGCTAATCAATTTCCTTATCAATTCCTTCCACTGACAGGGTTCAGAATTGTGGCTTTTTTTTTTTTTTTACAAAAGGCGCCTATTGCACAACCTTAAGTGAGTGGAAACACCAGCAACTTGCAGAAGCAGTTATATATGTTGTGATGTGTGTTTGACATTGTTGCCACTGAAAATCTACAGGCCAACATTTGCCCACACAGAAAATCTACAGGAACCAATAAGGAAATCGTGAATAGGCCGACATGGAAGTTAGCTTTGCACTGGTCCCCTTAATAGCAAGCCCACTAAAAGCCATTGGGATTTTTTCACTGTGCTTCGGATCATTTCTGATTATAAGCTCTGTAGCGAACATAAGCATATGAAACTTACATGTTCTGTTCTTTGTAATAATCTTAACAAATCAACTTTTTTTCCCATTTTTCAAGCTAAAACCTAATCAGTGACAGTGAAAAGCTAATAGGAAGCTGCTAATTAACTACAACATGGCAGTTCGATTAGAAGCAACTACAATATTTCCAATGTATAACTTTTTGTTGTATCCTCTTGTTTGAGAGTTTCCTCTTAATAGAATGACCTTATCAAGATGGTCCTCATGGTTGTGGCAGTAGTGTATAAATAACTGATTATTAAAAAGTTATCAGTAGTGCTTGCCTTTGAGTCCCTTCAACACGCAGCAGGGTTTTAAGATTCAAAAGATTAAAATCCAACATAGTTTGGGGCTTGAGAAGCAGGAAGTTCTAAATGCTAACTCACTTCCACATTTTTGGACTCATTCCTGCACCTCTCTGTTTGTATCACACCAAACATGGAGAACCCAAAGGAGATAGATGTTGGTTAAAGGAGGAAGAAATTGTTCAATTAGTTTAAGTTGTTCATATTTGTATTAGTTTTAAAACATATTGCAGGATTGAATCCTTATTTGCACCCACAGTATTGTACTATAAATGACAGAAAGATAAAGGAAAATGTAATCAGCTCAACAGAACTCTCTTTGGACAGAGCATTTTTACAGAACTTTCCTTGACACACCCACGTACACAAAATGTTAATAAATATTTAAATAAATAATTTATACATAATAAACTGCCCAACCTTAGCAAGTTCTTATAGATATGTCTTAGACATTTATAAATGCAAACTTCTTGAGTACACACTGACAAATACATGCAAATTTGATCAGTAAAACACAAACCTCCCCAGTGGCCTAGCAGCTCCGTCTGTACTCCAGTCAGCCGCATGCTCCCACACAGTGTTTATTTTCACCATGGCAACAGTACCCAAGAGAAACAGGACGCCATGCAGGTCAGGGGAAAAGCACCCTCCTTCAGCCATGCGTTGGAGGAAGCTGATCATGTCTGCTGTGCTCCAGGCTGCAGCATGGTTCAGACGTGACGCTGATTCACACATCAGTCCTTAGACCTGCTGCAGAGGGACAAAACTCTTTGAACGAGTTTTGTTGTCATCTGCAGCAGTGCCCAAGTGGGTGCTCAGCAGGTAGAGAGGGTCAACCTCAGGTTTGTGGTTCTCCAAGGTGATCATCAACTGTAGTAAATAAAATGTCATTCATCTTCCATAATAAGCCCATATCTCTGTCACATGCCCTACATGTGCGCAGGAGCTTAATAATCCTCACGTGGATTTTTACATCATTGCCTTTAAATACCAGAAGAGGGCAGCCTAAGCTTTCTGACAAGTTTTTCTCTGAAGTGCAGAGAAGTCCAGCACATTGATCTAACATGACACTCCTACACTATATGTCACAGCTCAACACTGCAGTTCATCTTATGTCATTATTAAAAGTCTTAATTTCTGATTAATTAGGCAGTTTGGATTGTTTTGAATAGCTATTAAATAACAAACCCCAGAAAGTAAAAAAGAGTATTTTAAGGGGCATTTTTATGGAGCCCACAATAATTAGGAGCACCCCTGCTGTCTATACAACTGAAATTTTGGTATGATGCTTTGACTATGTCATTGGCAACTATTGCATATGTATGAAGTGAGAGGGCAATATATTGAGTTGCTGTCTTCTTTTAAGTACTTAGGGTCCATACTTGATGACAGCTTGTCTTTTAGGGAGCACATCTGGTATGTCGCTAAAAACGTGATGGTCTTACTGGGTTTTGTCACAGAAATAAGTCCAGTTTCTTCTTTTTGTGTCAAAAGAGGCTGTAGAGGCTACCTTTTTTACCTGTTCTTGATTATGGTGATGTGTTGTATGTGAATGCCTCTATTCAGTCTTCACATGTTCATTAGTGTGTATTATGCTGCTCTGAGAGTTATCCCAATCTGGGAATGTATCACTCATCATTGCACTTAGCTTAGTTACCCTGAATGCTTTACATTTATAGAGAAAAGAAACGGATCCAGACTGTCAGTGTGCAACTGTTTTAACTGATTATTTATTTTGGATAAATGAGAGCTATCTGGTTGCTATAGACTTATCTAATGTGTGAGCCTGTGTGTTTGTTGATGCTTTATTTTTCTTCCATTCTTGATCAGGTCTCAATGGGATTAACCTGCCTAAATAAAGGTTAAATAAATAAAAATCTTTTTACAGTCTTTCCCTTTAAGTTCCTCTAGAATCCCCCCCTTAGAGAGAATGTGTTTTTGGTTAGAAAAATCAGACATATGTTGGTTATTATATTTCTTGTCATGTATACCGTTTCCATAAACAGCAGACAAACTCTTCATTAGTATAGGGTGACGTTGCTCTTTAAGCTGAGAATAGTCTTGGCTGTATTGTGCTCGCAGCAGCAGTGCGTCGCAGCCCGTTGTGCGGCTCTGCGCTCTGATTGGCTGCCGCCGCAGTGATGCTCTCTGCATCCTGTTCCCACCGACAGGGCAGGAGGGAGGGAGGCTGGAAGCGCGGCCGGGAAATTACCACAACACAGGAGGGCTAAATTATCAAATACACCGTTTTCTTTATGTGGAAGAGAAAGCTCTCCTGAACATGTCTGCAGGAATAGAAGAAGCTGCTGTCGCCCACTCGTGACCGCTTGGAGGCTACAACACGTCCTGAGGACTGCTCCGAGAAGCTGAGCTGCACCCCGCGAGACTCTCACCTTTACACCCGGGAACCGTGTGCAGGTTAACCCAGAGGCCACCAGAATGCCTGTTAACGACCCTGAGAGCATACTGAGCTACCAGGTGAAGTGTTATTTAATGTCTTATTGACGGGTTGCTTTGAGGAAAGGCTGTTCACACGAGCCAGCAACTGTTATCTTAGTTTGAGATAGTCCTGCGCTTACAGAATTGTAGGAACTATTTAAGTCAACACTTTTGTCTTAGCTACTGTTGCTCTGCATCATGCATGTGCCGGCAGTCGCAGTGTTCCACATTCCTGTTTTTGCTAATGTTATGTTAAAATAGGCACTCTACATATTAACCCAGGATGCTTGGTTGTCCTGTGTTTCCTGCGGGGTGATGCTGCTGTATGCGGAGGATGTTGTTGGCATTGTTATTCTGAGGTGCAAACACGTGCAGTGATCCAGGAGAGCGTCTCACATAGCTGTGCACTCACAGTTAGTATGTGGACTTGACGCTCACGTACTGTTTTGGAAAAACTCGTGTCTGCATCGTTGTTGGATTGCTGCGGATTATCGATCAGAAAGTCAGTCGATGCGTTTTAAACACGCCACTCATTAAAATATGAAGCGTTCTTCTAGGAAAATGCACACTTTGATGGATCAGTAAACACCTCCTGCCAAGACAGAGGGTTGTTTTCTCTGTTACCCTCAAATGACCTTGACGCCATCCTTACGACTCACTGTGCTGAGAGACTACCTCCATCCACATGATCGTTATTAGCCCCATCCGGACAGCAGGGGGTTGAACACCCTGTGGTAAAGAGCTGTTTCAAGGAGAGGAGACATGGTATGATCCTTAATGTCCTGTTGATGTGTGATCCATTAGCAAATCCCAGGTCAGCTGATGAGACAAAGGCTCAGGAGGAAAAAGGAAGGACAAATGGACCATTAAGCACACCTCAGTTCAGGGATGTTGGTTCAATCTGCTATAATGTTTATACAGTTGGGTTATTGCTAACATGGCTACAACTATCACAATTTAAGTGACTTAATGTAGTAAATACCCCCAGCATGTTGAATTATGAGTACATGGCAGAGCAGCACACAGATGGAGAAAGACCAGAAATGAGCTGGGAAGTCTCTGATATGATTAAACTGCTTTCGGGCTGGGAGGGCAGACTGCCTGGGAGCCTCACTCTCCAACTTATGTCAGTTTGTTGTTGATATGGAAAGCACGTTAAGCAGCATCTTTCGATGCCCTGTTCTGTTGGCATAAAATGAGAAGAAAGCTGAGATTGGGATTCCGTAATACTCAGCCAACAATAACCACTGACGACAAAAGTGACAAAAGTAGCACTAAGTAAAACAGAAGTACACATTTTCAAGCTTTTGAACCATATCACATGGAGAAAATGTTCCTACCCAGAGCTGAATTTTAAGTGCATTCAATTTTAAGCAGCACTTTGCTGCATTTATTCTGTAGGTGGTAAAAGTGTTCTCAAGCATTACATAATAACTTAATGAATAATATAACTGTGTTTATTTTCATATTTATGAATATTACTTTCCTCAGTACATAACCAGTGAGTGGGCTTTTCACTTTTTTCACTCTCTTGCTAGCATATAGAGACAATACAGTCATACTTTGTACAAGAGCTCTGAAGAGCCAGGGTGGAGTTATGCTATTCAAGACTTTGATAATGTGTTTAGTGATGGTCACACAAAATAAACACTCCTCTGCAGACTGAAGGAACATTAACCCGCTGTTTTCAAGGAACATTAACCCGCTGACAGTTGGGTGCTGATGAAAACATATTGATAATTTCTATGCAACAAAAAAATGTACCCTTAGATATTAAATGTGCAGTATGTAAATACAGCCACTAGGGGGCTCCTACCCAGACAGTAACAAAGGTTACACAGAGGATCATGTTGCCACAGCTGGCCTCAAGTTACAATCATGAAGAACATTAAAAAAAAAAAAGTTTAATTCTCAGGACATTAACAGCAAACTACTTTGTGTCAGGGTTGATTTACCTACGTAAAGAGGGAGCTCTCAGCGCAAGCTGACCATCAGCCACATACACTGCTCTCTTGACCTCAGTAAACAACAAGTGCCACTCCGGGTGGACAGTAACAACACTGAAACATCTTAGAATTACTGTGTGGAAGTATTGTGGGTTCAACTCCGTTGATGCAGTTTTTTTCGGCAGGGTCCTTATTTGGGGGGGGGGGGGGGGCAAATAACCGAATATCCTTGGTTATTTGCGTGTATGTTCGAAACCGTCCAACTTAGATTTTGGGGAAAACTGACAGCCTCAATGTTTATTTATCTACAACCTCTGTCTCATTCTCTGCCTTCCCCTCCAGACGTTATTTCTTCTATGTATGCAGATGACACAGTTCTGTTCATGCAAAAGACAGTAAGCAAGCTGCGGAGGAATTGACCTGTGCCATGAATAACGTGTATCAGTGGCTCGAGGGCTCTCAGCTGCATCTCAACATCTCTAAAACTGTATGTACTTGTCAAAAAAAGTGAACAACAGTGATCCTCACATTTTTATACAGAGTAAAAACACGGGTTAGTTCAAGAATTTAAATACCTAGGTGTCATCTTGGACTCTCAACTTAATTTCAAACAGCAGGTTAAAAGGATGGTGAGTAGAATGAAATTTAATCTGTCCAACTTCAGATTTGTCAGAAACAACCTAACCCCAGAGTCAGCCAAGTTATACTTTGATGCAATGCTTATGCCACACGTGTCATAGTGCCTGACCAGCCGGGTATCTGCCTGTAAAACAACCCTGAAGCTAGTTGAAACAGTCTATAAACAGGCATTAAAAATTTTGGATAAGAAACCTTAGTCGTACCACTACTGCCTGATATTGGAAAAGCATGAGCGTCTAAGCTGGGACAACACAATAAGATATACTAATCTGTACTTGTCTATAAGATTATACATGATCAAACTCCACCACCATTTCAACAGTTTGTGAAAAGAAACTCCAGTAGATCTACCAAAGCAGGCCTTAGAGGTGACTGCATTGTGCCATTGCCAAAAAGTGCCTCTGGTCAAGCAGTGTTCTCATTTTGCGCGTCCCAGACCTGGAACCAAATACCAAGCGCAATACTTGAACTAATGACTCCGACTTCCTTCTCCAAACTCCTCAGAGCATGGCTGTTGGAAAACCAGATCTGTGATCATAACTGTGTCTAATTTTGTATTTATGTCAAATGGGCTCAGTATGTTGGGGCACCATCCAAAACTGTCCACTGTTGCGTACATAAATGCATCTATGTATACCATTTTTGTAAATTAGTGCTTACATAAGACATCTATGTGTGCTTTTCAGTGGAATATCTACTCACACATCTGCATGTGCAGCCGTGTGTTATGGGCTTCATGCAATGTTATATTCAGTCTGGCACTTTATAACCTTGGCAGTAGGGTAATGTGCAATGCAACAGGCATTTTTATTTCTTTATTTTCTTCTTATTTAACAAGGACCTGAGCTCCCAGGCAGCTAGCACTCTTCGCTTTAGCATTTGGCACTTTAGTTAGCACTCCAGCACTTTATAATTCATTGTGTATAATTCCCATGTTCCCCCAACTCTCAGCCTGTTTTATTTTTGGACTATATTTAATTTCTGTTGTCTATGGTTTATCTATGTTGCTTTCTTTTAGTATGCTCTGTGTGGTTTATTCCTGTCATTGATGTTTGTTATTGTTTTTTGTGTTGACACCACCCTGCTAATGGGACTGGGGATGGAAATTAGCTATAATGGAAATTAAAATTAGCTGGCTATAATCTCATGCATTTACATGTAAATGTTTATTAATGCATGCTATCCTATCGAAAAAAAAAAGCCCATCTCAAAATAAATAAATCACAATCTGTGTTTAGTTGTTTTAGCATCTGTAAAGCACATGTTTTCGTGTAAATAAGACTATTTTATAAAAGTCCATCATGTTGGCTGCTATGACAAAACGTCATCTTAAAACAATAAAAATAAGGATTACCCTGGCTTTGAAAAACAATTTAAATATTAAAGTTGTAATAACTTCTTCCAAAATATTTATATGAAATAAATTGTTTATAATTTTTAATACATGGGTAAAAAAAACTCGTAATTAAGTGCTAAATTTCTACAGACTAAATATTAGGCTTACTTTTTACCATACCAGGATATGTTGTGATTAGAGACGGACATGGTATGGTAACTTAAGTACATATTGAAGCAGGGTGACTGTGTAATGTTTCATTACATGTACATCTAAGCACCGGCAGTTTGAGCTACAATCATTAAATTTAATAAGGCCATGCACTCTCACAGCACACTTAGGCATAGTCAGAGCAGAGCCATGAACAGATTCCTATCTTTTCGTTTTTTTCCCCTGATTGTGCCTGCACAAACTGTTGCATAGTGTTTGGAAAGAACATGGACATAACTTCAAAATTCAAGTGCCAGCTGACAGCCAAACAGCCAACTACTCCCTCCTGTTCAGCTGATTACATTTTTGTATTGTTTACTTAACCTTTAAATATGCATACATGCATGAATGAAAAATGTATGCATTGCTATTTTCTTTTGCATCTAGGCTGAAAAACTCTGTTAATTGTTAAATTACTTCAAAACATGACATTTATTTTCCATTTATAGCCTGTATCTCCCTTGTCATGTTGTCTGTCTATGGTATATATTTTTAACTTTTTATCCACTTTTAATAATTATTTACCAACTTTAAAAATATGTAATAGATTATTCATGATATCTTGAATTTATGTTTTGTATACAATATTTAAAAAAGGAAATAACCTAAAAGAATTTTCTCATAAATGCATCAAATGCAAGAACATTCCTTAGCATTCAACAAACCAACAACTTATCATTGATTCAATCCCAAAAATACATCTGTGTTTTAAACAATTCCTTCCTCGTGGTGACCCTATATTAGCACACTGCTTACATTTTGACCAGCTGCAATGAAAAGCCCCAGTTTGCACCTCTAACAAATGATGGGGCTAATCAAACATGTATTCAATGGGGAATTAACCAACTTGTCCCAATGGTTTCATAGGGGAGACTGCCCGATGCCCTGGCTACTTTTTCCTAGTGGCTGACAACTGTATTTTTGTGGAAAGCCCTTTAAGTGTGAAAAGAATTGAGATCTGGGGCCTCAAAACTTGACGGGAGAATATGCGCACCTGCACGGCAGCTTTGACCCTGCCATACGCACAAAATCTGGAGAAATGGGAAACTGTGACCCCAACAGTAGAAGGATGAAATTAAAGACAGCTATGTGAAATTGATACATTTGTGTGAAATATTTGAATATTACACAGTTCAAAACACATTTTATATATGAAGGATATATTTGCAAAAATGAAGAAAGAGGAAAAAATTTATATTGATGCAATGGGGAGTGCGTGAACGCACGTTGATAACCATAACACCCGCCCACACACCCAGCCAACATGATTGAATCAATTATCTCATTGGGAAACAACCGTTACATGTTATTATGAAATCGGTTCACAAACAATAAGGCGGATAGTAACCGTGCCCCCAAAATGTGCCATACAAATAAAGTTTTATATTAATAATAATTGTACTTAAAATGACATGATCATTGCACAAAACTGCTGAACAATTAGGCCACAACACCGGTAGTTCATGAAATTAAATGATGGTTAGATATTAAAAGGCACACAATCACAATGCATAAAGACGCACAGTGGCTTATCTGGCACTGCTTGAGGATGTGGCGCACGGGAGACTCTGGCACATTTGGTGCATCTCTGTCCTCCTCTGCCCCTGCCTCCACACCGCTCAGGAGAGATTCCCTGATGATCTCTGACAGCTTTTCGTCTGTGGGGCTTGGCTCCGGTGTGCCCTTTCGGCCACCTGTTGCTCAGACACTCTTTCTATGGAGAGCAATATGCCATTTGCCTCCACTTTTATGTTGGACTGTTTCTTTCTTACTTCAGCCACAGTCTGACCCTCTGAGGCAACGTTATTTACAGCATCAGCCACATGCTTCCACTCTTTTGCCTGAGCTGTGCCCGCCTACCAACCTCACATTGAGTAAAATTTCTTTTTTTTGCTGTTTTCCCTTTTGGTCCATCGTGAAATTGGTATCATTGAATATTCATCAAGGGTGTTCACCTGACCTTTTATAGGCACCATATGGGCAGGGCAAAGCGTTCCCTCACGTACGACAACTTTAGAGTTGATTGTGATTTATAAATGGAAACAGGCATAGGACATGCGTGTGCACTCTTTTACAAATTTTAAAGTTTTTGTGAGCACGCATTTCCTGTGTTTCTGGCATACACCACCTATAGTGATCTTTTCCTACACAGTTGGAAAGATCACTCTAAATGAAGCCCCTGATCTGTAACATACAGCAAAATGGCTGTCACAACATGCTTATGGACATAGTGTCATATGTGACCTATCATTTGATTCAGAACTGAGACTTGAAGACTGCTGTCTGAGTGCTGATGAGCAGCATACTGCAGTTCTCATTGGTGACAGCCTTGATGCAGCTGCTCTTGGTGTCTGAAGGAAGGTGTGCGCTTGTGTACAAGTGCTGAATGTTGTTTTTTACAGTAAAATAATGTTTGACTAGTGAGTATTCATTCACTCATTTATGTCACCTCAGTTAGCATACATGAAAAGTGCATCATGTAAGATACTTCAGCATGAAAACTCAAACGTTAGCCTTTCTTCAGTTCTGCTATGTCAATGATCAGGCCTGGGGCTATATGCTGATAAAACCAATAGTAATGATTAGTAATTAGTGATTTAAGCATTATTACATTGATTGATCTCTCTAGTGAGCAGTCTTCTGTTAAAATGCCAGTGACTGTTGAGAAAGTGACTCCAAGACTCCCCTCCAGTTAGCACTTAAATAATATGCTTCTGGAGCCAGAGTCCATGCAGTCGGGATCAGCTAGTGGAGACACAATTTGATCTTTGCCCTTTCTGGTAAACAAAACACCAGATTAGCCAATAAAACAGCCACAACACAACTGATCCAGTGACTATAGTCCACAACAGAACGGATGTGTGTTTGAAACAGACACTGATGGCTATAAATAGTTCAGTGGCATTTGAATCAGTGTCTGATAAATTTTCTTTGCTTCGTTGTTCTTTGCTATTAACCTGCCACACCAGATAGACCATTCAATATATTTCACTAGTCTAACTTGGAAAGGGCCCAAAGAAATTTTTTGGGAATGGGCAGAACCTTTCAAAATCATATCCAGCAGGTGATTGGACACTTGTTCATCAGTCACATTCATTACAGGTCAGTCAGTTCACCTTGCAGGTGGCTGTTGTGTCCTTCACCTTTAGATACCAACTATGGTCACTTCCTCAGGGTCAGTGCTTTACTGGATTTCACCAGCCATGTGCAAGTTGAAATGTAGCCGAGTTTGAATGTGACATCTAACTAAAGGAAGAGTTCATTTGTGACCAACTTTGATGGTGTTTTCCATCTAGTGCTAAGGGAGGCATCAGTTCTAACCTTAGTCCTTCACCTCTTTCAAATTAGGTGTGAAGTCGGCAGCAAAATAAGGCTTTATAGTGTATTGTTTTCAAAGTTGGGTCAGCCGGGAGGTTGAAGCAAGCATGGAGTTATCCTATCGGTTAAAGTGTCATACTGTTGTTTCTGTGAAGCACGTGCTGTAAATAACAAACTGTGGCTATAGATACTGTTCTGATGCAGCTTTATTTTAGGAGTCTTAAACGGCATCGATTTTCAGAGAGTGATAATAAAAACAATCCTGTATGCACACTGATAGTGTGGCCCAAGGGATGGAGAGAATAAATGATGATCCAACTATTCTGACAATTATTTTGGTAGGTCTCATGTTTGCCAGATGTGCTGTAAGTTTTATTGATCAGCTTAACAATTGTCACTAAGCCATTACTATACCATTTTATGAGTGTTTCTTAAAAAAAAAAAAAAAAAAAAAAAAATAGTTGATCAGAATTTGATTTATATATGAACTCGGAAAAACTGATCCCTCATGGATTTAGCATCTCTACCCTGGAAAGCTATTTTTACATATATTACAGTGCATAAATGAATCATTAAAGTTGAGTGTGATGTATCACATTCATTCAGATGAAATTCAAGCTAGCCATCAGCTACCCTTAATGTAAGAGGTGCTTTTTTAGTCGAAAAAAAATCAAAAGAGTCAAGAAAACTACTGCAAATGACTACAGCTAATATGAACTCTTTAACATGTTTGAATTTATTACATCTGACATAGCTGTCTCAATATTATGAGATAATATCTTATCTTATCATTTGATGTGCTCCATATGTTCTTGGTTCTTGCCGGGTTCTATTCCAGGTTTTCCTGCTGTATAGCACTTTGGCACAAACTCTAAAGTGCTCTATAAATAAAGTTGATTGAAATAAAGTTGATTGAGGTACTAAAATGCTCCAACACATCTAATACCTACTCAGCCAATTTACAACACAGGTTTTGATGCTTCATCTTAGTATCATTGTTTAAATTTCAAAGCCAAAGATGCCAAAGATGCTGAATTTCCTTTGCCTTCACAGATCAGTGAGTATTTCCCACTGGCTAAAGTAATGGAAATTACAGACATCAGAGACTCTGCCATATTTTACTCCTTAAAAGTTCCATACTCTCCAACAACTTTAAACTGGTTTAATATGTCTCCAGAGCATATTTTTGAAGTTTCCTGCCCCAAAATCCATTATTGTGTATTCTCTGATACTGGATATTTGCAAGCCCATAAATCCCTCTGTTTCAGCCCTGCTCAGAACAGGCACTTTTATTATCAGCCCTCATAAGTTGTGTCTTGCCATGACCTCCTCAAGTGGATGTGGCTTCAGCTTTCCAGGACGCTTCCCTAAACTGAACCATGGCTGCACTGTTATGTCTAGACATGCCCCCCTTATTGGCCTTTTTGCTGAACAAACACCTGACTCAGGGAGTTACCTTTATCTGGGGTGGCATATCCTCATCAGTTGGGGAAGTTCTCAAATAGACCAAGCACACATTTTCTGAAAGGTGGAACAATCAAAAGTGGAAGAGAAGAAGTTATGTATGTTGGGGAGATGGTTGTAGACAGGCCATGGTCATATATTTTTGCATAAAATCATTTTAAAAAGTGTATTTTGCTATATGGGACTCATATAGAGGTTATATTTTGCCTTAAATCAGGGTCATATATTCATTTTTCAAGACTTCTGGTGTATGTTCACAATCACTTATGTGAAAAAAGACATCTAGTTTTCAGATACAGAGTACCCCTGATAGTGTTCTGTATTTTCTGTGTCTGAAATGCTCTGTAAGAACTTTTTAAGGCTCTAGGCTTCTTTAAAGGTGTGTTCACACCGAATGCAACCTGGGCCACCACTCTCCGTGCAAAGTCAATGTACACCTGTGATCAAGCCTCACCAGCCCTCATGAAATGCAACCGACGCTATCTGGGCAACCTGATCGCGCCACCGGGACCACTTTAGATATGCGACTAGGTCGCAATTGCTCAGTCGCCAAAGTTGAAAAATTTGAACTTTTCAGGTGATATCGCATGTGGCTGTGCCACAACAGCCAATCAGCATTGTGTGGGTGTGTGACACCCCCCGTGAGAGAACTGTTTTTGTTCCAGTTCACATTAAAGTGACAACCCGTGTCTGTGTGGGAACATTAATTAGTGAGTATATTAGTTCCACCTAGATGGGACTGCAGAGAACTCCCTACTCGAGGTCCAGCTGACAGACAATGCTGCAGCAGGGCCATCAGCTGCAGTGTTTTACGGTTGGTAGCTGAGTGAAAAGGATACAGTTGGAATAAAGTCAGATAAACCTATACTTAAAAATATATTGCATGATATGATCACGGTGAAATTCGCGCAGGCGTCACTACAATGGTGACAAAATGAGGTATTTATGGACAGGCGATGCGACTTGGGTGGGCGATGCAATCCCGGTCGCCAAGTCGCGTTCTTAAGGCTCTCTTCCCCATGTGGGTCCAGTTTATTCTGATTGGTTTACAGGTCAACTCTGTGGTAATTGGTCAGTTCAGGCCTGCCTTGTTGTCAGCAGCTCTGCATTCATAGAGTGGTGCAGGAATGAGTCCAGAAATGCAGAATTAAGTTATCATTTTAGCACGTTCAGCTTGTAAGGCCAAATGCTATGGGATTTTACAACGGAATGTTACATTTTGCAGCAAATATTCATCTGATATTGCCTGGCTCTTGATTTTTGAATTGTGTTTTTAAAAGGATTGTTGCTATCATTACAGTCCCTGATATAAACTTAGAAAGATCAACAAAATTAAATAGATGGTAGTTCTGCAAACAGCACACATGTATTAGTATGGCTGTGACAAACAATCATTGATGACCTGCTGCTGTGGACCTGCTCAACTCCAAGTGCTTTACCCTACATCAAATTACATCATTTAAGTTAAATGCAAACTTTTAGACCAGTTTAACCAATTTTAATAGCAGACCAGGTAGAAACTGCTGTATTAATCAAAATCATTCCTCTTCAGTTTATAACTATCATAGATGTTAATGTTGATATTAGATTGATCTCTCTATCCGTGGTTATATTGATTATACATCCATCTCTACAACTATATAGACATGAGGTCTCTCTTGAAAATGAGATACCACATCTCAAGGGGCTTGGCTTTATTAAATATATATTCAACAGAGACAACTATGGCTCTATACAAATAAAGATAGATTGATAGATTGAATCTGTATTTAGCAGAGACAAATATGATGAGGACAGATTTATGATCTGGGCCTTAATGGGTTTGTCACTATCATAAATTCTTATTTTCAGTCCATTTGTCTCTGTCTGGTTGGATACATCTCTGGATATATATATATATATATATATATATATATATATATATATATATACATATATATATACACATACATATATGTGTGTGTGTGTGTATATGTGTGTATATATATATATATATATGTATATATATATATATATATACATACATATATATATGTGTGTATGTGTCTGTGTGTATGTTTGTCTTCTGTAAGGGTTTGGCTTCAGCCTGCTCTATTGTAAAGTGCCTTGAGATAACACTTGTTATGAACTGGCGCTATACAAGTAAAGACTGATCGATTGATTCATAGTGGACTGCTAACAAGGACTACAAAAATGCAATGGGATCATAATGCAGTTATTGCTGATAATAAATACACCACAGCCACAGCCAAGGGCACCAACTTCATCAGGTCATTCAATTAAGACAAAATTCTCAAACAAGGGGTTACAGTGTGACATCATACATTTGAAATGTGGTGGTTACTTTTAAGTTTATGTTGTAGTTCCGTAATTGCTTGGTAATAGCTTTTTACCCAGGCTGTTTATGTTCAAGCTTAAACAACTGTTAAAGTTGGGTTTGTTGGTGATAGTTGTCATGATGAACAAAATGTGTGTCATTAATCTTTATGATAAACACCACCAACCTTATTAGTAGCAATGATCCTAGAAAACAGTGAAAAACCCTGTAAGCTTTTGGTTGAGAAAACCAGCACAACATCAACTTCCAGGTTGGCTTAGAAAAATACTTCATCCTTGCCCCACACTATTCTAATGTTTGCTCTGCAGTGGACTTGCTACCATTAGCCAGTAGGCTTAAACTGACATCGACACAATGGTAGGACATCAAATTTGGGGAGTTGAGGGAACAAGATATTCAAGACAGCTGCTGTGGAGGAGATGTGTTAGACACACAGAGGAGCATAATAAACTAAAAAAAACACAGTATGGGCTCTTCACAGTTTTGTACTGGGAACTGTTTAGGCACCAACTTGGTTTACTTAACTTGACACACAATACTAACCAATGTTATTGTATTTCACAGTTTTTCTTTTATCATGTAGGCCAAGCAAAATAAAGCCTTTAATGAATATTTTGAGAAAAGACTCTGCAATGCCTGTTTTTTTAGTTTTTCAGCTCAGTTTCGTAATTATTTCTTTCAAAAATTGCATAAAATGCTAATCTTAGTCTAAAAATAGATGACGTAACATCACACAGTCAAAATAAATACAACAAGCACACAGGACCGTCTATAGTTTATCTGATGACTGTAGGCAGAAGCAGGCTAAAGCGTTACCCGTATACTACCTGCTTGTCATGGACTCAGGAGTGAGGTTAGACACGAAGACAAAAAAAATGTTGGAGTGTCCCTTTAAGACCCCATGTATTTGATTGCTGTTCCCTCCTTTGGTCCTCTCATGTTCGTCACTATTTGGCATCCCTCCCAAGCTTTTATTTTAATCACATTGGTGCAGCAGAGTCCATTTAGTGAGTGCAACCAATTGTTATTGTTTATCTGTTAAAATGGGTTCAATTATTCCAATTTATTGTCTGAAAGTTCACTTGAGAATGACTAAAAAGCATTACAAGGCTGTGGCATATGCAAGCACAAATAAATGAAATTATGTAGTTTAAGTGCAAATGTTGAAGACCTCCTGATCAGCCCAAACACTGTGAAACACAAAAGAGCCCTTACTCTTTTGATACAGAATGTTCTTTCCACTTTTCTCATTTCATTAAAACACATTCATCAAGGTAAAACTCAAAGGTCTACCTTTTTCATTATCCAGTACGTTTCCATCCCTCAATCAAAAAAAAAAAAAAAATGGACCAAGGCCACTGCAGTCATTCTGAAATGAAAACAATTACAGTGCGAGGACCGTTGGGAGGCAGGATTGTATGTGTGGCTCTGAATAAGGTGTGTATGACTCATGCAGTGTGTGGGCTGTAGCAGTCAAAACAGCCAGCCCTCTAATCCTATCTCCCTCCGCTCTTCTCTCTCCTGTCTCACTTATTTTCATTACATCTTTCTTTTCCAGCTAGTCATGTTAGCCTGACCTGTGCAGGTGGCTCTGTCTTGTGTGTTTCAGCTGCATGGTTGGCCATAGTATGATGCTAAGGTGGAGGCAGTATCAGACACACAGCCCAGTCTGGAAGTGACAGGCCCCTGTTGTCTAAGTCGGGGTCTGTGTCCCTACTGTCAGTTCAGAGTGCTGCTGGAAAAAGGGAGGAGAGGGTGGTCTGCAAGAGAGAGGATGGGTGGTGGCATTGGCATGGTCAGACAAAAATAGGAGATGGCAGTGAAACACAATCAATAGGAGCAGCGGAGGAAGTCTCGAGAGGTTTGTCCAAGTATTTTGTCAGAGGGAAAGAGGTTAGCGGAGATTTTGGTGACAGCTCAAACAGTGCTGTCAAATCATGGAGCTGAAGAAGAGTGAGAAAAAGTACAACTGATGTCTTTTATTTCTACAGTATACACTGTGGTACAAAGAAATAAGAGAAGTTATTTCAAATGAAAAGTTTTTAAAGGCTTGAAGTATAGGCAGTTAACCTTGTCCTCAGAACATATATTTGGTGTTAAATGTCTAATAATCAACTTAGATTGTTTTGCAGATTATAAGCTTTTTAAATGCCAATAAACCCTTCTGCTTCAGCCCTGCTCAGAACAGGCTGTTTTATTGTAATTCCTCATGAGCTCTCTTTGGCCATGCTACTTTCTAGAAATGAATGTGTGCTCTTATGTTTACTGTGGTTGCACAAATATGCATAGATCCATTTCTTCCACTGGAGCCACCCGTGAGCCAAACAAACATCTGGCTCACAGGGTCTCTCTCATGTAAGGGAGGTGGAATATCCCCCAGTGACAGATAAGGGGATAATTTTCATTCTTACTCAAGATCCATGCACAGACCACCCAGGCTGACTACATTAATGTTTCTGATGTAATTCAGTGTTAGTTAATTTAATGTAAAACAGCATCTCTGGCATTTATGGTAGATACATTTACTGCCCTGGAGGATTACTAAACAATGATTTTTTTGCATGAAAGCCACATATATAAATCTTCTCAGCCAATCAGTCAGATGAGCATGTGGAGAGTCTATGAAAAACAGCAAGAGAAATGAAGAGTGGATGGGAAAACAGACAAGCAGTGGGTTTGAAGAAGAAAAGAAGTCAGCAAAAATAAGTTTTAAATAAGAAAAGAGAAACTTTTATGCGTTCATTTCAACCCCCGCAGATCACACCAGAATGCATTGTATGTCTTAATTTGCTCAGGACAATTAATTGCTGTTATACGAGACAAATCAAACATCTTTACAGCAGTTATATTTTTCCAAAATTATTACACAGACCAGAAGAATCTTAGACTACACATATTCATGTTTGTAGACATATGCCCTTTAATTTGCTCCCTTCAAAGTCTGTATATTTTTTGAGCAAACACCTTTACATCAAATGAGGAAATTTTTCTTATACCCTTGCTTTTTTAACAATAGGTTACTGTAGTCATTATTGACCTTGTTATAAATGTTGTAATTAAGTGTCTCTATTTTGGTATAGAGCATTGTGAAACTAAATTTGGTGTCAGTATGAAGAATTTTGTTACTCTGAAAATACTTGTTGATGAATAACTTCAGTTATTTTTTTTTGCCAAACTATATGCAGAGGTTATGTAAAATGTTAAGTAATGTATTATCCACTGATATAAATAAAAGTAAAAGAACTGAGTGTAAAATCTCAAAAAGGTAAAGTACAAAAAGGAACTACTCAATACCACTATTGTAAATGAATATAATTACCTAGAACCCCTGTTTTCATTAAATTCAGACCTTTGTTCATTGTGAATACTCATAATGTGATTGTTGTTCGGGCTGCTGTGAAAATCAATCTTGAACAGTGAAATATGCTCACACGCTTGTCATGTCTTTCTTGGAAGAGCTTGACTGTCTCTGATGTTTCATGTCAGTTCGCCCTCTGGATATCTGTCCTTTTCATATTACCCAGCAGGCCTTGCTCCTGTAAAGTTGGCACAATGCACCCGCTGCTCCCGCTAACTCTAATGGAGTGAGAAGGCATTTTGGCCTCAAACATTGATTACCCCTCTCATGTCAGGAAAGTTATTGCTGCTCTATTTGTTCAGTGCAATGATGGGTACACTGTGTTTCAGTCTAATGCAGTATGATCAAACCTGGAGAAAGTTTTGTGGCTAAAAAAAAATCTTAATTTCATCTCGAGTGGGGTTTTCAAAAATACCATCATTTTTGAACTTCAATATGATGCTACTAAAAGCAAATAAAACCAATACCTGCTGGGATACCATGGCAAAAATAACAAGTCTTAGGCTCCAGATATTTGAAACTGGATTGTTTTCAGCTGACAAGAGTTGCAAACTCTCACACATTGTCTAAATTGCACAAATACAATGGCATCATTCCTTTTGAGAGAATGCCCTTTGTGACAGGATAGATTTTTTAAAGACTTTGGTAGTTTGAGGTTGGCACTTTGAGCCTCAATCTCAAAGACTTTAAACCACAAGATTTACAGAGCATTGTTTCTCTGACAACACCCAGATTGTCAGGTTAAGTTTTAGAATTAGCATCAAAAATGTTAAATTTATCTAAAACTTACGACTCATGACTTTGTTGCTTTCCATTTCTTTTCTTTTGGACTCGTCTTTGCCTCCTCTTTGTCTGCCTTTTGTTTGTGTAACCCCTTCAGTTTCAAACTGTAACATTTTGCGCTCTTATTATGCATTGATACCATTGTGAAGGTTGCAGAGACATAACAGAGTCAATGAGTTGACCCCCATTTGCTTTGTCTCAAGAGGTAGTGTCAGAGGAGTAATGGTGATGAGAGGGGAGCATGTCGTGCCATCATTGGACATGTGCGTCCACTTTTGTGTGTTTGTTATGCAATTTCCTTGGCATGCTCTCTTGTGCACATTCAAAGCCATGTCATACTGTGAATTGACACAAATATTACATCTATGTGGAATTAATGTGAATGTTTTGAAGTGTAATGACAACAGAGCTGCATTTTTGTGTATATGTACTGTAAAAAGGACTTTTGTCTCGGTTTTCCTCACTAAGACCATCCATCTACCCAGTTTTTTGTCACATATGATCATAGTCGATTAGTGAAGACTGATAAAATACAGAGTTTGGTATTTGTTTTTGAACAGTTGTAAACCAATAAACCTGATTCTTCCCGACATTTCATCCTGTTAAAAGGAATGCTTTCATGCACTGCAGCCAAGTGCCGTCACTATCTTCGTCTGCTTATCTGTGGTCTGCTCGCGGGACAGCAACCTAAGCAGAGAAACCCAGACTTCCCTCTGAAAGACATAGTCTCTCCAGCATGTCCTGGGTCTTCCCCAAGGTCCTACCAGTGCGGCGTGCCCTGAACACCTCACCAGGGAGGCATCCGGGAGACATCCTGATTAGATGCCACCTCATCTGGCTCCTCTCAACATGGAGGAACAGTGACTCCACTCCAACCCCTCTCGGATGACTGAGCTTCTCACCCTATCTCTAAGGGAGAGCCTGGACACCTCTTTCGGTCACTACCCACAGCTCGTGACCATAGGTGAGGGTAGGAATGAAGATCGAGCGGTATATCGAGAGCTTTCTCTTTCAGCTCAGCTCCATCTTCACCACAGCGGACCTGTGCAGAGTCCACATCACTGTAGACACCGATCACCTGTCTTCCTTCCCTCACTTGTGAACAAGACACTGAGGTACTTAAACTCCTCCACTTGGGGCATAAAAGTCAACAATTTAAGGGATGGGATTCAATGAGATTTCATTCACACCAACGCCATTACCATATATTCTTCTCCATTTTACTTATTGTTAATTTTAATTCACTTATCAATGCCTGTGGATTGTCTATGAGGAACAAAAAGTAGACCTACACAGCTTTTCTGCTTCATCCATTTCAAACCTGACCTTGCGCCTGGATCTGCCATGATAACAATTGCAAAGTTTCAGACTGGAACAAATTAGCTCAGTCTTCAGAGGCACTGACCAGTCAAAGGATAAAGGAGGCACAACAGCAAGAGGACACTGCAAGCCTGTAAACAATGGCTGCTCATGAAGGAGGATGCTGCCTGTTATACTGGCAATTTAATCAGAACTGGACATTTCTCCATTAAACGAAGTACAAGAACTACTCTGAAAATGGATCTCTTAAAAATATCTGACCCTGCACACAGGTTTTGGCAGAGTTTGATCAACAGACTGGCTGAATGTGATTGACAGAACAATCATCCAAACTCCTTCTAGATGTGTTTTTGGAAGGTTCTTCCCTCTCCACACACTTTCTATGTGCTGTTTTCTAGATGAATTAGTGAGTTATATCCTTGAGATTCGAAATATCCGTCTGGTGTGTCAGGTTATATCAGAACTGTGGAAATCACAATGTTTACTGGGTGCACTGATAGAGCCCTGATGATGAGTGCATAAATAAACATACTTTTCAGCAGGTCAGCATATCCGTATCACAAATCGTTTCATATTTATCGTTTTTTAGATGTTTGATTTTTCTTAACTATTAAAACTAAACATCAAGATTAAAACCAAACAAAAAAAAGATGCAAGTTGGTGTATTTTTGCAGATGTCCAATAAGCTGATATTTATCCAAACTATTGTTAGTCAGTACTGATACTGATATATGCATGCTTGTTTTTTTTTTTCCTTTTTTTGTGGTAAACACCACAAAGTATCTCCAACACTAGAACTAACCATCTCCTTTTACTGTGACAGTAATTTGTTTTTGAACAGATGAAGAAAAAGGAAAAGATTTTATTAGACCATTATTGCTAATGCATTGTTTTCTTATTGTAAAATGATTAAGGTTAACTAAATAAATGCTTTGCAATATATGTTCATGGTAAGAAAAACGTCTTTTAAACAGTTATTGAAGATCTTAAATGTACATTTGTACAATTAGCCAAAATTACAGCCATCACACTCAATATATCTACAGCCAATACGTAGGGAGGAAATATTAACTGTATAGATTGGCAGGAATAATCATATCTAGCATTACATTATAAACCTTACAAGATATCTCTGCCAAACCAGGTGCCCTTAAATAAGGGAGTGATCATGAGTTAGAGAAAGAAAGATCCCCTAAAAACATTAGTGTGAAATATTCCACTGAGTGCATCATAAGTCCAGAATTAATTAAAGTTTCACTTTTTGAATTAAGTTTCCACAAAATAACTTCATTATGGATGCACCAGTACTTTCTTTTAATTTTCAAATACTCCACAGACTACAGATTAAATTTTAACTCTGACATGACAACATTAGGAATTAAGCATTAGTGTTGCTTGATATCATCCTTGTTTACAGACATTCAATGATCTTAGTCAGTGTGTTCATTGTGTTGCATTACTTTTATGCAGACATGCTTGTGCACTGAATTGCTGAATCAGCAGAGCAAGAGGTCACTGTTGGACAAACCAAACAGTTTTTAGGGTCAGATTTGGAAGCAAACATCATCAGACTTAAATCATTGCTGAGATGGATCAGCAACAAGTTTGTGAGACATGTCCCAGTCAAATTTAAAGTGGAGGGACAGTAAGCAACAATTTTATTGCACTATATTATTTAAAAATATGACAAAAAATATTTTTTAAGCAATAGGACAATTGAATCAGAGTTACTTATGTCATCAGTTAAAGCATTGTTTTTGGCTGATTGTCACAATCAGTGCACCTTGGCTGAACTTGTGTGTGAATGTGTGTGTGAACCTGGATGCGCTCATATCTCCTGTCACTCTCTGCATCAGTGTGAGATTAATCATCATCTGAAGTAGGACACTGTGTGAGGCTGCTCTGTTATGCTCAGGCAGTCTAACATCTTTCTGGGACAGTCTGCCCCAACAGAAAACACATCCAATATTTTTCCAACTATGAGACACAGGCGAGTGATAACATCTCTCTATTTTTGGGTTTTACACGCTCTGACATTAACAGAAGTGCATCCAGACCTCATGACAGAAGCATCAAAATAAATTTAATTTTAAATAAGTTTATCATCAATCACAAATCACAAACCTCTTATCTTTAATAATTATTTTGGATCACTATGGCACTGCCCATTAGGTACAATTGTGTATTACCTTAATGGTAACTGTTTGGTGTGAAATCAACGTTAAAGGTCTAGTGTCCTGGTGTGTTTCACCATTCACATCATGTCCGGAGTGTCTATAAGCAAAGGTTTGATTTAAGTTAAACAAAAAATGAAAAATGTCATCTCTGTAGAGGATCAGACGCAGCTCTTTCTCCCTCCACTTTGGAAACACTTGGTCCTGGAGCGAGACATTTTTCTTATCATGAGCATGTATTCCAAAACATTAATTTATTAAATATTGTTGGTTAGGGCCTTTCTGTTTGAAGTTTGCATGTTCTCCACGTGCATGCATGGCCCCCCCGGCTTCCTCCCACAGACCAAATTGCCCATAGGTATGAGCATAAGCATGAATGGTTGTCTGTCTCTCTATGTGGCCCTGTGATTGGCTGGCCACCAGTTCAGGATGTACCTCACCTCTTGCCCAATGTCAGCTGGGGTAGGCTCCCGCCCCAGCAACCGTGAAAGGGATAAGCGATATACGTGATGGATGGATGGAAGGATAAACCAAAAGCGCATAGGGCCGTATCTATTTTCCTTACTCTGATTTTGAACATCAGGAGAACCAAATTCATTCTTTGGGCTATGAAAAAAAAAAAAAAAAAATCGATTCAGCCTCAGCTTATCTATGTATAACAGTACTGGTAATCTTTCGCAGTTATGCAAAAAAAGGACACCACTGGTCCTTTGATTGTCTCAGTTAACTATAAAAAAAAATGTCTCAATGGCTCAGTTGACAAATTGTGATATTAAAGATTATTACTGCACTGTTTGTTTTGGTGAAGCTGCAGAATCAACCTGTTTTATTGACCTACCCACAGTCATAGAAATGGACTTGGTGGTGATTATTTATGGTAATAATTAGTGATTCACCTGTAATAAACAGTACATGGTTGTATATTAAAAGTAGAAATAAATATATGTAAATCAAACATGACAGTAAAATTTGCATGAATTTTATAAAATGTTCAAATTGCATGTTCTCTAACTTCCAATCAACATTTGCTCACAAATTTATTTTTTCACTCCTCTGCACTCATGCACACAGCCTGCACCTCACCTGTCTCAACAAAACTCCTCCTGACCCCCTCCTCCTCTTTAGCTTGATTACTGCTTTGTTAAGAAGGAAGAAGTGATTCGATTTTTGTGGTAACCCAGGGATACGAATCCTGAAATTCTTTATATAATTTGTTAATAAACTATTGTTATTTCTCTCAGCCCAAATCCTGCAGCCCTACTCCTTAGCTATTTTAATTCATTTTTCAGCCGTAAGCAAGCTCTTTTCCTCGATTAAGTTCATGCTTTTACTCACCAGAATTTTTATTTTGATAACAGCAGGATTTACAGATCAGAAGTTTTGTCATTTTAGTTTAAAACAACACGAACTACAAAACAAAAACAGAACAGAAAAGTTTCTTTGTTTCATTTAGTGCTTAACTTGCATTCATCTGCACAGAGGAAGCAACTAAACTGGAAATTAAGAAGAACTCAAATGATGATGTTTAAGGAGGGATCCCTTGAGAGTCTTTCTGTACAGACACTGTTGTTTATTTTTAATTTTTAATAGGGTAAAAGAGTTTCTCATAGAATGTAGTAATACATAAAAGATTTTATGAACCAAGATCATTAAATCGATGTTTATGCCTTCATTTGATTCTCAAATCAAGATACTAAGAATCTCTTTATGTATTTAATACAGACTTAGAGAATCTTTTTTAAAATGCAATACAACAAAGTTTTAAACTGGGAATCAAACATGTTTTGCCACTATTATCTGTAATCAGGCAGAACTGAAGAAATCAACTATTTGTCAACCATATTCTTCACTTTACTTTCATGAGACAGTTTTTCATTGTCTCATGATTGTACCTCTGTTTTCTATTTTGTATGTGTCCATGAGGCAGCTCCAGTGTTTGTTTACAGAGGATGGTAATAGATGTTATGCTTGTAAAAGACAGAAACTCAAGGTCAAGCTGCCATTTTGGGGCCTAACTGTTGACTGCTTCTCTGGTGCATAGGCGGTAATCTGTGTGGAAATTATTTTTCAAGTCATAAACCCTCCCTTGTGCTGTGACTGATACACAGCTGGAGGACAAGAGTGGAGAAAAATGGGGGACGGTTGCCAAGAGATAGAAACAGGCGGCAAAAACAGAAATTATTCACCGCGTCAGTGGAAAATCACGCACACGTGCATGCTCTGAGGGTCGCAGATGTGCTCTCCCATGGGTAGCAGTAGCAAACGAAACTTTAAGTGCCATGTGAGCTTTTAATTAGCTGAAGCATTTAAAGTGACATGGGGGCAATAATCTGTAGAAAAAACACATACCTGCATTAATTTCACATTAAGAAGGTGCTTTTACTGACCTGTGACCAGGATGACCACGGGGTGGGTCAAACATCACAGTCACAAAGACACACAGTTGCGTAATGTGATTCAAAACACAATCTAAAAGCAGATCTGTCTTTGGTCATGTCAGTCTCTGAAACACCACTTTGAGCCAGTAGTCACAGTTACAGTTATTGAATGAAGCTCAGAGTAATGATTTCTCTCTTTTCTCTGTAAGTGTATGAGCGTGTGTGCATTGAATAGATCTATGCTAATTGATGATCTGATGGTGTACCGTCCTTTCTGGGACAAAGAGCTTTTAGCGTCTCTCTCTGATCCATTCTCTCTTATTGTGTATCTGTGTTTGGTAAAGCTCCAGCTCTAATGAAGTCAACGGCCTCCAGCCTGAGCCCAAACCCACACAGTATGCATAAGAGCCACAGCTGCACTTACTGATAACACTATGACACGACACTCTTGAGAGTGTGTGTTTCTGTGATGAAGAGCTCTGGTGCTGGAGCGGGATTTATTCACCCAGCGGATGCGTGTATCCACAGAGGAGTTTTTTGTGTCGATTGTTATGATTATAATGTGAGGACAATGCAAATAAAGTCACCCTCAACACTAAATCAATCATTTTTGCTATTTTTTTGGTTAACATTAAATGAAAAACTTAAAAAATGCTGAGATGAAGGGTTATTGTTTAGGTGTGTTAAGCATGGGTACATGTGTGACCTGAAGCTTCTTTAAAGAGTTTAGCCGTTAATGAAACAATTTCCAAATAGAGTTGTGATATGTAAAATGTGACTCAGTGCAGAAAACATCCATCCATCCAATATCTATACCAGTTATTCCTTCAGAGAGGCAAGGAACACTTAAAGCAGGTGGCTAGTCAATCACAGGACTGACACATAAAGACATAACCATTCACACACACCCTAACAAAACCCCAGACAATTTAGAGTCAACAGCCGTTCTATCCCTAAGAATTAACCTCTAATCTAATGAGCATGTTTTCGGCCTGTGGGAGGAAACGGTTCTCAGGGAAAACCCACACATGCAAGGGGAGACCATGAAACTCTACGCAGAGAGATCCTGCCAGACCGGTCAGTCCATCCAGCAACATTGTGATTCAGCAGCACTGCCTGGTGCATAACTGTGCCAACAGTGATTGTTCCAACCTATATTTTAATGAATGTAGGACAAATATATGATATTTACAGCTCAAATAATTATTACCTCCACCAAGAGGCTTATGTTTTTGTTACCATTTGTCTGTTTGTGTGTTTGTCTGTCTGTTTGTGAGCAAGAACAAAAAATGTTGCAACATATTGGATTACATTTTCAGGGAATGGTCATGGCACAAGGAAGAAGTGATTTCATATTGATGGTGATGAGGATTGGATGCAGATTCAGATTTTTTTTAAGGATTTGTTTACATGGTGCAATAGGACCATTTTCCACATTTTAGGTAATAACTCAAAAAGCTTGCAAGGGATTCTAGTGAAATTTTTAGGGAATGTTGGCCATGGCACAAGCTTTTTTTAAAGGCTTTACCAACATTGTATAGGGCATTTTTCCACATTTTCAGTAATAATTCACCCAATAATGTTGTAGAAGCCTTGACAGAGGTTTGTGCTCTCAAGCACTTCTAGTTTTTATAGTACACACACATTCTGATTTGGATGCTTCGACCATGGGAGACAGCAGTTGTAATGTAGCTGAAAGAAGTTGGCGTCCCTTGCCTCTAGAGCCTTGGGGTGTAGAGTTTGCATCCTTGCACCCTTAAACTTCTTGCATGTAAACCTCCATGAATGAAATAGGGTTAATGTTGCTGGTGGTGTCAGGAATGATGAACAGCGAAGTGCTGGCCCGGCATGTGCTCCCTATCCTGACCTTACCTGACAGTGAGAGAGACAGTAAGGCAGTGCAAAAATGTGACAAGCAGAGAAGTGCTTTATCGGAAGAGAATGAGGCAGGGAACTATACCTCCTATCTACTGATAGACACTTATGGCCCTTTTCCACCAGCCCGCCTTGGCCCTACTCTACTCTACTCTACTCGGCTCTACCCGGTTTGCGTTGCGTTTCCACCGGCACAGTTCCTCCTAAAACAAACCAGTTTTTAGTACCTACTCTGCTCTGGTTCTAAGCGAGCTGAGTCGACACTAAAAGGTGACGTCGACCGACTGCCGGCTACTGATTGGGCAGAGAATGTCGTCACCGATGGGGCTTGAGCGCGATGCCCAAAACAGGACTGCGGTACATACACTTTTTTTGTTACTTTATGGCAATAACTTGCTGCCATCACAATGTTAAACACGGGGCTTTATCATTACGAGCTAGCTAACAAGCTAGCGGTAGCTTCCGTTAGCTTACCCTCATACGTCTTTTCTTTGCAGCCCGATTGCTCTCGTCCTCGACTTCAAACTGTTGTATAGCTTCAGAAACTCTCCTGTACTTCTCAAGGGTATTTCTTCTTGCCGCCTGCAGCCTTCTTCTGCTTTCCTCTTTGTAACAAGAAACACAGACCGAGCGGCAAGTATACTATTGCCTCCAAGTCCTCCATTGTTTTGGTTGTTGTGTCGCCCAGCTGTTTCACGGCGACCCCGCCCCCACTGGGTAGGGGACCGGGCTGGTGGAAAAGCAGGCCAAAGCGAGTAGAGTAGAGCCGGGTAGAGTCGGGGAAAGCCGAGCCGAGTAGAGTAGGGCTAATGGAAAAGGGCCATTACATCCAAAAATGCCAATATGTTAGCTTGTGTGCACATGTGACTGCGTTAAAGGGTTCCAGCACTGTTATTGTGTGTGTGTGTGTGTGTGTGTGTGTGTGTGTTTAATGTGGGCGGCAGTGTTCATCTGCTTTGTTAGTGTTTATTTTGCTGTGTGTGCTGCATAAAGGGGCGGATGTGGGTGTGTCTAGTATAGGGCTGAACAATATATTGTTATCGTATCGATATCGAGATATGAACATTCAAGATATTAATATCGAAAAGCAACAATATAAACAATATAGATTTCCCCTGCGCTAAAACTGCACTTTCTGCATTCTTTTGTATTATGTTGTTTTTATATTTCTGAAAAATGCTTGGATTTCACCAAACCCATAGTCATATCATATTGCATCGATATCGAGATATCTGGCATGAATATCGAGATATGAAATTTTGTCCATATCGTTCAGCCCTAGTCTAGTATTGGTAGTAGAGTGGTGCTGGGATGACTTATTTTTGTGGGCCAACACAAAATTGAGCATCGTACTGCTTCCCTCGACTAAAAGCATATGGGATTTTTCACTGTGCTCTTAGATCACTGCTGACAACTAGGTCTGGTCGAACAAAAAAATGGTAAACTTACACGCTAATTCTTTGTGCTAATCTTGACAAACAAACCTAACTTTCTTGATTTTTACAGCGAAAACATAATTGCCAGAGTTAAAAGCCATTAATAAACTACTATGGAACTACAAGATGGCGGTTTGACTTAGAAGCAGTTACAATATTTCCAATGTATTATATCATGCTGTATTGTTTTGTTTGGGAGTTTCCTCTTAGTCAAATGACCTGATCAAGCTGGTTGTCATGTCTGCAGCTAGAGTATATGAATTATGTTTAATTAAAATAACCAAAAATGTTTGCAGTAGGTTCTCTGGCCATTTTTGTTGCCCTTGTTAGCAGTTCATTTGCAACCACCCTTTCAAAATCAGAGTAACGCTTTAAATTCAAAAAGGAGGCAGGTAATATCAGATACAGTTTATCATATTAAATTAAAAATCAAAGTCTCTTTAGATGTGTTCATCACAAACATTGGGATTTGTCTGAAAATGATATATTAAATCCTGTAGACTTTTGGCATTTAAAACCAGGAAGTACTAAACTAACTCGCACCTTTGTACTCATTCCTGCACCACTTTATATAACCCTCTAACAGTGTGAAAGCTGACTGGTCACTAATCAGGACTGATTAGTATAGCAAAAAGAGTGGTGACCCATAAAAACTAAATCTGCAACACAAAGTCACACGAGACACCCACCCAGCACCTCTAGACTCCTACACACAGTATCGGTCTTTGGGAAACACAGATCACAGGCATTCAGTGCTGGATTTGTTTGTGCCCCTCAGTTGTGGAGATTTTTACAGATCTTGTGAATGATATTGATGATTTCACATGGACAGCTGTTGGTGAAATCTTGAAATTCTTTGCAACTTTCCATAAAGGATCATTGTTCATAAACCATGTGATGATTTGCCCAGTCTTTCAAAAACACATGTTTTTCAGAGTGGCATATTATGTCTTTTTATGTTTTGTTTTGTTTTGTTTTTTGAATAATAACAATGATACTGATAACTGAGATGATTTGTTCATTATAACTTTTGTATGAGATTTTCATGTTGCTGTATCTCACATGTTTATAAGTACTACTGTACCTAATGTCAGGAAGAAGCAACAGGGCACCAGTTTACTGTATTGGTCATGGGCACTTTGATGAGTATAAGACTCAGATACAAATAAATACCCAGCCTTTTCTTTTATCAACACACCTCTATCTATTATAAAAACATCATTATAAAAGCATGAGTCACATTCAATGTCTAGCCCAAGCATGACTTACTAATTAGAAGGCCTTCTTCTTTGAGAGGACAGAATTATCATGGGACAAAAATGTACTCACTCATGGAAAATGAGAGAAATCCCTCAGCACTGATATGAAGGAGAGGGCAGGAGGGGAGGCCGCACACACCTATGAGCAAGTGGATGTCTTGGGATCACAAAGCTGTTTGAGTAATAAGTGTCTGTCTGTGCTGGGCTTAAAGATATAAAAAGAAACCTTTTTTTTAACTGGATTTAGATCTTTTTGCTTTTAATCAGGTAAGACATTTATCTGTCTGCTCTGCATTTTAATTGGTTTTCCCTCACAATCTTGTGTTAAGGTGTTTAGCTGGTCAGGGTTGCAGCTCAGGGAGGTTAAAGGAAGTATACAGAATATTAAAAAAAACAATTTTGGTATGATTGCAGGCAGAACTGCAGTCAGTTGTAGAGATAAAGCGTGCACACACATCTTTGTCCACCTTTTTTTCATATTTCATAACTGCAGTCAGAAGCCAGCATTCTTCCAAAGAGGCTTTTTTCATTGTCTATACAGTGTGCGAGGTGTTTTATCAGCCAAACCCCCTGAGATCCAAAAAAAATCACTGCAGCCCCTCCTCCATGCATAAACCCACACAACAACACACATAGATCTTACAGTAATACACACACTTGTACAACACATTAAGTGCAAATAAAGTGACCAATAACTCTCATTTAAAGACCACATGAATGTATTTACTTCTTCAGACTGATGTTTTTAACCAGAATTGACAAAGATCCTACTGTGACATGCTTCTTTGACAGGCTGAGACATTTTTATTTCAACCTCTTTTTAAAGCTCTCTCAGTTCTTTCCAGTCACACTTCGGGGAGACAAATTGCAATTATTTTTGCTCTGTGGCCTTTATGTCGCAGCCCGAGCCGCAGTGTTCGTGCATTCAGTCTTCACTGGATACTGGACTGACCAATTACAGTAAAAGGCAGCCTGATGGAGGCTGTATATTTTCTGCTTCGACTGCAAGAGGAAGATGTATTGAATGGATTGTCATCATTCTTAAGTGTATCTTTTGACGTACACAGAAACGCATATGAAGTTTAAATTTAGCAAGGAAGAGTAT
Source organism: Cetoscarus ocellatus (assembly GCA_037902135.1). NCBI lineage: Eukaryota > Metazoa > Chordata > Actinopteri > Labriformes > Labridae > Cetoscarus > Cetoscarus ocellatus. The sequence goes on along the minus strand of JBAMNC010000565.1, from coordinate 823,751 downwards.
AACACTGAAAGCTGTATACAGTGTGTGTGTGTGTGTCTGTGTGTATAAGCTGTGTGTGTTTTATATATATATATATATGAGATAGATAGATAGATAGATATAGATATAGATATAGATATAGGTAGATATATAGCTATACATAGATAGATAGATATAAATAGATATAGATATAGATAGATATATAGCTATAGATAGATAGATAGATAGATATCCCCTTAAGTGAGATCATTATGATATCCTGCTGATGAGCGGTTTGCACTGTGGAAGTTGCTGCTTTAGCTGATTTAGATTAAGCCAAAGTTATTGAAACAGATTACAGGCTAACCTGTCCAATTTTAAATGCCGTCTATAGATTCACTGCCAGCTCTTTAACATCACTTTTTTCTGTTTTTAATAGGGCTCCTTGAAATTGACCAAAATTGTATAAGCTCTGTATGGGTAAATAATGATGTGTTTTTCTTTTTTCAGTAAAATGAAACAAGTCCTCTATTTCAAGATTTTTGTTACAAATGACACACGTGAAATGTGCCGCTTATGCAGGGAGACTTATTAAACATCCACTCCAAAATGAAAATTGACCGATTGTATAGCAGTAACCAAGATCCATCCAGGGTGAAACAGAGGATATGTGGCAGCCTTTTTGTGTTCACATTTGTGTTCACATTTGTGTGTGTGACAGTAAGTGTATCCATCTAACACACAATGTAAATTTTACAAAAAAATGCTACTGTTTTTGTACCATGAGCCTAAATGTCATGTATTTTAAAATCATAGCATCTCAAATATTCTACAAATTGGAGGCATCAAAATGTAGGATAATTGTTAATGATATTCAGTCTAATTTCTAATCAAGTCATAGAGCTGAGCTCATCAAGCAAGCTGACATAATTTTGAACTGGAAGGAGCCCCGACTCACACCAGCCTCACCCCATTTCAAATCTTACCAATGTGTTTTAGCAATTTAGGTTGAGCAGCAACATTTTATGATTAAAATCAACAAATTGACCAATTTTAGGTGCTTTGGACTTAAGAGTTTTTGTTGCTGTGGTGTCATACCATTTGATTTGTTTGCTTATTAATACAGATTTAAAATCAGTAAAATTCCTCAATTAGACCCAACAGCTCAAATGAATTATATAGTATAGTATAGTATAGTATAGTATGTATATAACTGTTAGTAATGGTGCTGTGCCATATCAAACCACTCACAATAGTACTAGTTTAAATTTTCATGTAATAAAAACATTATATTACTATTTCAATATTTTATTTGAAAAAAAAAAAGGCCTCAACAAGTTCTCCCTTTACAGAGAAAGAGCCCTTTTAAAGTTATGTTCATGTTTGTGCACAGCACTGACCAGAGAATAGATATATTAGGTTGAATATGAACAGCCCATTCTCCCTCTTCCACAGATAAATGCCTGTAAGCAGTAATCATCAATTTTGGCCCAGCTCTAGTTAGAAGTTTCCTTTGTGTGCTATATTTTTACTTTTATTCTTATGTTACACCAAAGAGAAAAACTGCACCTTATGAATAACACAAAAATATTTGGAAAGGTGGTGAATAGCCAGGAGCAGGGGAACCTTCACTCCTGAACAGTTTTACTGATATTTCCAAATTTTATCAACATATTTGTCTAATTTGTAAAGAGAGCAAGAGTTTGCAGGCAATTATTTAAATGAAAAACAAGACAGTAGTCAATATATGGTGTGAAGGACTACTATTATGAGGACGTTGGTGGCATAGTCTGATAGTGCACTCTGTTGTTGCAGGTTTGAGCCCTGCTCCAGCTGTCACATGGCGATGTGTCCTGGGCAAGACACTTAACCCCAAGCTGCTCCCACCGCTGCATCATTGGCTTGCAAATGGTTATATAAGGGTGTGAATGTGCTAGCTAATACTGATGGATTAATTGCAGAGAAACTCAGAGCCATCAGTGGATGAATATGAGAGTGAATGGGTGTGAATGAGTAGGTATGACCTGCGGTGCAAAGCTGTTTTGAGTAGTCAAAAAGACTAGAAAAGCGCTATATATAAGTCCCTTTACCATTTATTTTTTGTTGCTCTGTTATCAGCATCATATGATCATATTGCTAATGTAAGTACCTCCCAAATAAAACAAAATGAATTAAATTTAGATTCCTCATTTGTAATAAATAAAAGTAGATTTTTGCTAAACTGTGCATCAATAGTTTCTGTATCAGTTCACTCAACATTGCACCAATGCATTTAACAGTTTCAATATGAAACTGTCTTGCCCTGTATCTCATTTGAATATACAATGTATGTAAAGCTCAAGTTATGTCTGTAAAAAAACCGAGTTGTTAAAATCTGGCATGATAAGAAGTTTATTTTAAGAATGATTCAATTTTCTTAGAAGTTCAAAACTCTGCTTTTTTATTTTTTAAATGTTGTAAGCAGTTTTTTCCAAATGCAAAAAAATGTTATTTGAACTTATCTCTTCAGTACATATTCTGCATCCACAGTTCTCATAGAAGAAATGGAGTACATATGGATCATGTTTTATATAGAGTGGATGGAAACATCCATTTTGTTATAGAGTTATAGATTCATTGCATTGATTTCTAACAGCTTCAGTGTGCTTTTACATGCCACGCTCACATACATACACTCTTCCAAATGTGTCAAAGGTTGGATTTGTGCCCCCAAATCAGGGAGTCTGGTCAAAGTTTTCTGTACTTTGCAGCAACACATAATCTTTATTTAGCACTTATTTAGCAAAAATTATAATCCACTTCCCCAATTTGTGCATTGATTGTAGTGATAAAATTAATCTGTCATATCACCTCAAGGGCCAGTTGCAAGGGTGTAACAAGTTCTATAACTTATTTTGCATTGGTTCGGTTCAGATCGATCAGAACCAGCGTGAATTCATTTGAAAGTCAAATTGCTTGGTTTGCTGCATAAGACAAAACCTGTGGAAAAAAATTGAGCTCAAATCAATTTTAAATCATGTGATCTAAATTATGAATAGTAAATAATATGTTGGCTGTGTCAAGTTACACTAATAACCACCCCACCAAAGCAGTAGGTAATTGCATTCAGCACTTAGATATGGATGTAATAGTACATGATAATACTGACTTACAATGTGAACCTTTGATCAAGAGTGCTCAACTTTTATGTTTTTCTACTCTATAGTAGTTGAATGCAATTTTAATTTGTACTTTAATTTGGTCAGATTTGAAATCATCCACCTGGGAATATCCCTAGTGTGAACACAAATGTACCATTTTCAGACTGCAACTGATCCAGCTTGTCGAGGTGGTCTTAGATATGATATACTGTATGTGAACTTAGGTAGGGTACACACGCAATGTTTATGTGTACTCAAGTAAGGGGTGTCTGTCAGCTAATAGACCTGGCAATTTCAGATATCATTCTCTTGTCACATACAGTTGTATCTATGCAGCATGGGCTTATCTCTTCCTTTGAGTAGCACAGTAGATGTTGAAGTAGGAACAGGGTTGTAGCTTTTGGCAGCACAATGTGTTCACAAACAACTTAAGCAAGTGGCTGCTGTAGATGCTTCCTCTCTCCTCTGTTTAAGGAATTGCACATCAGCTACATGCTTTCTATCATGGTCTGTATGGATATGTGAACATGCACAAGAGTGCTCGAACATGAAACAGTATTTCTAGTTTGGAAGCAGGGCATCAAGGGAGAGAGAAATGGGGGAATAGTCATGCCTTGGCATGGTACATAACAATGAAGTCTGGTGTGGAAAAACACGAAGAGACATGACGGCAGCGTGGAGTAAAAGATGAGCTGTAGAGGTGCCCCTCTGCCCTCATTATCACAGGACGAATACATGACCACAGTAATGATAACACTCACCCAACACTTGGGCTAACAGCCCTGTCAGTGTGAGAGTAAAACAGAATTATCCTGCATCAGCCTGCCAGCACTGCGGAGGGATATGGCCCCCTGCTAATTTGATTTGATTTCCCCTCGACAGTAGAGCCTAGCACATTCTCCCACTGTTCACCTCTGGCACGCATGTGTGTGTGTGTTTAATTGAAATGTGTGTGTGCGTGCCTGCTCATCGTTCTCCGTGTATGTGTTTGTGTTTGTGCATGTGTGGAGACGGTCTTAAAAATAGCCTGTCTGGAATTTGATGCCCGCTGTTGAAAAGTTCTTGTCCGTTTGGCCAATTAGTGTCTCTGTTACAGCGTCACTTGTTTGTCTTTGAAGGACACTGCTGCACACAATGACCTTTCAAGTTTCATGAAGGTGAAGGAAGGTCTGCAGAGTTCAATTTGTCAATAAGAACTGCATGGTTTCTGATAACAGAAGGCCTTATGGGCACTGCCATTGAATTTAAATACATAACATTTTGTGTCTTTTTGTTTGACAGAGGCCAGATGAGGAGGTGGTGGTGGATCAGGGAGGGACCAGCTCAATACTGAACATCCACTATGAGAAGGAGGAGCTAGAAGGTGGGTATCATGCACAGGTAGAAAACTGGTCCCTCATGTTACATATTTACAGCACCAGTTAAACTTATAGTTTCCCTTTTTGTCAAGCTGTGCACTACCTGTTTACTATTACTAGGTTAGGCAAGATCTCTCGCTAATATACAAGTGAATATGACCGTATTTTGATCAATTTAAATCTATATTAAATTAATTTGATTATTTTACAAACTTGGCTTCTGGGTAGTTAAAACACTAAAGCGTGTTTCAGAATAAGTCGATAGTTCCCCAAAACATTTTTAAAATTATTAAAAAGATTATGCATGTTTAATGCTAAAGATGTTAGGTAACATTAGCTGTCCTTCTGCAGCACATCAATCGAGAGCTTGTTTACTTAAAAGAGATAAACAAGATGTGTAAACATACCTATCCGCATTTCTAAACTAGAGTTAAGGTTATCATGATGCTAGTTAGCTATTGTTACGGAATAGTAAGGTCAGCATTACATTAAACCCATGTTACTTCTGAAGGTACCCCAGATCGATTAGGAGCTGATCATTCATCAAAATATAAAAAAAAACATGATTAGCTGAGCAGAATTAATGTCTGTAGTCACTGATTTGACATCAGATGTGATTAAACTGCAAGCACCTGCGACTTGCATAAGAATTCCCCTCCTGATTTGTTCCTATGTCTGCAATTTACTGACAGGAACTGTGGTAGATTCTCCAAAGCTCTGTCAGACTAAACTCTATATAAACTCTTATAAATTATATTTAATGAGGCCAAAGGAGACACACTTACATTTGCAATTAAACTGCATCCCTACTATTTTCAAAAAAATCTGTCAGTTTATACATTTGGTACATGACATGACATGACATGACTGAAACAATCGTGCATTCAGTGACAGTAGGGGTTTTACCAGGGGGAATGGTCAGTCTGTCTTTAGTGGGGTGAGACAGGTGTATGTGTGTGTATGTGCAAGAGTTACAATATCTATCTCCCTCCTAGAGCAATAATAACCTGTTTAGAGTCATAATTCTCAGCTTCAGTTCAGTAACTAACCTGCACTCCTGAACACTGTTACAGAAAAACATGAACAATTTCATTTAAATTCATCCAAGCCAGTTATCTCCTAATGAATCAGTCAGCTATTTTTTTTTATTTTCAAAGCCCTCACTACAGTTAAAGCTCCATATCTGACAGTCATGTACAAGTCGCTTGCCATCATTAGAGTTGTAATCAATAATGAGTTCTCTACTGATCACCACAGATGTCAGTGTTAAAGACTGGTGTTGGACAGAGAGCAGCATGTTGTTCACCCTGAGGAGTTTTGGAATAATGCCTAACTCTCAGTTTAATGGCTTTATGTTTCAGTCACTTTAGAGGGAGAGGCCTTGGTGAATCCTGTTTAGGTCCACTCTTGTCTTTTTTATTTCTGTCTCTCAAAGTTGTTGCGTGCGGTACAGCATGATCTATCTTTTTATCTGTCTAGTAAGAAAAATTTGCCATTCAGAGGGGACAACATGAAAGTACTTGCAGGTGTTAAAACAACCCAGTGACTAGAGAAAAATGTTTTCTGGATGCTAACAGTTTTGATTGATTGATCTTCAAAAAACTTTTGTTCTCTGAAACCACAATCAGGACTGGTAGCTAAAATTCACTATGGTTTTCATTGCTCAGATATGGGTTTAAAGTATATAGATGCAGCATTCATGACCTTGCAGACATCTCTCTTATCTTGAGGTGCTTCATTTTATCATCTGAAAGAACCAACTCTCCCACTGACTTTGGCAGCTTTGCACAGTTTGCTCTTGTTTTTGTCCAACTGTAATAATGACTGCATCACTCTTTGAGTCATGAATTCTTGTCTAATGGAAATGTTAGTTAACTAAAGGCTTAACTGCCAGCTCAGATATCTGATATAAGCTTGCTATGCCACCTAACATGGTAATATTGACTGTTTTGTAATGAATTTTAACAGGTAATTTTGTTGATTTAACATTGGCACCATTTTAAAGAGGGGGTTGGTGAAGCTAAAAATGAAAGTAAGTAAACGGTCATGGGAGGTCCGGGGTTTTTCAAAGGTTGCTGAGATGAAAATTGGTTTAAAAACTGTTTGTTTTGGCACACATATCAGACATGTTTTTAGGATCTTGGGTACTTTTAAATATGCCATGCATATTTTCAAATGAATAATGCTTTATCACATTTAAGATTGTTGTGATTTTCTGCAGAACAGTTGTAAGATCTTGTGTTGTATAGGCCAGTAGCCCCCAGCAAAGTCTAAAAATACAAATAAAATTGGCTGACTTTTGAACCCAGAGCTTTAGCTTAACAGGTGGATAAAGACTTGTGGATTATGGCAGCAAATAGCACAGATCTGGCTTATTTTTACACTATCTATTCTGTCCTAAATTCTGTTTTGCAAAGCATTTTGCCATTATCATCTTAAAGAACCAACTCTCCCACTGAGTTTGGCAGCAGTTTGCTCTTGTTTTTGTTAAACTGTAAAGATGACTCATCAGCGTATCCCTTCTCTGACGCACAGAAAATTGCTCTTATCCTCAACAGGGACGGATCCAGGATAAGCCAAGGCTGAACAGAGGCCCCTGAAATTTGACTAGTTGTCTCAAAATCCTTTACAATGTCTGGCTATTGGACTTAAAAAGGCATTAATGGAAAACTATGGTGTTGACTTTTTTTGTTTTCTTTATGAATTTTCAATTAGCAAGTCTATCCTTAGGAGCGTCTTGCATCTCAGGAGATCAGTTTGAGGGAAAATGTTACAGAAAAAGTATTTTCCATGAAATTAAGATGATTTATACACTACGGTTAGCTCTGGAGTCCCCTTTGAACATCTGCTTTTACTTCAGCATTTACCTCTATGCGACCTTTTTTTTCACCAAAAAAATTCTGTCAAAATTCTTTTGTCCACTTTAATCCCTTGAATTACTATATCTCATTTCATCTAAATCTCATTCTGTGCATCTAAAATGACCCATTAGGGCTTTTTTTATGTTTAAAGACATACCTGATTCAAAGATGAATTTACACATTTGTTTTAAAAAGGACAAAAGCTTGTATTGGTAAAAATATTTATGCAAAGTTTTCAAATACAAAATAATTTGCCCTTTTTATTTTTTAAAACTGTTACTCCCTAAAAATGTCCAGATCTTCTTCTCTTGCTTCTTTCAGGCCACAGGACTCTGTTTGTGGGGGTTCGGATGCCCCGGCAGAGCCACCGTCACCACAAGGCCCACGGCTCTCGCCATCGCAAGAGAGACAGACGGGCTGGGAGCATCGCGACACAACAAAGCGAGGAAACTGAGACAACCGCCTCCAGTCATGGTAGCACAAACAAACCATTCCTCAGGCTGCTCTGTTGACAAGAGTGTCTTTTCTTTTCATGTCAGAGGGAGAGAATGTTAGAGAAGAAAAAAATGTTCATGCTCAATGTCAAACATTGGCCTGTTAAACAAAACCCATCAATACGGTGGGCACCTCACACACTTGCATAAACACACAGAAACACACACACACACACACAGGACTCCAGGCTGACATTGACAGGCTGGTAATTAGCAACTAAAGAGCAGGGACTAGTAAGCATGTTGTGTGTTTGTGTGCACAAATATCCCTCAGTGGATCTTCTGGGATGTGTGTGTTTATGAGGACATTATACTTATTAAAAAAGACATGTAAATAGAAATCATGTTGTGTTTAGGTGTGTTCACCTCCCTTATTTCACAGACACACCGTCCCAGAGGGTTCAGTTCATTCTTGGCACAGAGGAGGATGCTGAACATGTGGCCCACGAGCTGTTCACTGAGCTGGATGAGATCTGTGTGAAGGATGGCAAGGATGCTGAGTGGAAGGAAACAGCCAGGTCAGGACCTCCTCAGGGAGCTGTTTACAACAAGGCTCGGCAATAAAGTTCCTGACAGGCCGGCAGCTCTACAGCCGTACTGTTAGAGAGAGGGACATTCACAAGTGCCAGCTACATTTAAAGCTTAGTGGATCATTTTAGGGTCAGTTTACTCAAATCAAAAGACTCCCAAGAGAAAAAAAATGTTGCTCACCAGCCAGTCTCGTTTTTCAGTGCTGGTGACAAATCCTAATGTTCTGTTAGTTTAAAAAACCAAAACATTTTTGCTTAGATTAAAAATAGATTCAAGATATATATATATATATATATATATATATATATATATATATATATATATATATATATATATATATATATATATATATATATATATATATAGAGAGAGAGAGAGAGAGAGAGAGAGAGAGATATATATATATATAGATATAGATATATAGATATATAGATATATATATAGATATATAGATATAGATAGATATAGATATATATAGATATATATATAGATAGATAGATAGATAGATAGATAGATAGATAGATAGATAGATAGATTGGCAACAAGTACAGAAAAACATACATATATATATTTAAAAAATGGAAAACAAAAGCTTAGATAACACAAATTTGTGGAATGAAAACATAACCACATGATGGCCTTAGTTGCCAGCAATATCAAGAAAAGAGAAAAGGTGGATTCATACCTTAATGTCTAAGCACAGATAGAGATAGTGCCAGTATTAATTTTAACAGGAACAAACAGTCTCATGTCACACACTAATACTGATATATAAAAAGAAGAATCTGAGTATAAATGGTAAAATTTGGCTTAAATGGAAATGATAACAATACAAAAGTGGAGTAAGTTAATTTTGCTGTTGGTTGAGTTCTATGCTAGAGAAAACACTAAAATAACTTAAAGTAACTTACCCTGAACAATGTGTCAGGTCCTGTACTGTAGCTCTCCTAATGAAAGATAAAAATTACAAAAACTTACTCATTGGTCGGAAGAAAACTCCTCAGAAGAATGATAAATACAGGCTCTAATTTCTTCCTCCACTATACCTCACAGGTGGCTGAAATTTGAAGAAGATGTGGAGGATGGAGGGGAAAGATGGAGCAAGCCCTATGTCGCCACTCTCTCCCTCCACAGCCTGTTCGAGCTCCGCAGTTGCATCATCAATGGCAGCGTGCTGCTTGACATGCATGCTGACTGCATCGAGGAAATTGCAGGTAAGAAATTTAGTACCAAAATGTAGTATTGCATAAAAAAACAACACAAACTTACTTAAACAGGTGGCTTACCTTTTAGTATTCCCTTTTGCACCCAGAATAAGCTGTTTTTACATGTGCACTTGTGTTTCACAACTATACCACAAACTACATCAGTCACACTCATACAGCATGAAGAAAGACAAGAATTTGATATAATAAGCAGGACATAAGAGTAACCACACTCTGATAGGAATGGGGATTCTTGCAAATCAAGGATGTCACACACTCATCAAAGGGAGACAGAAATTACAACACTTCATCACCACAGACAGGAGACAAAAGTGGTCTCAGTTTGTGGCTTGATTTTACACAATATGACACTAACTGCACTCCGTACACTATCTATGTGATTTTAAGCAACTTGCACGGCATTAAATATCAGGAGTGTATGTGTTTGGCATTTTGACGCAGTGCTAGTCGAGTAATCATGTTTCTATCACGATAACAATTATAGCTTTCCAGATAAAATACAAGATAATTGTCAGAGAAAGTATTACAATTTTACAGAGAGTTATAGAGCTGCATGTCCTGTAGCACTCGCCCCCCTCCCTCTTCTCACAGCATGACTGATCTGCTCTGCTAAGGTCAGCCTGAAAAGGCTGAGTAAACACACCCATGATTTTGGTAAATGGTGAATTAAACACTTCATTTTCTAAGTCATGAATAAAATTGTGTGTCTCTGGAGACAAAAATTCAGTGTTAATGCCTGGAGAGATGTCTGGAGTTTTAAGTTGTGTGTGCACTGAGGCAGCTCACAACTTACCAGAAGCCAGTTCTGTTTGTCAGTTCCTCCTGGGCCTGATAGTAAGGCTCTGTTTAACTTACTGGTGGCATTTAAGAGTAAAAGCCTGGTCTGTCATATTCAGTAGTGAGATTGCTGTGTTTTCACACAGTGCTTTAATTCTGATATGTTTACAGGCCAGTTACTTAGGTATTGATGTGATGTGCAGAGTTTAATGCTTTCTGTTATCTTTTTTAAATTAGAAAACACAAATTTCTATATATCTGGGTGTATAAATGATTGAATGAAAATCAATATATAGGTGAAATGTATTGATGTCTAATCAGTGCCATGCAGATTTTTTGCCTGTGTGTCAGCTAGGAACACATTTTATTGTAAATAGCATCATTCTATCAAAGGCAGAGTTCCTAAAAGCTGAATCAAAACCTCAACCACCTCTGTACAGGCATTACAAACAGCCTTCAAAATAAAGAGTACATTGATTTATTCATAATTAATTGAGTATATTTATTATTATAATTTGTTGATGTGTGCTATGAGCAAATGGGTAGATGAGACCTGTGGTGTAAAAGCACTTTGAGTTGTCAGAAAGACTAGAGAAGCAGTTCTCAAGCTCTTATAAGCTTTTATAATATCAATAATTATAATATTTGATAACAGTAATAATAATTGTTATCATTATTATTGTTGCTGTCGTTGAAAAAAGAATTGTGTGAGAAAACTGTGATCTTACTTTTCAAGGAGAAACATCATAATTTACATTTTAGCAAAACAATGCAGCCATCCCACACTGTTGTAGAATATCTTCATTTAACAAAAGGCAATGTTCTGATAAAAATGTGACAGAAAATCAGTTCTATTCATCAAATGGAAACATGATCTAACGCTTCATTTTCCTGCCCCTCCCATCCTTTCTAGCCGTCTGCAGTCACCTCTTGCTCATGTCCTTGAGTAGATTTTACAGTCAATGACATAAAACAGACTCTATATCTCAGCTGAGATGCCCGCGGGATGTTTGCTACAAAACGATTCATCCTCTAAGAGAAGACACACTGTGCAGAGCTGAGGGGAGCTTCACCAACATTTTCCTGGATGTTGAAAAAAAACACTTTACAGACACATCAGAAATTTAAAAAGTCTAGATTGTTGTAGAATACTCATTAAGTTGACATGAACCTGCATCAAACTGCCACATACCATTTCATACTCAGAGTACTTTGTTAGCTGCAGAAGCTTTGCAACAAAAAGCTGAACAAGTTGTGTTTTTACTGGTTGATTCCACAGAACTTCTGTTGAACCTCATTTGCATTAAAATGTACAATCAGAAAGAGATGTCACACACAGTTCAAGCTCGTTAGCATACCATTGTACAATTAACCATAAAGCTTTATTATGCATACAGGAACATGATAAGATGAGCAATCCACATGCATTATCATGAGGGTATTAAGAAGGTTGCAGGCTTTGTAACTGGTCAAGGTTCAAACAACAATAAAGGCACTGGAGGTGAAGGATACTCACTAACCTGTCTTCTGCATTTTATTCCCATAAACATTTACATGCCTACACATACATATAAATATAATACAGGGTTCATGGCCCTCTATCAGTCAGCCCTCCTCATGGTCAGACGGTGAAGGGATAACAGCCTTAACAGCCTTGTTGCCTGCAGCCAATCCTCTCCAGCTCTCTGACACTCCTCACACCTCCCTCTCTTCTTCTCCATGTGACTCCTGCCAGCTGCACCTGCACTCAAAACCACAGCCAAGATGACAGAGGAGACAGACTTCTTTATTTATTCACAATATTTACTTTTAGAAGGTGGAAAACTGAAACCAAAGTGAAAGAGATAGGGAATTGCCATAATTGTAAGCTTTACTGCCATCAACAATGGTTGATACAGCATTTAGGGGAAACAAAAAATGCATCCTTGAGGTCAAATGACAAAAACAGTGGGTTAAATTTTCTCAGTTTTATTATGAAGCACCTTCTCATCTATAAAAACATGCAGGCCAATGTGCCTTACAAAAAACAGACATGAAATAACAACAGAAAGAGGGTTATAAATGAATTAAAGGTAATGCTATTTGTAAGGGTGGCATGGTGGATTTTAGCCCCCACAAACCCAAAGTGGATACGTGGTATAGATAATGGATGTGCCATTTGAATTAAAAACTAAATCAAAAGCCTAACTAAAAATATGTAAATAAAAAAGTGCTGTCGGTTGCAGCAGTGTCCCTGACTTGTGAAAATGTTCACCCTAGTCCTCTACACTGACCATTTCCACCAAACCATGGACAGTAAATTACAGCATTAGGACTTCACCCAAAAATCTAAACAGAAAGGTACCAAAATACAGGTGTTCAAAGCTGGGTGTTAACACTATGAAGTTGATGATTAGCAGAAATAAAATAGGTAAATCAATTATGCAAATTTTGTTGTGGAAGTCAGCATGCCCTTATCAAGCCACTGCGATTCAAAAAGTCTGACATTTTGACTAATTACTCTCCAATTCCACTGAAAAGCAACTTCCCCAATTAAAAGTAAAGCTAAGATTAAATTTACGGGAAGAGCATAGAAAGTCCTGTAGTCCTGTAGGCTGCTTACACAAATTTTGGACATGATATTACTGTCTGTATTCTGCAGTATGAGTAACTAATCGTCATTTGTTGAGAAAAGCTGGAGGAGGCTTTATTCTTAAATCAGAAGGATGAGATAATGGAGGAGAAACTATGTTAGACTCTCCATTTATGAGTTTTGTTATAATTTTAGGCTCCTTTGTGCAGATCTCTTGTCACTCTCCTTATTAACACGGCTGATTATGCCGCTGCTGAGGTCGACACATTAGTGCCGGCCTTGAAGTGTGCTCAGAATAAATTCAGGCACTGCAGAGTGTGTGTGTATAGGGGTGTGTGTGTGTGTGTGTGTGTGTGTGTGTGTGTGTGTGCTCACTCCAGTTTGATTGACTGTAGAGGAAAAGGACAGAAGGAAAGGAAAGATCCAGTTCTGACTCAGCAAGTTGGTATGAAAAAGAAAGGAGAGTGAGGAGGGATGGAGAGATGTTGATTATCCTCTGCAGTCCCACATGACCACACATGTCTGACACATATTGACCTTTCTGCCTCCAACATTCGCTGTGTGTTCAGCACTGTGCTTTCACGTATTGACAGATGTCAAGAGAGAGACAGAGCAGTCAAAAATGCTACAATATCTTGAAAAATCCTCAGCTAGAGCATTAGGAAACTATAGTAACAATGCGCAAAGGGCAGGGGTGCTGGTATGGTTGCAGCTGTGCACTTTCCATATATTGTGGCTCTTGTGTTGAGTGGGCAGCCCAGGTTCGATTCCATCCAGAGGCCCATTTGCTACATGTCTTTCCCTACTCTCTACCCCTGTTTAAAGGCCATCGACTATTTCTCCACCATCGGTAAAGGCCAAATAGCCTAACAGATATCTTTAAAAAAAAGTGCATTGGGCTTGCAGAATAAAAAGCATGAAATTTTCTGATCAACAGGACTCAAATCTGATCATAAAAGCTTCCTGATGTATGTATGTCTTTATTTGTGCCTTCGTCTGCAGACATGGTGCTGGACCACCAGGAGGCTTCACACGAGCTGGATGACAGCGTAAGGGTGAAGGTGCGTGAAGCTCTCCTCAAGAGACACCATCACCAGAATGAGAAGAAGAAGAACCTGATCCCAATCGTACGTTCAATCGCAGAGGGAACACGCAAACAGTCAGAGCCCCATCTGTCAGGTCAGTTTCTTACCACTTCAAATGATGACACATGTTGTACAATTAAATATCCAGTTTCATGTATTCAAATTCTATTACAATTGGACATATTGCTACGGAATTTGATTAGTGCCCCACAGATATGAGTGTTATAAGGATGCAACTATTCACAATTAAATATTAAACTGCTTTAGGAAGGCTTTCCGATGAGAGCATAAGCCTTAAGCTCATCAGCCATGTGCATCAATTGAAACAAAATCCCAAACCTTTTGACCATCAGCTTGGGGAAAAAACAGATCAAAACAACCTCTGCCAATCAATGACAGACTCAAAACACTGGCTCCTGCTGCAGGGGGAATGATCCTCACTCAATCAAAATCGCCTAAAAATGCACACCAAATCTTCGTCATAAGTCCCCTTGGTTAAACTTATACAATAAATGTTGTTAAGTGTTTAAATCAATGGGCTATGTATTAGTCAACTTAATAAGGGGACATAGAATTACTGTTTACTATATTATATTAACTGTTAGCTTGATGAAGTGTTTCAGTTTAACTTAAGGTAAAGAAAATAAAAAAAAAAACAGAATATTTTCTGTGATTTAAACATGAAATCTGATTTAACAGCCTAGTGATAAAACAGTGAGCTGTCAGGATTAAGAAACATTTTGTCTTTGTGGAAGAGTAATTTTATGATTATTTAATTATTCTTTAACATAAGTTACACCAAAATGTTAATGGGTTTTTTTTAAATGATATTTATAATTTCTTGCTTGAAAGTAAAATAAAAACTTTCTTGCGCCTCAGTGAGCTCAGTGCATTTGTGCATCCCAGGGTCATCTTAAAAATTAGGAATGCACTATGTAAGCCCTGCTTGTAATTCGTTGTACTGTAGCTCATCCTATACCACTCAAGTCCATATGTTCTAGACTTGCACTGCTCCTTATGAATTTTTGTCACCCATTTCCGATTGCTTGAACAAAACAAACATCCCATGTTCATTTTTATCTCTCTTTGGCAGTCCTCCTGTCTTCTTGCCCTTCCAAACGCAAAGGCTGATATTGCCTTCATCACCTTGGTTGCTAGGCTTTAATACTACTCGGATGGAAAGATGCGCACCCTCCCTCTTGTGCGAAAAATTTATTTGCTGTTTGTGATTTTACCTTAAAAAAAAAGAAAATTAGGAATGCACAATACAGGGGGTAAGGGATCTGCAGATAATTGCCTTAAAACTTGATTTTAAGTATCAGCAGATATAAAAAATTCTGCAGATATTTGTGGCCAATACATCTGCCGTACATAGCAGCCATATAGTATACCCCAGGGGTCTGCAACTAAGTTTGGCCTCGGGACAAATTTTTCAGAGTCACTTTATGTCGGGCCAGAAGATAACCAGAGGTTAATATAGAGGTGATTAGTGACAACATTGCTACCCTTGTTTTCCTAAAATTGTTTTAGTTGATTTTGTCCCTACAAGCATTAAATAATGTATAAAGGGGAAGAGAGAGCAAGAGTGATGGGAGAGAGTGCTGGGATGATTGACACTTGGTTTCTCCATTTCATCGGCATCGCAGTGTTTTAAGACCATAGAATTCTTGTGCCTTGGAGTTAGGTTTTGATGCAGCGTCTTCTGTGGCTAAGAAGGCCAATTTAGGAGTGGCAGGCACGACCACAAATGTCACAGGTGTAGGCCACAACCAGGAATGCTGAGGACATGATGGTGATTTGCTGCTTCCTCAGTCTTCTTTTCCCTTCTTGTGATTGGGCCAACTTGGTTTTGTATGTCTGCAGCCCAGTGCCGAGTATCTGCTGCCAAAGATGACGATCTTGAGCAGCATCTTCCCATGTGGCTGTACTGATGTTAAAAGATTTGAGGTCTTGCTTGCAGACATCCTGGTAGTGGAGCAGAGGGAGGCCTATTGACCTTCTGCCAGATGATAATTCTGCTTACAGGATGTCCTTTGGCACTTGGCCATCATCCATCCAACAAACATGGTCCAGCCAGCGGTGTCATCATTGTCTTAGGAGAGAAAACATGGTGGGAAGCTGTGCTTTTTCCAGGACAGCAGAATTTGTGATCCTGTCCTGCCAGGTGATGCCCAGTATGCGTCTCAGACAGTGCAGGTGAAAGGAGTTCAGCCTCTGCTCTTGGTGTGAGTATGGGGTCCAGGCTTTGCTGCCATACAGGAGTGTGTAGATGACACAGGCTCTGTACACCTGTACCTTAGTATGGATGGTAAGTTTGCCATTTCCCCATACTCTTGAATTAAGTTTTCCAAAGGTAGAGACTGCTTTTTCGATGTGGCTACTGACTTCAGCATCCAGTGACCAGTTGTTGGTGATTGTAGATCCAAGGTAGGTGAAACTTTTTACATTTTCCAGTGTATGTTGATGGTGATGGAAGGTAGATTTTCATTTCCTTGTCCCATCGTCTTGGTTTTATTCAGACTGAAGGTGAGGTTGAAGTCCTGGCATGCTTGACTAAAGCGGTCGATGAGGATCTGCAGGTGTTCCTTGGAGTGTGCTCCCACTGCTGCATCATCAGCAAACAGCATGTCCTGGATGATGAGTGACCTGATGTTGGTTTTTGCTTTCAGTCGGGAGTGGTTGAATAGCTTGGCGTCTGTTCTAAGTGTGTAGGTAGACTCCCTCGGTCGATGTTCCAAAGGCTTGGCGCAGGAGGAGAGAAAAGAATATCCCAGACAGAGTGGGCGCCAACACACATCCCTGTCTGACACCACAGCTGTTTTGAAAGGGTCAGAATTACGGCCATCATGCCGAACAGAGCCCTTTATGTTGGTGTGGAAGAACTGAAGGATGCTGAGGAGTTTTGAGGGGCAGTCTATCCGTTCTACCAGTTGGAAGAGGCCACTCCTGCTTACAAGATCAAATGCCTTGGTAAGGTCAATAAAGGCCAAGTAGAGAGGTTTTTGCTGCTCTCTGCACTTCCCTTGCAGCTGTCTCAGAGTAAAGATCTTTCTCCATTATGCGCAGAATAAGAGACAAAAAAAACACAAGTCATACGTCTTTACTCTTCTTGTATTATGATATCTTCAGGATGCGGGAAGTCATGGTCTTATTAATTTATTGGAATATTGAGGAAAATTGATGCTGAAAGCGGCTTTTAACAGCTCTCCATAAAAAACAAACAATTCACAGTTAAGGTTCTTACAGACGTATTCCTGAGCTTTTACAATTAACAGATCACTTATGATTGACTGCTCTACACCTCATCTGAGCATATTTGTGCACTACCGTATGTTTCTATGACACAGCATCAATCCATGGACAGTCTGCTCCTGTTTGATCTGCTCTCAGATAAACTAAGAAACATCAGGACAGATGATTAAACAAAGTTTTAATCTCATTTTTCATCTGTTCCGCGCACTATGGCTCACTCCATGTGTTATGACTCTGAGAGCGGCAGCCTTATGTTCAAAAGAAATAAAATAAACCCATAATTACTTTCATAAGGGCTCACTCAAGGAGAACTGCTGTATGCATCAGTTTCTGCGTTATGGGCCTGGGAAGAGGGGGGATTTTAGGAAGTTGACAGAACCAGAGTAGCGATTAGCCGTATAAGCCTGAGGTCAGAGGAGATGTCATCGTTGATGTTTCGTTTTAGCAAAGTCCTGTCTTTTTGCCAACTTCTTCAGCATTGCGCAGCACATTTTTGGGTCATTTATGTTTTTAGCCCTCATCACGTCTGCCTTAAAACACTCCCACCACAGAGGCACTTTGGTGAATCAGATGTGTGCTGATCAGACTCTTAACTGAAAAATCAACCTTAATCTGAAGAAATAAATGTCTCTATCTCACTTGGTGACATTGCTCTGGTGTGGAGGCTGCACTGAATGGCTGCAGTGCCTGTGTGCCCGTGCCTGAGGCATTTACGTTCATCTGTTACTGATCATCAAAGTTTTGTTTATGAAGAAGAATGAGTAAATGCATATATGAAAGTTATATTCAAGTTCATGGCAAGGGACAGAAATTTGGCTGGCCAGTTTTGGCCCAGGGGCTGCTATTTGCTGACCTCTGGTACACCCCATATATCAGCAGTATAAATGTGTGTAGAAATGTGCCAGAATGGCGGAAATATCTGCATATTGGATATCAGCAAAAATGTAGTAATGTGAATCCCATATAAAAATTCTACTGGGAGTTATGAGAGATTACAACAATGAGCAGTGTGTTAAAAACACAGGGGGAACAACAAAAGAAAGACAAAAGCAAAAGACAAAGAGAGACATCACACATCAAATCCTTCCCTGTTTTCTCTGTGGGGAAATGGATATTTTTATTTTGGCAACAGAGTATTACTACCCTATAAGTGGCAACCAACCCTGTGTATGTTACAACCCTGCAGTTTAACTCAGAGACTCGAGTAGGCACCAAAAACACCATGCCAAATCCCTTCATGTTGCTGCTTCAAGGCTAAGAATTAAACAAAGTATGGGGCATTGGCTATGTTGGCTGACAGGTGAGTGAGTTGTAGTTGTTTTGTAGGAGGAGAAGGAGACCTCCTCTTTACCTTTTTCAGTCTGATTTCAAATTTGAAACAGCACTTCTAAAATGGAGACTGCGATCAGGCCTTACAGCACTTCTTCAGATGCTAGTGGGTGAAGTCTCTCAGACAAGTTCCATGTTTTACCGAGTCTGTTTTTCTTTTCTTTTCATTTGCTTTTGCCCAGCCTATAGATACAAGATTTGACTCTTTCTTCGTCTCTCTCAAACACACGTCCTCACTTTTAAACAGGACCAGCCACATCCCCCCAACCTCCAGCAGCTACAGAACCAGCTAAAAACGGTGGTGGACAGGACAGCACCCAGGTGGACCTCAGCAAGGTAACCAGAACATCTAAATATAGATATGAATATATTATAAAAGACTAGAGGAAACATGGGGAAAAAGGTTATATTAACCACTCATTTCGTATATGCTCTATATTTAGTCCTGTTTATTTAAGAGCTTTGATCAATGTTGGATGAGTTGTCAATAAATCAGATAGGTCACACAGTGCCCCCCAGTAAACAACAGGGGAACTACACTTGATTTAACTGTCTTGAACGTCGAAGCATCACTACAGGACTTCCACTATGAAATGTATTTCCTCCTGGAATTTTAGTGCATATCTGTGCTGTTTCATAGCCCTACCACAGAGATACTTACAGAGGCTTTCAACTGTCCTCAATCCTTTTCGTGCTATTGGTTTTGAGGTCTAAAAATGTCGTCATATTTGTGAATTCAGAGCAAATGCAGATGATTGTGCTCTAAGGAAAGAGTAAGCACTCAGTGAAGAAAGTCCTAAACCCTCCCTTCATGAGTGTTTCAGCTTATTAGTCCATGTAACCTCTGGAAGGATACACAGTGAGTTCCAGTGTTCCTCTACGCCAGCTCTCACTACCCAACATACCAATACACAGGCCTCATTTACCTCACCTACACCACCACATGGCTTTTCACAGCCCATACAGCATCACCTCCTTAAATCGACCCAAACTCCAGATGGTGACACACACTTTGTGGTCCCCACAAACCAAACACAACCTAGTGTCAACATTACACCTGAAAAAGAGCAGTAAAAAGAAAGTAAGAAAATTCAGAGAGACAAAAATAGACAGAGCTTGGATAAAGGACTGGCAAAATAGACCCACCATTAGAGGTCCTGATTAAGGTTAGCACTAACCCCCACTGGATCAGGCAGCTGCTCTTTACCTACCTCAAAGAAAAAGAGATAAGCAAAGGAAGGTGAGCAGTTTTCTCCAAGGCTATACATAACTTCTGTAGTTATTTCTCTTCTCTTCATAAACAATGCATGGACCTACTCCTGTGCCTGTTCTCACTAGGTGGACATGCACTTCATGAAGAAGATTCCAGAGGGGGCAGAGGCGTCGAATGTCCTTGTGGGAGAATTGGACTTCCTAGAGAGGCCCATTGTGGCATTTGTTCGCCTCTCACCTGCTGTGCTGCTCACTGGGCTCACTGAGGTCCCCATACCAACGAGGTGGAAACCTTTTCTCTCTTTAACAAGGCAAAATTTATATGTTAAAATCAAAACTCAAATCATGCTTTACAAACATAATCCCCTGCTAACATATCATAGGTTTCTCTTCATTCTCCTGGGCCCTGATGGAAAGGCTCAACAATACCATGAGATTGGACGCTCCATGGCTACCATCATGACAGATGAGGTAAGAGTGCTCAGTCAGTCAAAATATAGCAACAGAAACCAACACAGAATAAATAAAATGTCAGCTCTTGCATCAGGGCAGTGAATGGGTCATATACCCATGTCAACCGTATTCTCACTCACAGCGTAGGAACCTCACAATTGTAATCAAGTCGTACTTCTTCATTCCCTGTTATTTGCTACGTCAGCATTGAGATTATTTGAGCCGCTTTTATTCTGTGTCTTAAATTAAAAAGCAACCACAAAGACAATAAACAGTGATAATCTTAAACTAAATCAGATTGTAATTCTTGTAAAAAAAAGGTTTGATTTGCTATCAGCCACTACAACATTAAAGCTAACCCAAGCAGTCATTTCGTTCAAGCCACAAATGTTTTACATTAAAAATGTTTTGACTTTCTTCAAGAAACTGATCTTTAAATGAATTAAATCTTACTGGGTGTATATATACTTACATCAGAAAGTTAGCTGTGTAAATGATTTTTTTAGACCCATTGTATAACATCACTGGATTACTGATGCAGCCATTAGACTAACAAAAGATGAACTGACATCTGAGCAGTAATTAAATTGTGTATTAGCTAGGAAATCAGAATTATTTCAAAATAAGATAAACATCTTCAATTAATATAGAATTGTGAATGAACAATAACATTGGCATGGAGCTGATGGTGGCTTATTTCTTATCAAACTGTTTCTTTTCAACATGACACAGAGTTTAAACATTTTAGTTTTTTGCATTAATTGTCCCTGTGAGGGAAATGAAAGAATAAAAGTAGTTGTCAAATCTCAAAGGCCAATTATTATGCAAAATACACTTGGTTTTAATATAAAGTATGTGTCTATGGTATATGTACTCCACCTCTCAGAGAGAGAGTGCCCAAACATTCAGTTTGAAAAATTGCCCTTAATGATGTAATGAAGGGATACCAGGTGTTTGTTGGGAAAATGTCTGTGGCTACAGAAGACCAAAGCAGAAAGCGCTGAAAGGCTGAAGTCACATCCACTTCCTTATTGGAGCATGATCAGACAAAGCTCAAGAAGATTTAAAGCTACAGACACCAAAACAATCTATATTGAGCAAGGCTGAACCAGAGGGGTTTATGGACATGCCAAAATAATTATTTGGGTGAGTTTTTAGGCAAGAAGTTTCAGAAAACATGGACTGGGACATCTGGGACTAGCGTAAAATTGTTGAAAAAGAGTCAGATATGTGTCTGTTAAATTAGTAAAGTAAACATTTGGGAATATAACCATATGACATGCAAAATCAACGTGAGTTACCCTGGTTCTGACATCAAATAAACATGGCCGCAATAGAGAGTATGGTCCATTCTCTCAGTCCTTCATTTTTGTTTTATCTGGATCAGATCTTCCATGATGTAGCTTACAAAGCAAAGGACAGAGGTGACCTGCTGGCTGGGATTGATGAGTTCCTGGATCAGGTGACAGTCTTACCACCAGGAGAGTGGGACCCATCCATCCGCATTGAGCCCCCAAAGAATGTCCCATCTCAGGTACACAGTTTAGATTTGCTGTTGCTGTTGCTGGTAAAGTACGGTAGAATTTTTAAGCTTGTTTGCAGATATCCTTTCCCCTGGTGTCAACAGGAGAAGAGAAAGATGCCTGGAGTCCCGAATGGCACAGCCTACCAAGTCGAGGAAGAGCTCCATGCTGAGCACCATGGGCCAGAGCTGCAGAGAACTGGGAGGTACTCTTTTCAGTTCAAGCCCATTCATACGGTCTTGGTGTTTTTAAGATGTCACTGCTTTAATCCAAGGGTAATACTCAACAACCAGTTTCACCCCTTAAATGTAAAATATCAGGATATACTGTCAAAAACTTACTTGAGAGTTTGATGGATTTAGCACCTTTTAAGTTCCTGGAAAAAGATGTAAGGAAGCCGGGTGGTGGGATTTACACCCTCCACAGTGTCTGACAGTTGCTTGAGCCACAAAATCCAAATTTAGATTTGTGTGAATATGAGGTGAGAGGATAGAGATAAAATGACTAGAAGTGACAGCCTAAAAGACAAGCATTCAGTACAACATTTATTAATTTATTTATTAAAGAGACATGACAGCTTAAGGAAATCTTGCTTTTTTTTAAATTCAATTTAACTTTTGCCTTGCTGCGCTGACATTGGACTGTTGACAAGGACAATTTGGCATCACGGATAGAATTAAAAAACTTAAGAGGGTTTCTAAGGTTTAAAATCTGTGATCTGTATTTAAATTCAGCTGTTTCTGCATAGGCTGAAGGAGGAACAAGAACCTGAGAATTACATGGCTCTCCCAGCTCAGCAGGGAAAGAGGAGAGGCTGCGTTGACAGACCGTCATTAAGAGCTGTTTGAACAGGGAAATGAGTGAAAAGTCCTTTGTAACAGACTCTGGAAGTAGAAGGCCTTTCAGTAACTCATCTACTAGAACAATAACCTTTAAAATTCCAACTTGCAGTACCAGAGATATGCTTTTAATTAGTTTTCTCAACTCCCAAGTTAAAAAGACATTCAATAATTCTGTTTTTTTTCCAGTATTTTTGGTTTGCATTAGTCATTTGTTTTTACAGAGTACGCAAAGAATCCAACTTTTTAAAACATATTTTGTTAATAATTACAAATCATATCTCAATAACACAATGCACAGTCTTTACATTTACTCCACACTCCACAAAGAAAACAAGTTATTCCTCTTAAAATCTCCTATCCCTAGAACAATCCCTTTAAACCTGTGCATATGGCACAACTCAGTCTCAATCACAGAAAAAAAACAGGGTTGCCACTGAGTGGGTTAAGCAAACGGTATAATAAACATTGCAGTGGATTTAAAGAGTGAATCACTATAGACAACAATGACTCCCTTTAACTTTTGCTCATCCTTTTTTGGTTTCAGACAGTGCCCTCCAGAAAGCTGCATGTCCTTGTTCTCACATATTAAAGAAACAGTTCATATATGATAAGATAGTTAAATACTCCCACTGGACCAGTATGTGAGATACTTCCTGGATAACAGAGTTCATGTACCATTGTGCCCACTGAGACAGTTGGTGTTTGTGAGTGTGGCATTAATGGGAGGGACTACTAGGTTTATCTCCAGATCCTTATTAAAAATGCATTCAACTTGAAAACTATTTCCAACATGGAATACTAAATATGAGCACATCCACATGGTTTGTATAAAGCTGCCAACTTACTGACTACTTTTGATACAAAAGACAACTCCTTACCTTACCCTTTACAGGATTTTAAGCTAATATTATTACAACATTAGAGTAAGTGATTAATATTTGTCAAGCTTTATTCTTAAGGATTTTTTTGTTCGTTTTTTTTTTTAATCTGATTTGGACAATCAGTTTTTCAGCCTGTGTGTGTGAAGCATGTTTCAACAACAGAGTCTAAAGAATTGAATTTTCCGTGAGGGATTAATAAAGTATGTCTTCTTCTTCTTCTTCTTCTTCTTCTTCTTCAGAGAAGCCTTATGATTTTACCTTGCACCTTTTACAGACTATTTTGACATAAACCATGGTACAAACAATATGTTTACTTGATCAAAGTATGCTGTGTATAATAATTTTATACTGGGAGAAAGTTATATTGGCATTTATAGAAGAAATTATATTTAGTTATTAACAAAATTAATTTAAATTTACACATTGTAGACATTGACAGCTGATCAATGTGCTGCAGGACCAAAAAAACTTTCATTTGACTTCATCATACAATCAAGGAATCAGAGAAATTTGTCTTTGGCGTTTCACTCAAGCTGCAACCAAAACAAGCCATTTAACTTCACACACATCAAATTTGAAAAGTTCAATAAAGCTGAATGTTAAGCTCAGAATGAATTCTAGACAATTACTGGATAGGAATAACATCAAGCCATAAAGTACCAGTGCAGGAACACAAAGAGGCATCACTGCTTAGTGTTTTTCAAGCATTATTTACTGCCATTTACAAACTTTGTGGAACTATGAGTATAGATGATCTTTTTTAACCTGTTTACTTGACAGCTGGAAACCCTAAACCTCTTATCATAGTTCCAAAACAGAGTGGGTAACTGACAGCAAAGTATTTAGCTCAAAATTTCTAGTGTTGCATACATCTGTCTTACTTTTTTTAAAAACTTATTTTGTCTAAAAATAGGTACAAGATCTGTAAAATTAGCCCTGTGTGCAACATTATTTAATTTATGTGCTAGTGCACTTACAGTGGCCATGCTGACCAGCTATGCCATGGCTTAAGGTTTACTAAACCAGTCCTTTAAGTGTAGTGTGTTTATATTAGGGCTGGTACCATTACATGTAAATTGTGGATAGTGCACCATGCCTTTAACAGAATTACCAACAACTCTTGTTCTTTTTTGCAAGTACAAAAGGAGTCAAGACATAGTTCAAAAGATTCTACTGTACATCCAAGAAACTTAAATATCAGGTCCGTAAAGATCTTAGAAATGTGTGAAGAAATGTAAAATGTGGAATGTGTGCTGCATCATGTAGTTTGGCTTCCACTGCCATCTTTTGAACTGCACCACTGATCACATTACCCACTGTGTATTTATCTTCTGCTTTTACAGCATTTGGGGCCATATCGGTTCTGGAGAATCTGACTCGATACACGTATTGGCAAGGAGTTTGTGGCAATATTTTGCTGTACCGGAGCAGTTGCTTAAATTTTCCCCTTCCAGCTTGAATGCTTGCTGAATACGTGCCAAGTTTTAGCCAATTACCAGCCACTGGGAGCCCCCCACCTCTCTGGGAGTGTGCCTGAATTCCATTTTAAACATGGCCATTCACACAATTACAGGGTGTCCCATGAGACGGTGCTTCCTTCACAAGAACACATCCAGTGGGCTCCAACTTTTGCCCTTACTAGAGTTGCGTTAGCCACTACATGTTTCACGTCATCACTGGATATTTAAAAACTGACCCATATATCAGACCATTTTTCAGTGAAAATGATTATTTTGAACCTTTATTTCATGTGATGAACCTCACCACCTCTCTTCCTTTGTTGTGAATACCATCAGATTGTTTGGTGGTCTGATCCTGGACATCAAGAGGAAAGCTCCGTTTTACCTGAGTGACTTTAAGGACGGTATGAGCCTCCAGTGCGTGGCCTCCTTCCTCTTCCTGTACTGTGCCTGCATGTCTCCTGTCATCACATTTGGAGGACTGCTGGGAGAGGCAACTGAGGGACGCATTGTAAGAGGACAAACAGTCAGAAACACATTCAAACTGAGGCAATAACTTCATCCTCACCTGAATACTCCAGTCAACTAAGAGCTTCTCTCTTTGTTTTTCCCTACTTACTGAAGAGTGCTATAGAGTCGTTACTGGGTGCTTCTATGACTGGAGTGGCCTACTCTCTTTTTGCTGGTCAGCCTCTCACCATTCTGGGAAGCACAGGTCCTGTTCTTGTTTTTGAGAAAATCCTCTTCAAGTTCTGCAAGTATGTATCACAAATACCTCTCTGTGACACTTAAATCATCAGTCTCCCATGATTTGGTTTGTTAGCTAGTTATGTGTCTTTCACTTGTCTTAAATCAGGGACTACAACCTGTCTTATCTCTCCCTGAGAACCTGCATAGGCCTGTGGACGGCCCTTCTCTGCTTAGTGCTTGTAGCCACTGATGCTAGCTCTTTGGTGTGCTACATCACTCGGTTCACAGAGGAGGCCTTTGCTGCTCTCATCTGCCTCATCTTCATCTATGAGGCTCTGGAAAAGCTCTTTCATCTGGGTGAAGTGTACCCCTACAACACACATAGTGACCTGGACAAACTCACTCTGGCTTAGTAAGTAATGAAATGATGACTCTGTTTGCTAGGGCTGTGCATCTCTACTAGTCACACAATTCAAATTTGCATTATTTCCAAATACAGTGTAATCATTTTGAGAGTATTGCATTTACTTACACACGAAGACACATTTTTTTTTGTATGCATGATAAATAATAGTATCCCAGTTTTGATCATTGCATCTTAAATTGTTTTTTACACTAATAAACTGCAACAGAAAGCTGTCCGAAAACAGTGCAAGGTGTATACATGCCACAGAATCCCGTAATCTACTTAAGTTCTCTTGTGAGCAAAATCAGGTTTCTTATACCCTGATAATAACAGGAATATGCAAGTCCACGTAAACTTAGCCACTGATATTTCCTCTGCGGTTTTCTCCCTCTCTGTCCTCCTCTCTCTTTAGCTGTAGGTGTTCAGAGCCTGATAGTCCCAGTAATAAAACTATTGAACTGTGGAGTGAAAGGAATCTCACAGCCTCCTCCATACCCTGGGCTAACCTCTCTGTCAAGGTAACCTGGATATGTGGAAACATGCGGACTCCTTCTGTCAGTGTAACTTTCACATGACAGCACACACTGCAATTACTGTAACGTGTTTACCTTAGTTAACATTCAACTAACCCTCTCACCTTCCCTTGGGCAGCTAACCTCTTGAGGACCTTTAAACACTGAAAAGAGCATTCAATCGATTGTAGCCTCCACTGTTAGCTTTGTTACTATGCACACCAAAGGCTTGTCTTGATTCATGTGCTGTTTGATTTTTTTTTCTTCTTTTGTTTTGCTGAGACTCCTTTTGTCTTGAAGATATTTTGTAACAGGATTTCCCTCAAAGACCCCTAAAGTAATTTGTTGATTCCTCTCCATGACCCTTTACAGGAGTGTATCAGTCTGCAGGGACATTTCATTGGGACATCTTGTGGCCACCACGGGCCCTACACTCCAGACGTTCTCTTCTGGTCCACCATCTTGTTCTTCTCCACCTTCTTCATGTCTGCCTTCCTTAAACAATTTAAGACGAGTCGTTATTTCCCCACCAAGGTAATCAATCAGTATGACTTCTCTCAAGCTGGTTACACACTGAATGGTTTTAGAACCGGTTTTGGATCTCATCTATCCCATCAGTGATTGTGGCTGTGCCCTGATTCAATCTCAAGTTTCTCCAAATAATCCTCAAGTTTGTGATTCAATACCATTATTTTACAGCTCCTGACTGGGTCAGAGCCTCATTGATCTCAAATCATAAATGTCGAACATTTTTAAATTCATTAAAGCTTTACAGTGCATTATAAGTACTGTGTTTATTTACATAGCATAGGCATTAACTTTGGGATAGTTCATTCATGAAATAAGAGTATATACTTAAGGTCTCTTGCTATGGTGAGGATGTCGGTGGGCCCTTAAAGATTTTTTAGGGTTCAAATACAGCCACAGCATACTCAAGTTTGAGAAACACTGGTCTATTTTGTGTATTAGGAGGATTATTTGTCAAAAATCTGTTGAAACTGTCCTTTGCACTGTCTGTAGTTTCCCAAGTTTTAAAACTAGTAAAGATTTTAGAATCATGTGTTGCCAGACAAAACAGCTATCCCCCACATCAGTGAGGAATTATCTCTGAATGTTGTCTCCCATGTCCAGGTGCGCTCCATGATCAGTGACTTTGCAGTGTTCCTCACCATTGCTGTCATGGTTCTGCTTGACTATGCAATTGGAGTGCCATCCCAAAAGCTCAAAGTGCCCAGCAAATTTAAGGTATCAATGTAACAACCATAACAACTCAAGCAATCGACATTGACCTGGTTATGGTTTAATTATGACTGTACTTCTCTTAAATTGAATTCTCCAGCCAACCAGAGATGATAGAGGATGGTTAATCAATCCAATAGGGCGTAACCCGTGGTGGACTGTCCTGGCTGCATCTATACCTGCACTTCTCTGCACCATACTCATCTTCATGGACCAACAGATCACTGCTGTCATCATCAACCGCAAAGAGCACAAACTACTGGTAAGACAAACTCTTGAAATGTAGATCACACCAATTGATTTGGGACAGCTGTAGCTCAGAAGACAAAGAGCATCCACCAATGACCTCCAGTCATTGGTTTTATACCTGGATCCTCCAGTCAGCACAATAGTTTTGGATGTTTCATTCATTTTAATGTAATATCTTTCATCTTGGCCTTCTGTTTTCAATTTAAGTTTATCCATCCATTATCTATATTGCTTATCCCTTGTGGGGTTGCGGGGTGCTGGAGTCTATCCCAGCTGACATTGAGCGAGAGGCGGGTAAACCCTAAACCAGTTGCCAGCTGATCGCAGGGCCACAAAGAGAGACAGACAACAATCCAAGCCACCAATCAACATAGCTTGCATGTTTTTGGTCTGTTGGAGGATGCTGGAATGCCCATTGAGAATCCAAGCATGCATGGGGAGAGCATGCAAACTCCACACAGAAAGGCCCTGACTGACACAGGGATCAAACTAGCAACCTTCTTGCTGCGAGGCACACGCACTACTCTCAATTTAAGTGTAGTTTCAGTTCATTTCTGATGCTGCTAAGTTTCTTGCGAAAATGCTCAGTTTTAAATGACTTATTTTGTTCTATGGGCCACCTGCCTGGGAGGAGATCCAAAAGAACCAAAAAATAATCATACAAATAAAGTTATATCAAAAAGCAAAGGATGAACAACCACTGCGATTAATAAAAGAGGAACAAGGAGTGACAGGGTAATACCACTCACACAACCAGCCCATCTTGAGAAGACCATTTGATTTTACTTTTATTTGTTCAGTGTTTGAAATTCAATAATTCAGGACCTAAACAAGATGTTATGTGTGCAATATAAGTTCAACATGTGTTACTTGTGTGTGTCTACAAGAAAATTTGAAGTTTTAACCTTATGAGACCTGAGCTAATGTTTATGGTACATTTTAAGTAAGTATGAATCAAAAAGTTCCAATTCTAAAATTTGGAGAGGCATTGTACTTGGTAATGTTTTATGTTAGGAGCAGCTGCAAATCATTTTTGTGAAGATGTTGGCCATCCTGAATTTACAGTAAGCAGTGTAATTTGCTTTTAGGAAGTGTGCATGAATGAGGCCAACAGATCTAAATTTGGCTGTATTAATTACTGTGGTGTAGGAAAGCCAAAATGTGATGGCCTCTCATGTGCATGCAGGATCTAAGGAGGTTACCTGTTAACTGCTATTAAAGGTACAGTTTGGATTTTTTTAGGTGGGGTTGTGCGAGGTGCATGTCCTGAGCCTGAATGTGTGCTACAGTGTCACAGCTCTCACTGTTCAGAAATCTCAGGGCAGATGCTAATGCTATACATTGCTCTACGTGGTGCCAAAGTCCCTGTGTAAGTAAAAGACTTAAAAGCAAAAATATCAGCATGGGGAATCACACACTACAAACAGTTTTACATCTGCTTAATTTTCCAGTACCAAGCTGCTTTGATTAAGGCACTATTTTGAGACATGGCACAGCCTTCATGTCTCTCCGCAAGGAGCTTAAGAGTCAAATTACTGTCTTATCTAAATTTCGCCAAATAAACAAAATACAGTCCGTGTGCTACCATGAAGTACACTTACTGATACCGTGGCTTCTGTCTTTACAAATAATCAGTATAAGCCAAATACTTACGGGGAAGATAAACTTTAATTTGACTCCTCTGTTTTTTCCTTGGAGTTTGCAAAAAGTGAATCTGGTTTGTACAGTTATAAATGTCCATTAAAGCAATAAGGCTCTGCGTGATGAGCTACTCACTACAAACGGATGTATAAAAGCTGACAGTATTCTCTGATCCTGGACATCCTGAAAAATCCCGAAGTGTTTTTTTTAGTCACACTCTAATTTCATCCAGTTTGAGGACATGAGCTCACGATTTATTCACCTTAATCAACAGATGCCGTGGGTTTCTACGGTCCTCCAGTTCCCAGATTCCCCATTTTCAATTGAGACCTGTTGACTCTCCATCGACAGAAGTTTTTACTGTGTGCACTCCAGTTCACACAAGTATTCCAAAGTATCCAAAGTAAACAGCCGTCATATTCGTCAGTTCATCCTTGTGGTCATGGTTGTTTCCTCTTGTGAAGGAAACTAGTTTGCACTGCTGGTGGAAGGACATGTAGGCTGTGCCATGTCTCAAAATAGTGCCTAATCAAAATGGCTTGGTAGTGGGAGATTAAGTGGATGTAAAAAATCTGTAGTGTCTGACGGTCCCATTCTGTTTTTGTAGCTCGTTTTCTTCCACAATTCAGTTAAATACAGCAATATATAGCATTAGCATCTGACCCGAGATTTCTGAACAGAGAGAGAGAACTGAGCAATGACACTGTGGCACACATTCAAGCTCAGGACATGTACTTCATACAACACCAATAAAAAAAAAAAACTTTCCCTTTAACAAACTCATACAAAACAGAAATCACAGTACCAAGCTCAGTATGCAAGCTCAGTACATTTACCATCAAAAAGCTGTAACTTGGCACCCATCAGTCATGCTCTCTCTCATGCAGAAAGGCTGTGGGTACCATCTGGACCTGCTGATGGTCGGGGTGATGCTGGCTGTGTGCTCCATCATGGGTCTGCCATGGTTTGTAGCTGCAACCGTCTTGTCCATCTCACACGTCAACAGCCTGAAGCTGGAGTCCGAGAGCTCAGCTCCAGGAGAGCAGCCCCGCTTCCTGGGCATCCGAGAGCAGCGGTTGACCGGCCTGGTCATCTTCCTGCTCATGGGCTGCTCTGTGTTCATGACTGGAGCCCTGCAGGTTAGTAAGACAAACCATGCAATGCTGCCCCCCTCTGGCTGAATCAATTAGTAAAAGGTGTCTGAGTATAACGTCAAAAATGTAATTAAAGCTCACATGTTTATGTTGTTTTTTTACAGTTCATTCCTATGCCGGTGTTGTATGGTGTTTTCCTTTACATGGGAGTCTCTTCATTGAAAGGCATCCAGGTAATGTGCAATTTGAGATCCATAAATGTACAAAAAAACTGTTCTCAATGCCAGGAGTTTCCTAACTTTTTTGGCTAAGGGCCTAAATAATAAGTTTGCTCTTTTCCATGGTAGAGAAAACATGGCTCATGGTAGACCCAGCAATCCAGTGTGTCACTCAAAGTCATGTGACACACCACCAGCCACTACTCTCTCTTTCTTATAGTGTCAGTCTAGAGAGCGGGTGCTGAATCACTGGTTAGGGTTGCATCAAGATAAGGGAGAAAGAATGAGCAGCACCTTCACACATATTCATATTAACTCAGCCAACCTGTGACCCAAAAAAGCGGGCTCAGGACCTAACTTGGGTCGAAACCCAAAGTTTCATAAAGGCTGCTTGCCTTTGGAAAGCTTAAAGTTCTGGCTGTAACTCACCATTTTACATTCATCATATTGCATTTTGTTACTGTGAAATTTGGAGAGGATTCATCATCCTTAAGCTTTTTTGCCACCTCTTTTGGCATTTGCAGATAAAGACTATACAAGTATAACTAATACTGCCTAAAATTTTACCTTGTTTGATTTTTCAAAAAACATGTTATATTATCTAGCACTACTCAGTGGTATTGAATAATTTCTGACTTTTTCACCTTTTTCACTACAATCAATGTTCTCATTGGGTAAATTAAGAATTTGAGTGTTAATTTAGTTAATTGACTAACTCCAGCACAAATTTTATAAACATAGTAGGACATCATCATTTCCTGTCTTTGATTTACTATCTGTTTGTAAGATAAATAACTATAACTGTGGTGTCTATGTAGCACTTGAAAGACTTGAGTGACATTTGTATTTGCTAGACTGGGACTTTGAATGAACCAATGCTGTATTCTCATGGCAGTTTTTTGTTAAAACATGGATAAGATCTGGGGTTTTTTTAATGTAGTTTTTTTAAAGCTTCGGTTAACCAAAATAAGGTTTGTGTCATTATAAAACATGTGGCATCAAACAGTGTTGTCATACTAAAAATGTTAAGGTCAACATCAACCCAATATGATACTATCATTGTTTCATATCCATAAACATTGTGCCAGACTTCATACGGCTTTTCTCGGGTCTTGGTGATATGGACCAAGAATAACATATCATCTTTTTGTCCTGAATAGCATACTTTGTATAGATATCTTTTATTAAAAAAAATAATACGTTGTCACAATACCAAAGATGTAAACTCTGATGAGATTTGTATTAAAAAACACAAGACATTTAAAGCAAGGCACCACCTATAGAAGACTTGACTTCAATAACTCATCAAAAATTGCAGACAAACCCCAAAACTAGACACACTTAAGTTACATATCAGTCATATTTGGACCATCAGAGAAAAAACACTGTCAAAATCACTCTCTTTGATCTATTGCACTAATATTTTGCCAACGTTTGGGGAAAGGGTGGATCTGGTAACATGCAGGGGGGTCTCAGATTTGAATCTAGATTGCAAGTACTGAGGTCGTCAGCTTCTTTAAATGGGGCATGTAGACACAACCTCAAGACTGTTGGTGTCCATATTTGTGCATTTTAATAATCCGCAGGAGTTTGTCTACAAACTCCTGATGATTAATAACGATAACATATCAGCATCATTTCTTTTTTTACTAATAATAGAGTAACACATTTTTAATCATCACAAATCAAGAGGATATAAACATTGTCTTTCCCTGTATCTTGTTTTGAAATAAATTGATAATACTTCTAAAGTTGACATATTGACGAGCCCTAGCTTTGATTTACAAACACAGTTACAGCAGTCATAAGTAACTGAAGTGTAAATGTTGTAAGTTGTTTTCTTGAACCCAGTCACTCATTAATTTTCCTGTCTTGGTTATGCTCTCTCCTAATCTGTTTAATTTGGTCTCAGTTCAATGAGGCCTAACAGTTAATACTCAAACCAAGCTAACTAAATTTGTCATTCATTGTTACTTCATTTCCCTGGCCATTATCACCATCTGGGCTCGTTTCTCATTAGTTTACTTATGTAATTAACCTCTCTGGCTCCAACTTTCTCCACCATCTGCCTCCATTTCCTCAGTTCTTTGACCGTCTAAAGTTGTTTGGCATGCCAGCCAAGCACCAGCCAGACTTCATCTACCTGCGCCACGTCCCACTGAGGAAGGTGCATCTGTTCACAGTCACCCAGCTCACCTGTCTGGTGCTGCTCTGGGTCATTAAGACGTCACCTGCAGCCATTGTCTTCCCCATGATGGTAAGTTGACCACTGTAAAAGTCCTCTCTCTCTCTATCAGTCTTTAATTTACAGGCACGATATGTAGAATTTTTGCACTAATATAATAAAAAATATGTTGCGTTCTCAGTTATTTGTGTTACTTGGGTTTGGTATTCCTCTTTCACAGCCTGATACTTAGAACATGAATCAAGAAGTGCTGTCTCTATCTGTCGGGTGTTACAGTGGCGGCGCACTCTGTCCTGCTGCGGGAGCCTGCACTTTCTTTGATGCCACATCTCTAAAGCCAGTCTGTGGTCACTGACTCTGAACCTTGACAGGATTTTTTTGAAGTGAGGGATTTTTTTTACAGTGCATAGGTAGTCATTCTTGCGGGATTTATTGAAGAATCCTCAAAACTAAACAAAATGCACATAACAGACATGGACAGAGATTGCAGAGCATCTCTTTCTTATCTTTTATTGGTTTGATTGAGATATCCATGTTGGTGTTTAAAAACTGTAAGAAAAGAGCTTCTTTCTGTGCCTGCAGGTGTTGGCTCTGGTTTTTGTCCGCAAGCTGCTGGACTTCTGCTTCTCTAAACGAGAGCTGAGCTACCTGGATGATTTGATGCCTGAGTGGAAGAAGAAAAACCTTGACGATGCCTCCAAAAAGATGGAAGAGGTAGCCTGAGCGGCATTTTGAAATGCACACATCAAAATAAATAAACATGCATGTATTGACTCTGTCTGTTTGTGGCGGGCGGGGGTGTCTTTGAGGAATCACAGGTTATGCTCAGTTCCAAGACGGATGATGCACCTTCTGTTCAGATTCCCATGGAGAGCAGCAAACCTGCTCAGACGGCAAAAGCACATGACCCCAGGTAAGAACACACACATACACACAAGCACACAGACTTATACAGACTGGAAATTAAATCATGAGTTTGGTAAGATGTCTGTTTGCATCACTGTCTCTGGTGTGTTGTTCACCTGATCGATACCAGTGTTAGGTAGCATTGTTGTTACATCACAAGGCTACTGCCCCTCACAAGTAATTTTCTATGTGACTATGTCAACATGTGGAGAAAAGTAACACATTAGAGAATTTCTTTTGTTACCAAAAATTAAATCCCTTTAACAGCCTGTGCCCGCTGGGTTACAAAAAAAATACATCTAACTTACTGGACATCTGCCTTTAAATGTTTTGATTCCACCCTCAAACTACAGGCTAGTTTTCCGCCAATCATCTGCAATTTGTTCGCATTATGCAGGAGTTACAGACGTGATAACCTCTCCAACTTTTTAATGCCATCAATCTGATAAGGAATTGGGCCGAGACTAAAGTGTTAATTATGGCTGTTCTCATGAAAACAACAAAACACTGGCATTTATTCTTACATTCTGCTATGCTGTTATTGCTCATTTTTTTCAAAAACATATTTTTTTAAATTAAAGGCTGTCCTCTCTATCATCTCAGCTGAAATAGTGAGTGACACTTACCTTAACTTAGTACACACCATAAGGAAAGAGGGAGACAGACACTGCGCAACAATATAGTTAGCCCTTGGTTTCTTACAATCCTTGGTTTTTTGGTCATGTTTTTGGTTAAGGTCTGACCGCCTGAGCCGTCAGTGTTTTTCTCTGTTTTCCATCCCAAAGCTAATGCATCTCCTTTACCTTACATTAGACCCAAAAAATCTTTTGAACATTCTGATTGTGCTTTTTAAAAAATAAATAGCAAATATTTACAAAAATAACACTTTCAAAAGGCACAGTACTTCTACTCCTGGCAGCTCACAACAGTTTTTTCAGTTTTCTAAGACAAACAATTTTCAAATGTAACAACTACTTTCCTGTTTCCCATCCCTTTTTTTCTCTGTGTTCTATTTAAACACAGAAGATTAATGCTTTATTTATTTATTTAGTTAAGATTCTTCCTGCCAATTTCAATATTAATATAAACATAACATTATTATCAACTAATGGAATTTAAAACTAATTTAAGTATCACTTTTACAGCTGATTTGGGCCAATGAGAGAATTCTTTTTGTCCTCTTTAGTGAGTTTGAGTGTCTGGCAAGCTGCTCTCAGTGCTTTGAACCCAAACCTCACAGACAACTGCCCCCTGTACCTAATGGGTTTTTTTTCAAGCCAACAATCAAAAGTTTTGCATTTTGGTTTAATTCAATGCAAACTGTACCCCAAGCTTTCGCCAGGGTGCCCAAACTTTTTCACCAAGGGCCTTCCTTATATAAGAAATATAACCATCATTGGGCCACATTCATAAATCTTAAGTCAGCAAATCAATCTAGTTTAGGTGAAGATATCCTTAGTATTTGAATGCACTTTAAGAAAGAAACAGCCTATTTTAAACTTTTCTTACATGGCTTGTTAGGTTTTTTTTGTGGTGGCCAATCAGATTTAAGGGGGCTACCTAAATCCCACTACCACTAAATGCAACCATGGTCAGACAGCAATGGTCCATGCAGCAGGGAGGGGAGATATTGGCAGTTCATCTCTGCAATAAACAACAAAACAAAAGCAAGTTGCACCAAAACTGCTCAACATGGTATCCACTAGGATATGATTAGTTTTATATTATTTTGTAAATCAGACAATGAGGTGGAGCAGACTGTAAAGAAAAGGAGAATAATTTTTGCTCAGATTAAATGCCGTCTTCATTCCTCTGTCAAGGACAAACTTTGTGTTTTTAATTTGGGTTAAATTTCATTTTATCTTTTCAACTTGCTACATGCCAACGAAAAGTGCACTGCAGGGCACAGATGACTGTTGGGCCATAGATTGGACGGCTCTGATCTAAATTAAAACAATGTTATGACACAAGATTTGTTGGTAGTATTGACAAGTCACAACCTCTAGGTTTTGTAATTGGATATTCACTAGTGGGAAGTGGTTACTTATTCTGGTATTTTGGACTCTCCGGCACACATACTGCAGAGCCGCACCAAAGAGAACTTTATTGAATGGAGGCTATTATACATCCATTATCTATACTGCTTATCCTTTTCGCGGTCCCAGGGTACCCCGCCTCTTGCCCAATCAGCTGGGAAAGAGGCGAAGTCACCAACCTACTGAGCAATTTGGAGTCACCAATCAACCTACTGAGCATGTTTTGGTATGTGGGAGGAAGCCATAGTGCCTAGGAAACCCAGGCATGCACGGGAAGAACATGCAAACTTCACACAGAATGGCGCTGCCCGGTCCAGGGATTAAACCGGCTACCTTCTTGCTGTGAGACACGTGTACTACCTGCTGTGCCACCATGCCACCCGCTATTATATATAAAACTGAAAGTATCACAGTCCACAAACAAGTATTAAAGCCTGGATACCACACGAACTGGTTTATTAATAGACAGAATTGTTGCATCCTAAGCATAGATGATTTGGGCATTTTCTTTCCGAGAGTGTTTTTTTCCTGGTAATGCAGTACTTTTATCCAAAGTGCTAAACTAACAGTTTTCTTGATTTGCAGAAATGAATATGTTGCAATATTTGTTACAACAAAAGAGTTATCTGAGTCATGGATTACTCTAACGGATTACTCTGTAACACATTACCCCCAACATTGGTCAATACTAACACACTGCATACCTCCTGTTAACACCCAAATCACTCCAAAATCTTTCTTCTTTCTGCTCTTATCCTTACCCTCCTGTCCTCCTGTCTGCTCCTCAGGTGTGACCCCTCTGATATTAATATATCTGATGAAATGTCTAAAACCACCGTGTGGAAATCTCTAAACTCCAATCAAAAGGACACCCGTACTGTGGCTGCTAAGAAGGCAAGGCCATTCCCCCTTTTCCCCTCACCCCTGCTGCCACAAATTTTGTTCCCTCTCCTCTTTGGCACTTTGAAATTGCTCCAACTTGTGACTGCAAAATGGCATCAGACAAATGCACTGTGCTAACTCTGAGTTTTTTTGTTTTGCTCTGCAGGATTGAAGGGATTGAGTTCATAGATGAATAAAGGATATCTACAGGCTGGCAGGCTCAGCCTTGTCACATGACTGCAGCTCTGGACTGTGGACTCTGCAATCTGACGCCTTTGACCATCCGCCACTTCAGAGAAACAAGTCTTGTCTATTTCTACCAGCTATACACATCACATAAAACTTACTACACAAAAGACAAAGACACATGCTCTTCTATTGCTATGAGAGCTCACTTCCCTTACCATATAGCTGATCTTAGCTTTGAACTTGAACCTGTAAGTAGACACTAATTTTGTCAAACATTTTATCCAGTTAGCCAGTGAAAAACCTCCATCTCAACTATCCCAAACTAACTCCTTTCAGGCAGCTTGTGGTGATAAGTTCTGGCTTTTACACTGCCATTGGCTTCCATCCACATTATGAGACTGGATAATGATATAAATGATTAAATTTACCCCTATAGCAGGTCAAAATATAAAAGTACACACATGATTTGGTCTGAATTGATTTGCGTTGAGTAAGGGGCAGGCCCTGGTAATGAAAGCCAGCAATAGATCCTCGAGCTTTTTGGTCCACAGCGGCAGTAAATAACAGAACTGCGAGGACATTGTGACAGCTGCTGGCAGCCACAGTGATTTCAGTAAGATACTGGGACATTTGTCAGTCCACATCTGAGAGCCCTGCTTTTATTTAATACTCATTAAGAGGTAGCATCTCAAACTGCCAAACTGCCATTGGTCTTTTCCCAAAGTGTCAATCAAAAAGTGTGGCTGGTTTGTTTTTAGCTCACAGGGACACAGCTGCTGTTGGTCTATAAATATGGCCTTTACTGCCGAACATCAATGAAGCCCATTCTAAACTCTTTTGTTGGGAGGATTTTTTACTTAATGTCAGAGCTAGTCGTGGCAGCAGGAGAGGACTGGACCCATTACTGACACAAACAGAAAGATGTCAGTCACGTTAAAAGACAACACTGCTGTCTTTAATGTTTGAGGAAAATATTAACTAAAATTTGGAGGAAAATTTTACTGGTATGTTAAATTTTTCAGGAAAATGCTGATAAGTTATTATATATTTATTTCCATCCCCTTGAAAGAAACTTGTTCAGAATGGCAACTGCATCAATAATTGGGGCTGACTAACTCTTATTGAAGTTTGCAATACCATAAAACGAGGCTTATAACTGTTTTCCATTTTCAAGCAGTAAGTTGTTTGAAAAAAAGATCAAGGATTCCATGTGGTTAATATCTCAATTTAACGGTCACGTATTACAAAAAATACACTCTTCAGTGGTTTTAATACAAAAAACATGTGTCCATGGTCTGCCTACAAACCCTCCCACCATCAACATTAACCCTCCTGTCCCTTTTTGCCTTGTTCCATCTTATAGAAAATGTGCGCTCAGTTAGTTTAAATATTTCCCCCGTTGATGTCAGTTGGGGATTCGACAACTGCCACAGATGGGAGGCACTCCCAGAGGCAGGGGCTTGTTCAGCATACAGCCAGATTCAGTTTGAGGGACATGTCCAGGCAAATCTGTGCAGCAGTAAATATTAGAGCACAGCACTGGAGAGTCAAAGACACATTTGCCTTTTGAGAGGGATGTGTTCAGATACAGATCATAAGGATCCAAAACGGCTGGTTCTATGCAGGACTGAAACAGTGTTCATTTTGACAGCACTTTTTAATTTTGTTTTAGTTTTAGACATAATTTAGTCATCTAAATTGTTTTAATTTTAGTCCAGTTTTAGTTGATGAAATTTCCCAATTTTAGTCAACCAAAATCTACTGTAAATTTAGTCGACTACGATATGAATTGAAAAGTGTAGGGCATCTTTTAATGTTTCCTTGAATTTCTGAAGTCATGTTTTACACTTTGATCCCACCACCAAGAAGCTAAGGCAGTTGTGATTGGATGTCCCTCTTAACTCATCTAACCTTTCCACCCAACCAAAGTAGCTGTGATTGGATATATTCCTAACTTGTCCCTACTTTCTACATGACAAAATTAGGTCTGATTGGATTTGGTCTCTGTCAAACATTTTAGTCTAGTTTTTATCGTTTGACGAAAATGTCAGTTCATTTAGTTTTAGTTTTAGTCCATGTGCACTTGTTTTGTTCTAGTTATAGTCTAGTTCATGTCAGGGAAAAAAAGGTTGTTGACGAAAACGATGATGAAAATAATTAGTCGACAAAATTAACACTGGACTTAAACCTTTGGGGGCATCTGGGATAAGTGTAAACATGTGGAAAAGGAATGGATTATGGATTTTCTTTTTCTTTAACGCCTGGTTGTAATGAGTTACTAATGCCAAAGGGTGGCTGTGGTAAATCTGAAAGCTGTTTGTCAACTGCCACTAAAGGAAGGAAAAGAAAGCGTTTATGCCCCCTCAGGCGTTTCAGACTGGTAAGGGTCTAAGATATTATCTTCACCTCTTACAGCTTAAACAAGAGACTAATTTACTGAACATTTTAAGTAACTGATAAGTTAAATGATCCACTTTACATATAATTATAAAGTAAGACAGGCCATGTTTTAGGTGAAATGTAGAGCAAAGTACTGCTACATCTGCAAGCCCATCAATGGCAATTTACATTTGTGTTAGCAATGATATAGCTCACTCGGTTGTACATCCAGGTCCATCTGTTAAAATCTTTCTTCAACAACTGCCTGATACTGTCAGTGTATTTCTTGTTAAACTGAACATCCCTATCCATGAAAAGTGTACATTATTATCACACAGTAAAAAAGTAAAAAAACATCCTCTATTTAGCTCTGTTTTTTCTAGTCACTATCAATAAATAAGCCTTCCTCTGGTCAGATGCAGTATGCACTAATATTTAACCACTCTCCTTCAGTGTCTCAGAGGTTTGGTGCTTTGATTGAAGGAAATATATAAAGCTAAATTGAATTGTTTTGCAAAATTATTTGAATTCAAGGTAAACGTTAAAGCAGCGTGATGCTGTGTCAGCTCTGCACAGCAAGAAGAAAAATAAGAGATCAACTGTTATGTATTAACAGACAACAAATGTATTATTTTTGGCTGTTAGGAAGACTTGAGTCCTCATTGCATTAGAAGAGCAAACACACCACAACTACTAAAACGTTGAGACTTCCCTTTCATTTGTCTTCATTTGTCTGTTACAAAACAACACATTTCCTGCATATACTGAACACTAACGGAGTGTGAATCCACTTTTGACACATAACAGATTCTTTTAATAACCTGATTAAGATTTTCCTGTTAATCCTTAAAATAGCGTCTTCTTATTTATGTGCCATGATTGTTTATTGTTTTTATTAGTGACAGAACAGACCATACATTTTAGACCTACATAGAAGTTCATTTAATAATAGTCTTGGCCTTTTTGAAAGGCTGAAACTTTGTGTCATTTTTTTCACAATGATTTTACTGAAAATTGTTGATGCTAGAAGACCCACAGGAGTGGCACAGGAAAATGTAAAACACAATCTTTTCCATTTATAGATGTTTTGTTTGGACTAATGATTGTGTAGAAGGGGCATTGTGCTTAAAAGTCTTTGTCACTTGTTAGTGTCTTATTTCTTTACCTCAAACAAGATCATGAATGCTCCTGCGATGCACTTTGGATCACTTCAGGTCAAGGGGAAAGCAGAGCAGAAAACAGAGTCTGTGTGAAACTGTGCAAGCCAGAGGGTGTTTGTGTGTCCCTGACCATCAGGAAATTAATAACTTTAGTTATGTTGTTTGGGGGGAGGGGGCTTCCTTTAAGCAATAATTTTTTCAAAGGTAAATCCAAAATGACCTACCACCACTCTTAATCGGATAATTTATGCCAGAATCTTTCAATTGACCACTGTGTATAAAAGCTTTAAAATAATGACAATGATTTATTTTATGTACCAAAAAGGACATTTCCATATTAATGCACATACAGCAAAAACTCTCTTCTATAACACTTGCATTTAAGAAATGGATGGATTTTGGAGACACTTTGGTTTTAACTAATCAGTCTAAACTGTGATGTTACAAAGTTCATGTCTGACTACTAACCATTAATTTAAAATAGGATTTTCCTCTTAAAAGTTTCAAACATAAGGGTCATCACTAAGTTTGGCGAGCCAGAGAGCACAGAGAGATTATAGTGTCAGTAATACTTTACTTTGTAGTTGCACTTTCTGTAGATAAAGAGTTTTAAATATATTTTATTTTCATGAGATCTATTACAAATTTGCTGTATTAAAATGGATATTATTTAATTATGATTTATAACATTTTTAGATAAAAAAAAATACTTTTCTTTTTGCTTTCTGTATATAACCTGTAAAAACAAATATTAGCTATGGGAGTGAAGGTAATAACTGCAGCATGAGTAATAAAAGGCTAAGTAAAAAAAACAGTAAAGCTTATTGGAGAGGGATACGCTTTAATAAATTATTACTGTCACTCTTTTGTTGTCCTTTATGGAGGAGCCTTGAAGCTACTCATAAATAAGTCGGACATAGTCACACAGCAGCCTCTCTACAGCTGTACTGCTAACTTCCAGGTTGTATTTTCATAAAATGACATTTTCTGTTTAACTGATAATTTCACTTTTTCACTTAGTAAGCAACTGAAAGGACAATGAATTGAGAAAATGTGGAGGGAGATTAAGTGGAGGGAAATTAAGCTGTATTTTAAGGCGGAATTGAGACTTAGGTTGTACACGGATCAACACTGATAGAGAGTATACTGTCATGGCTCATGTTGATGCCTGAGTCCCTAACTAGTTTGATGAATGGTTATAAACTAAGACAGGGAAATGCAAAACTCTCCAGCTAGCTTATGTTCGCTGAAACCATTAATATGTTTGGCAGTAAGACATAACAGGGAAAGTGAAAATGTATTGCTATAAAATGTTATGTTAGCTTGAAAGAGCTAAAACTAGAAGTTTGTTTAGTCGTTGATTTCATCAGAAAGAGTAAATTTCTAGCTAACTTAATTTTTTATGAGCAAAAGTGTCTGAAAACAAATCCTAAGTTTGTGAAAGACACCCCCCCCCCCTCAAAATTGTGTTCCTTAAAAAAACGGGATATTCACACATTTTTACTAATTTAACACAACATAGCCAAGGAAGTAGAGGAAAACATGTATTGTTTTTGGTAGTGAAAAATAGATCTAGAAAGAAGTACATTTCAACAAGAAACAACAGGAAAGTTGTGTTTTCTAAGCCAATGTATAAAAATATGAATACTAATTTTGTGTTATTTAGAGAAATATTTGTCCATTGTTGGCCAATGTAATGGTAATGTAATGGAGAAATAAAGCAACACAATATACATGTTTTGCTGGCATAATGTAACAAGAGAAAGGAAATAGCAGAAACTATATTTTAAAGTGAAAACATAACAGGAAAGATGTACATTTCTAGCTAGCGTCACATTAGCTAAAACACACTAAGGCTTACAGAAGAGTGTCCATGTTAGTTTTGCCAAACAACAGGCACTGTTGCCACGAAGAAGACAGTTGAGCTTCAAAAAGTTTCAAACACCACCTTTTCTTTGCTTTAGGGCTAATTATCAGATAATGAGTTATTAAATGTTCTTTGGTGTGATACGTCTGATGATGAACTGAACCTGTGAAATTCTGTTACATACTTATTTTGAAAATGTTTTCTGCTCAAATTAAATTAACATCATGATTTGATTTATAACTATTTTCAAGGCTATGTCCTCCACAGTTTGTCATTTGTGAACTGACTTTCAAGCAAAGTGTACATGTACAGCAGCTTACCACTGTATCATCTCATGTAGTAATACCTCCTTAAAGATGCGTACAAAAGTTTTGTACTCTGTATTTGCTGTTATGTACTTCTGCTTTGACTGCCATTATTTTGAATGTGAATAGTCTGTGTGTGTCTGAGGACCCATACCTAAAGTAATCACTGGCATGACTAAATATAATTCATTGTGTAAATACGTATTTTAAATCTCATGACTGAGTGCAAATAAATGCTGTGTAAACTGATAAAATACTATTAAAAAATGCATAAATAATTAACTAGACCAACACTTTTAACCATCCAGAGCTCTTTGACTGTAGAAGATAAATATTTAGTAACTAAAGTTAAGTTATATTTATGGCCATCATGTGTCTTAAACTTGATTTAAACTCATTAATGTATATGTGAATGTATGGTGACATACAGTAAAAGGCCTTCAGTATGCTGTAGGTGACTGCATATACATGTGACCAAAAGAAGTCACACATTTTGATGGATGTGAGTATAAATATATGTGCTATACGTGTGTGCCTGTCATAGAATACATTACTACTTCTTTTTGTGCCATCATTTTTTACATTTGACCATGTCACGTGTAACCAAAAACAAAGGAAAGCCAATAATGAATCTCAGAATCGTTACTGTGTACCATTTTATACAATTTTCAGCTTCTATCAACACCAACAGACTCATGTTTCATTTCTCTCCTCCTTGAAGCTGTACTTCATTTTTTGTGTGTATCAAAGTGAATACTGTGCAGTTCAAAGACTGTCCATTTAATGAATATTTGAAAATATAAAGCTTGTGTCTGTTTCAAGGACAAGTTCTGTTTGACAAAAAAAAAAAAAAAACGTTGGTGAAAGAGAGAACTGTCAGAGAGCAGGAGACTTTCAGGGAGAAGAGTGCTTGTACTGCAGTACCCTTAATTTTCAAGTCTTGGAGCCATAGAAAAGAGCGATGCCTTGTCTCTTTAACCATTGAATAATTAGTTTTATGTAAAGTTATTCTACATGTTTTATATGTATATGTAATTTAATTTTTGATTATGGAAAAATATGAATAAATACATGCAGCTGAAATGAAGATTTATGTGTCAGTCATTGAATCGTTTTGTCTTAGAAAATAATTGAGAGTTTAAGGGGAACATTGGCAAATTCTTGCTTGAATCAAAATCAAAACTGATGTTTTAAATATGATGTCCCACTAGAGGGCACCATAGTCAAAACCCTCTTCCCTATGGGGATCCTGCTATGCATAAACTTAAATCCAGGACGTTTACATAATTTT
Organism: Cetoscarus ocellatus; assembly: GCA_037902135.1. Lineage (NCBI taxonomy): Eukaryota > Metazoa > Chordata > Actinopteri > Labriformes > Labridae > Cetoscarus > Cetoscarus ocellatus. The sequence goes on along the minus strand of JBAMNC010000565.1, from coordinate 779,548 downwards.
AAGGAACATATACGGTTGTCCTAGTTTAGGATCCTGGGGGTGCCCTGACACAATCCTCTTGCTCCCCAGCCTCTTGGGACTGTCTCATTTTGATTAGATTTTCCCCTCCATGCTTCAGTCACGCCCTGCCCCCTTTTATACCCTGAGGTGAGAACACAGTGAGCACATCTGGAGGTGATCCTAACTGCAAAAGGAGAAGCCTGTGTGCAGGAGAATGAGGTGAAAGATGCACAGCACTTTGTATGTATACATCTTTGGGTGCCTGTGCGCCTCAAAGGTGTCATGTGATCTCGACTCCCAAATGCTCCTGATTACAAACAGCTGGCGGGCTTCGGCTTGAGCCAATCAGAAGTGAGGTTGACTGTGACTTCAGGTGGAAGGAGGGAGGCACATTGGAGCTTTTAGATGATTTGTTGCTTGTGAATAAAATCAAAAATCAGCAAAATCAGGCAGGTCTATTAGACAGGACATGACTTCTTATAAAGGGTTTTAGTAATGTAAACACATGTATCCACTATGCGCTCTCATTTTGTCTGTTTGTGCTTGATATTGATTATTATCATGTGAATCCAGGGTCATTACTGCTCATGGCCAGCACAGGACCAATCAGCTGAGAGCCTAATATCTCCATTCTCAGTCATAAGCATTCAAAGAAAGCCTTTGTGCTCATATGAAGGTCCTGTGGGTTTTGTGAAGGAAGCTTTGGAGTCTGATGGAGCTGGTATGCAGGCAGGAATGCATGTTTTTGTCTGCTGGACTGACACAAAATGCAAAATAACTAGCAGTTGGTGTCAGTAATTGATGATTTTTCAGTTGTTTGTGATGTCTTCCATTTACCATCAAGCCTCTGAGCTGATTCAGTGATGTGTGATCAAGTAATACTAAAATACTGATATGATCAGTTACACAAAAGTTATATATATAAAAGCCATTGAATTGGCTGTAATGCATTATAAAACTAAAGGTGCTCAGAGAGCACAAATGTCAAGGTATTTCCAACGCTGTCGAGCAAGTTATTGTCAAAAATGTGTTTGACTGCCCTATCTCGAACTGTCAAGAAATCTTTTTTTTAAATCTTGGATCCTCATCCAGGTTCAGATCAACACCATATCTTATCACTTCCTTGTTGTGCCATGACTAACATTTCCTGAAAATGTCATGAAAATCCATTGAGAAGTGATTGAGTCATCAGTAAAAATGTGGAGAACTGCCCTAATTGCACTGTTAGGAAATCATTTTAAAAACTCCTTGATCTGCATCTAGATTTGGATCGCCTACAAAATCAAATCACTTCTTCTTTGTGCCATGAATAACATTCCCTGTGAATTTCATCAAAATCCATGCAAAGCTTTTTGAGTTATCCTGTTCACAAACTAACAAATGCAGGCAAAAACAGGAAAAACTAGAAAAGCACTCAGAGAGCGCAGACCTCCGCCAAGCAGCTTCAGTCCACCCCAAAATTCCTGGATCTGGATGGTGATCCGGATCACTCCCAAAATCTAACTATTTGTTCCTTATTCCATTCCACACATTTTCTGAAAATTTCATCCAAATCCGTCCATAACTTTTCAAGTTATTTTGAACACAAACGAACAAACCAACGCCAGCAAAAACATAACCTCCTTGGCGGAGGTAATTACACTTTAAATCTGAAATGTCAGAGGGACAATGTGTCTGCAGATAACTGCTTCAAAATGATTTATATCAGCAGACATGAACATTTCTGCTGTTTCTTTAATGCTGACATATAGCCTTATACACTCACTGGCCATTCTATTAGGTACACCCATTCAACTGCTTGTTAAAATAGCTGATCACAGCACCAACTCGCTAGATTCCATCATTTGACTTAGACAAGACCTGGTATGGTTGTTGGTGCCTGGCAAGCTGGTGTCAGCATTTCAGAAACTGTTGATCTGATAAATTTTCATTCACAGCCATCTCTAGTGTTTACAGAAAATGGTCTAGAAAAGAGGAAATATCAAGTGAGCGGCAGTTCTCTGAGCAAAATGCTGTGTTGATGCCAAGGTTCAGAAGAGAAGGCCAGAGTGCTTTAAGATAAGGCAGTGGTGACTCCAATAACCAGCCACTACAATAATGAAGACAATTTCTGAAAGAATATGTTAAATCTTTAAGGAGATGGGCTACAGCAACTGAACACCACACCCCCTGCTTATTCTGTTAGCTAAGGACAGGAAACTGGGACAGGCAATGGCACAGGCTCACTAAAACTGGACAATAGTTGGCTGGATAGATGTTGCCTGGTCTAATGAGCCTCTGAATATTCAGACTAACTGGCACCTACAACCATGCCAGAAAAAGGGTGATTAGAGTTACTTTAATGACCCTTCTTTACCATTCTGATGCTCGGTTTGAAATTCAGCAGGTCCTGTTGAACATATCTACATGCCTCAATGCATTGAGTTGCTGCCATGTGATTGGCTGGTTAGTTATTTGCATAAATAAGCAGTTGAACAGGTGTACTTATTTAGTTGACCAGTCTTGTCAGTCTTACTGACATCTTAGCAGGTTTAAACTTACAAGAAATCATACAAATTGCAAAAAAATGTTTTACTCCCAGTGCAATAAGCCTTCTGAACATCGATTGGACAGTCAATGCTTTAAGCGTGCTTTGGACACATGCTTTTGCTTCGGTTCAGCTTTTAAATAATGACTTCATGTTCTGTATGATTTTGGTAACTTTGGTAACTGGTCTGTTTTTATATTATTTAAGCCTCTGACAATTTCACTACTTCTCTGTGTGATAGACAATGAAGTTATTTAAATCTTGAATTTTGATTGCTTTATGGTTCTTTCAAGAGGGATACATACCAACAAACATGAGTGGTATTGACCACCGGCAAGAAAATGAACTTGAGCAAGATTTTGGAGCATTGTCTCCCTGTGTGTGTATATATATATATATATATATATATATAGAGAGAGAGAGATAGATAGATAGATAGATAGATGCATAGAATCAGCATTATACAGATGACTTTTTTTTGAAGACAGTTTAAAAAAGAAAGACTATAAGTGACTTCCTCGAGTCGTTCAAGCTTAAGTACCCCGGTATAGTACATGCTGCATTACTGTCACACTGGGAGCCTGTGTAAAGCTAAACCTTAGTTCTTAGTGACTCCTGTTCTTTTCTACAGCTTTAATCAGCACCTGTCAAAATGGATACCATGGAAAGGCCTCGCGTCTCTCTACTCGTCATACTATGAGGTTAGTTAATTTCTTGCTGTCTTCTAATTTTACAAGCTCAAATAAAACACTAAGAATGATTTGCCGGATATTAGCTATGTATCCCTATGTTCATCTTTTCTTTTCTCCTCATTTGTGTCTGCTTCACTGAGCCGTGATCCTCTGTTCTTGCTGAACACAGGCGGCCCTGGGCTCGGCCCACCCCTCCATCAATCTCTGTCATAAATCTGTCACGCTGAGAGAAAGGGAACCGCTGAACACAGATTTGTCAGCAATTAATCTAACCTCTACTACTAGACTTGGATATTGTGTTCTCTATAGCAGAGAACAATGAGCCTCTCTAACATGGAGCACTGTGTTGCATGTGTGTCTGTGATGTTCACCGTGTGTGAGAGAAACAGTGTTTGTATGTGTGCGCCTCTTTTGGTGAGTGGTATTTACATGTAAAAAGCTAATCAAATCCTTATTTTTACCCACCAAACACAGAGAAATGGCCATGCCTGATAATCTCAAATTTTCCATATTTTTAAAAGTAAACTTAAGACCTACCTTTTTGCTCTAGCTTTTAGATGATTATAGTTATTATTATTTCTTATTACCTTTTTATTTATTTTTAATCTGTTTTATTTCTATATTTCAGTTCAGATATATTATCTGGAATTTTATTCTCTGTTAACTGCTTTTCTTTTTACCATCCTACTTTAGCTGATTTTATGGTTTATATATGGTTAATATGGTTTTAGGTTATTTCATTTTACCATATTATTTATTTAAATTTTATTATGTTAGTTCATTTATTTATTTACCTTCCTTTCCCTATAGTATTTTTATCTAATCTCTTGTGATTTTTAATTATAATTTAAGTATTAGCTCCTGTGTTTCCTCATTTTTAATTAAAGATAGTGTTTCCTCAGTCTTCCTCAGTCTTTTAATTCTGTTTTCTGTTTAGAATTTCCTTTTATGTCTCTGTGCGTCTGATTAATTTAGTGTAGGTGTTGTATGTGAATCATGAGGGTGGGTGGGGTCTTTTATTTTCTTTGTATGCAGTTTTCTACTTTTTATGTCATTTATTGTTATTTCATTTTATTCCTTATGTGAAGCACTTTGTGCTTCAAATTTTTTGTATGAAAAGTGCTATACAAATAAAATTTGATTGATTGATTGATTGAAATGTTTCAAGTACATAAAGGAAAAAGTGTCTGGTGCGTGGCATGAGAGTTTACTTATTGAAATGAGTGAAAATCATTGAAGAAAAAAATTCCACTTAACCTTGAAGATTAATTTGAATTAATAAATTAATAAATGAGAATGGGCTCTGAACTGAACCTTGAGGTACTCCCTTTTAAATTCATCCCAACCTCTGAACAACCTGGATTCTACCAGCAAGACAACCAGCAAACAGCCAACAGCATGGTCTGATTAACCAGTTGCTTCAAGACTCTCTGCTGTAATGTATTTATACAGAGTGAAAGTGTTTGCTTGCACAGTTTTCTGCATTTATTTCTCTCCAAAGCATCATCTCATGTAATTTTTTTTTTTTTTTTTACATTAAGTACCTTTTACTTTTGTCTTATTAAGACAACTAGGATTGAACCATTTTTCATTACACAGTACAACATCATTAAAGATTCACAATCATATTTATTTTTCTCCATCAGTTGTTATTTACTTGTCTCATCATTTTAACATAAACACAATGTGGAGGTTGTATTCCAGCCACTTATCTCCACAGCTTCAACTGCATTTCTGTTTTTAGTCTGGAACTATTTTCACAATTAACCCCATTCCTTCCTCTTCTATACACTTATGAACACACGCACACACACGTATGCACACACGTTATTATCTTTACTGGGACAGTTCAGTGGAGCAGTGGGACGGTGCTCAGCTGCTTGAGACAGAATTAGAGTGGCAAACAGCTGAGCTTCTCTAGGGTGCTATCATGTGACCTATCCCACCCACGGGGCCAAAGGGACCCAGGGTTAGAGTTACCATGTCCAATTTCCAGCATAGCCATCACGTATGTGCGCATGCATTTGTGTGAGGAAGTCGGTCTTCCTGTGTGCATCTCTATTGTATTCGGTATGTCAGTCAGGAGGGGTATTTTTCCTTCCTTCCCTGTCCCTGTCCCTGCCAGTGGCCTTGCCCTCCAACCTGCTGATAGCCACACCTTTCTGTGCAACTGTCATTAGCACATGCACTGCCCTTTTGTCCCTCCGCTTGTCCCAGTGACCTGTTTAGGGAGGCACGACTACATGTGGAGGCGTTCTTGACGTAACAAGAGACCACATCTGGGGGCTGCGACTCCGCAGTGAGAATGTATCAAACAGCCAACCTTATCTATGATGAAAAGAACAGCCCCCACAGCACATTCGGGATTGTTCAGATGTATTGTTTCCTTGCGTGCAAAACAACAGCTGGGCTTTTTTCAGTGTTTGTCAGCAAAGCAGGTAAGGGAGAAAGAGCTGAGCGCTGCACTCGCCATTTCTCCTCTGAGTCACCTGATGGAAGGTCTTCTAACAAGCGTTCACCTCCACTGTTATTACTGACAATTATTTCACTCACAAATAATGGTATGTTTCAAGCTTAAAAGAGCAGAAAAGAGCAGCAGTGACCCTGCACTGTACGGTTGCTTTAATACGGAGGCTAGAGATCCAAACTACTACTCTATTCTGTTAAAACTGGACTTTGTAATCATAGTTTTGCTATAATGGTCTAACAACTGACATTACATCTTAAATTCACTGATGCTTTTATCAATTAATTTAAATTCAGAGTGCTTCTTTGGCATGAAGGTTCATTGCCAAGTATTTCATTACAAATAAAAATCAATTATTCAAAGTAAAGGGAAATAGCTAATTATTACCTCCGCCAAGGAGGTTATGTTTTTGCCGGCGTTTATCTGTCTGTCTGTCTGTTTGTTTGTTTGTGTTCAAAATAACTTGAAAAGCTCTGAACGGATTTGGATGAAATTTTCAGAAATTGTCGGAAACGGGAAATGGAAGAACTGATTAAATTTTGAGGGTGATCCCGATCTGGATCCAGGAATTTTTTTTATGGATTCTTTAACATTGCCAGATAGGACCATTTTCGGCAAAGTGGACCGAAGCTGCTTGGCGGAGGTCTGCGCTCTCTGAGTGCTTTTCTAGTCATGATATAAATCAGAAGTATTATGATAGTTAAGGTTAAAAAAAAAATAGTTCTATGATAAAATATATAAGAATAAATTAGATAATGTAAAAAGAAAAGACACATAATACTGTTTTGCAGTGTTAATTTTTTGTGTCTGTACGAGTGTATGTCTTTTGTGTTTTTGATCTTTACTGTTTTACAGTTTTGCATTTCTCCTTGTAAATATGGGATTTTTTGAATATCACTTGTGTGTTCAAATTCTAGATGATTCTGTGTTATCTGGGGATAGTGTTACTGTCCCACAGTCTGATATTTAGGGCAGGATGTAAGGAAGTGGAGCTCTGACTCTACCTGCTGACTGTCACAGTGGGGCAGAGTCTGTCCTCCTCTGGGAGCCAGCTCTTTATGTGACGGCCCCTCTCTATCTGAGTCTGGACCTCATCAGGACTTTTCACAGTGAAGGATCTTTTACAGTGCTCAGGTAACCTGCCTGTCTGTATTCTCTGTTTAGGGCTAAATAACATTTTAATTTGATTTGTTTTGGTTTGCCTCTTCCCAGTATTTCACATATATTTTTTTTTTGTTGATTGATAACTTGATTTGGTTGATTTTGTAGGGTGTTGGTCCTAAGTCTAATTTGGTTGTATGCACTGTACTCCACACTTGTGCATGTGCTTTGGGAGAAGCCTTTGGACCAGCAGGTCGAGGGTATGATCATTTTAAACTGTGCACAATTTCATACACACTGTCTAAGTGTCTTGAACTAGGACAACGGACACACTTCAGTAACAGATGTTTCCATGTATCAGCTGCTAACATATTTGTTTACTATACAGAGAGCAGGAGTTTGCCTGAAGTTTTTGATGACAACAATAAAATGGCCTCAAATTCGATGTCTTGTATCTCTTTTTCTTAGCTGCACAGATATCAAATCAAGTGTAATGTGTTCTTTTGTTTTCTTATTTGTAATGGTATCATATAGAATTTAAAAATGTTACATCATGACAGTCCTAGTCAAGATTACAATTAGAGTTAAACAACCAAACATCATTTGATTGTTGACACCCAATGATTGTTTGCCATAAGACCATAAAGAAAATATGTACATATAGCACATTGAAATACATAAGTAAATATTTATATGTCAACAAGAAAGTCTTTTTTTTTTAATCGGCATGTGTGATTTTTTTAACCATTGGTTCGAGGCCTGGGCTTAAACTCTCAGTTAATCTATATGAAATTTAGTGGTTCTGAAAATCTGGGATTTATTTTGTACTCTGGCAGGAAGCGTTCTTTAGACAGGTTAAGGTCAGCAGATAGACATAAAAAAGTGAATTGCAGCCAATTTGCACTCAATACAGACACACAAAAAAAGGAAATTTCAAGATATATGAATTAATATATTTTCAGTTGAGACGTACAAGTCTTTTTAAAATAAAAAAAAAAAAAAAAAAATTGCGTTGAAATATTGCTATAGGTTTTGTTTGATTTCATATGGCCATAGGTAAGAGATGCTGAATTGACCAATTCAAACTCCAATCAACATTTAATCACTATTACACTTGTCTTCAGGAGAATTGATTTCCTGAGAGAAAAATATATACAAATACTTGTTTGATACCATGACTAAGATATACAAGTCCTTGACGACAAATAGTCAGTAATTTGTTGATTTTAATTATTAAAAAGTGCTACATTAAGAGCATTTAGGGAAGGAGCAAGAGTTTACACATCAAAGAATTAAGAATTAAAGAATAAAGACAATACTAATAAACTTAACCCTGACATTTACAAAAATTTGTACCGATTAGGCAATATTGGATTTTTGCTGATATTCAAGATGCCGATATTTCCAAACTCTTATGGCCAATACCAATATTGATACAGATATTTTTTGAGAGGACAAAGCCTCATTTACTAAATATGACCAGTTACTGATATGGTCAGTCTTTTGTGTTAGGAACAGATGCAACACAAGAAAAAATTAATGTCACTCTTCAATGAATTAAACTTTTGATTAATAATAGTGGACATTCAGTGATGATTAGGTAAACCATTCTGCTACATTTGTACATTCTGTCAATGTTAAAGCCAGTATATGGGATATATCAGGCAAACTGTTAAAGCCAAAATATTGACTGTAAATATGTCATCTCTGCTAAAAACTAATGATGTAGGCAATATCTGCCAATTCAGATATTCTTCCAGTAATATTGTGCATCCTTACTTAGAACATGGCTCACACATGTCATATATATATGTTTGACAGTGTGGGTATGTTATAGATAGGACCTGGTGTTAGAAGAAGAAGGAGCACAAGTAATGCATGTCCTGCAGGGTCTTTAGTGTTTACAGCAGAGTAATATGAGGAGTGGACCAGCATGTACCGCCCCCTCCCATAACTCTAAATGCAGGACCACAGCTGTGTTGCTATGTACGAGGGACAAGGGTTAGAGAAAAAAAAAACAAAAAAACCCACAAGAATTAGAGTGAAAAGTTCAAGTAAACCCTGGAATAAAAGTGATATAATCTCAGAGTGTGCATGGTCATGGATCTGATTTATATAAATAACAGCTGAAGACTTTAACCAAAGTCTTAGTCAAAGGTTTGAGGCCAATGTGGAGGTCATCTGCTGCTGTCCGTGCATGTGCACAGGCAAATATGTGCATGAGTGTAAGAGGGGGATGGGGTGCTGCAGGAATTAGGTAATATTGACATGGTTGGTTCTACCTCACCCTCCCAACACTACTAAGATCAATGTGCCGGATCAATAGAAGTCATTGACAATAACTGAACTTCTCATGTGATCAGTGAAGAAGAAAATTTACTATTTTTCAGTAGTGTGTGTCTCACATGCGCATTAATCACAATAAGAGTTCCAAAATCTAAGAACATCACATGCATTCACACATGCAAACAAGAGTACATGCAAATGCACACATGCAGAGATTATTGCACACACACACACACACACACACACACACACACATATGCACTGTGAGGGGGGAAACAGGCTCTTCTCTGACATGGCATGATTGGTCACTTTTTCCCTCTCTCTCCCTTCCTGCTGAAATAGTTTTAACAAAAGAGAGGGAGAAGGAGGAGGGGGAGGGGTGGCGTGGATGGGGGGAGGGGATGTATGTGCTGCTCTTGTTGTCACTGGTCGAAGGGGAGAGCAAGGGAGAGAGAGAGAGAGAGAGGGAGAGAGAGGGGGGAGGGAGCAGGGAGCTGATGGGCGAGCGAGGGAGTGTAGGAGAGAAGGATAGGGTCCTAGAAGAGAGCGCACACACACAATCACACATACACATTTACGCTGGCTTCTGTTGTTCTTAATGTAGGGGGGGCATGGTGGACTATTTCCCAAATTGAACCTCTCATTGAGTAAATCCAGGCATGATCAGGTCAGTGAAATATTTACTCACTTGTTGGAATGGGTTTTGTTTCTGTCTGCTTTTAGCATGACTGAAAATGTGTCTGCTGCTTTCCTGTCATTTCATCTCCTTTATGAGTAAACCCTCTGTTACATGTTTTTCTCCTGCTTGTTCTGTTAAATCTTCATTTCTCTGTCTAATCCTGTGTGGCAGTCTGATTTGTTTGTCCTCTACATGTCAGTCCAGGTTACTGGCTTGCCCTCCTACTCTTGATTTTGTCCTCATGTATTGCATGTTAGACAAGTGTCCTTGCTCTGCAGAGGGTACAAAGTTCCTCTTGCAGTTGAAGCTTGTAACTCCAGTGTTGATACATGAGGGGGCTTCAAAGAATTGGAAACTTTCCCTGATTGCTGTGCAGTGTTGTGGTCAGGGGCAAGAATCCCACTCTTTAAAGGCATTTTGCATATAAATTCTGTGCTTCTAAGTTAGTCTTACTGCCTGTTCATGAAACACAGACAAATGGGAAACTAAGACCATTATCAGGTCCTTTTGGCAATGTTCTCCAACCCCATATTTAAAGATGTGTAATATATCTTAGTATGCTAAATGGAGCACTTAATACTTCTGGATGTGGAGGGATTGAAATATGTAAGACTTTGCTGATACCGATGCCATTATCAGTTCTTGCCTATCAATCCAGTTTTTCTGAATTCCTTTTCTGATTCATGTGGATTTTCTGTGTGAGAAAAAAAGCAGGCCTACACTGATTTTCAGGGTCAACGACCTCAAACACAGAGCACTCCTGATATTTAATGCTGTTCAGGTTGGAAAAATGCTTCAGCAAGTTTATGGTTTTTCCACGCTTGCTAGATTCCAAGGGCACAGAGATTGCATATTGTGTAGTTTGTGGTGTACAGTGGAAAAGTCACCAACACTTTTGACTGTCTCTGTTCTGGCTTCTACGATTACTTCTCTGACCCATATGTTGTCATTTGTGCTGGTAGCCCCTGATGACCCTTGATTTACAGGGCATCCAGAACTTGGGGTAAAACACTGATAAAGGAATTTTGAAATGAAAACATACATGATACATATTCCTTGACTGGTTTGCTAGCATGCTCAAATGGAATTGGTTTTCAGTTCAAAACCCTGGGGATGAAGATCGGGAACCTCTTCTAACTTTTTAGATTTTTGTTTTAATTATTTGCCTTACTGCTTCTTTATTGTTTCATTAATTATTTTAAAATAGTTTCACCTACTAATGACTAGATTATGGTCATCAGAAGTGGCCCAAAGTAGGGACTTTGCATCACATGACACCAACAGTAAATGTGCAATGTCTGTGACTGTGATTTAAAGAAAGGGTGATGGCACCAGCAACATGAGGACACATGCCAGTTCTAGACAGTGCCATGTGCTTGACATTGTTGACACAAAAACAGGGTATGTATTCTTTTTTAACTAATAAAACCCATTGGAACAGACGAAGAATTGTATTGGTAAGCAGCATCAATAATGTATCACTGATGGACTAAGAAATTAAGCAAAATTGCAATTAATACACAATATGTGTGCAATTTTCAAATCAAAAGATTTACAATATTTCATTGAGGTCAAATAAGTGTCAAAATGCCATTTTATTAATCTCTTATTGCTCTTATGTCATTTTACTATTTGTTTTCATTAAAGAGAGAGCAATGAGCTAAAAATTTGTCATTCCCTTTGCTACTACAGATCATATCACAAAATAAGTCAAAATAACAACTTTTTAACACTATTTCCAAATCAATTAGCCCAAATTGTTGTCAATAAATTCTTACAATTTCCCATCGCAATAGTGCAATCATCTCCTGGAACACAAATCTGTGTGAGAGAATCAATCCAACCAGACACTTTACTTTCTCCTTCACACCTTTTGGCTCTGTCTCTGTGTACTCTTCAGGAGCAGTGTCGAACTGTGAAATGAACCATGGAGGGGTGCAGGAGGCCGGTCACTAGCCGAGCCAGCAGCCCAGGGAAGCCCCGCAGCATGCAGCAGGGCCCTTACTAGCACCAAGTGGACTCTGTCCCACTCCTCTTCACCTGGGGGCCAGGGCTGCAGAATGCTCAGTTCTGTCACCCCTTACAGTAAGTTCTTACATTTCCAATCTGTGTTTTCCTGTTAAAAACTATTCTTACAGCTGCTCAGAGGTCTTGTCATCTAGCTTGATTGGTAAAAAAAAGCAAGGGGAGCTGAAGGAGTTGCCGCGAGGTCTTCTCAAGTGGGCAGATACACTGATGGCTTTAACAGCTGAGTCTCTGGGCTTTGCATTGAGGAATTTCACAGAGAGCATTCAGTCGCTGTTTTTTCAGCCCCTCCATGTGAATTTGGAAACAATTTGTTTGAACAGAGGGCAGCCGAAGCACCAGCGTCTAGTTTCACAGTAAAGGCTGTAGAGTGAAACATGTTGATTTGAAATTCTTTAACATTGCTAACGTTTTTCACAGTGTTTTTAAAGACTTAATTTATGTATGTCTGTGTTACAGTGTTTATATCAAACTGTAACTATGGTAGTACTAAAACACATTTTTATGCAGGAGTTCATCAAAGCTCTCTTCGTCTAATGTAAAAATTAACAAAACAAAAAACAAATCCAAAACAGTTGGGACATCATGTGAACTGTGACTAAAACCCAGTACAGTGATTTGTAAATTCTCTTTTACCTTTTTTTTTGACAAACCCAATATATTTAAAGTATTTACTGTCGGCCTTTATTGGATTTTTGTGGATTTCTAACACTTTCTTAACTTGATGCTCCCAAAGTGTTCTAAAAATAGTTAAGTCAGGAGCTTGTTTACCTCTGTGGTTCATCACCTTTTCTTCTGACAACACTCATCTTGGGTAGGTATGCACTTTAATACAGATATGGTATTGATATCAGCAGGTAATAGCTCAAAAACTTAATTATCAGTAATCATGAAAGTTTATGCCAATATTTCAACTGTAAATTTCAGTACGATCTTCACAAGCAGAATCCACAGACTGACCTTAGCTGGTTTATATTTGATTGGAACTAAAGTTTTAGGTCTAAACAGAAGAAATCAACCTGGAGACCTGTTGTTTAGTTAGAAGATTTAACTCTAATATGAAAATATAAGATTCCTTCAAAAAAGCACTCATTTTGGACCTCGGACATCTCATTATCTTCACAGTGCTGTTTGTAGAACTCAAAAAGGAAAATAAATGTTTTAGTAAATGTCAGGAGTGATACTGGTATTCAGTAAATAAATCTGGATGTACTGGTATTTCATGTACCTGCAAAAGTCCTGTATTGTGTGATCCTGGTCTGAAGACACTTATTCTTGCTTAATGTCCATCTTGAGTCATTTATATATATATGTATATATATATATATATATATATATATATAGTTAGATAGATAGATAGATATATGTGTGTGTGTGTGTATGTGTATATATATATATATATATATATATATATATATATATATATATATATGTATATATATATATATATTTATATATATATATATATAATTTTGTTTGCTACACATAAAATCCTATAAATCTCAATGCCACATCACAGTGACGTCCTCAGTTGCATATGCACTAATCATGAGAGGTTGCTATCCAGCCTGATGAATATGCTTATATTGACTGACTGGTCCATCGATTAGACCAGGCTTTAACAGGATTACGGCGCTAACCTGATTGGAATAATGCAACAGGGATTTACATACCTGTTTGTCGAATCCTAAAGAGCTGCAAAGACATTCAGAGACAAACGGGGCAGGGCAGAAGAACTCAGAAAAAGGGAATTTTTGTAGATGACAGTAGTTTTAGTAACGTATGAATGTCACATTCCTCCCTCAAAAGGGCTCGTAGCTTCAGGTTAGAAAGCTTGACTACCTTATGCTCCTGTATGTCTTACAGCTATAATCAGATCTTAGGAACCGTCTTGTTAAACTGCAAACTCATAAAAGAAACAAGAACAATCACCCATTCCCCATTAAGAGCTTTTACCACAATGATAATAGTGTTACATAAATGGAGTAATGAGCAGTTGTAGTCTGTTTTCTTCTGCCAGTTACCACAGTGATGCAATTCTGTGAATAAAGCCAGATCGTTAGTAACCTGGTGTCAAGAGCTCCTCATTAGTTCTGCATAGAGGGGCAAATACACATCTCCCTCTGCCTCCAAACACACTAACACACACATTAGTCCCCCACAGAAGCCGTGAAAGCTTGTTAAGCAAACTGGAGCATGCGTTAGCTCCTCATTAGATGTTATAGCAAAGACGTGTGCTGCTGCTAAAGTGAGCAGAGACACAGAAAGAGCAAAGTGAAGGGCAGATGGAGAGGACGCGAGGTGGGACTGGTCAGCTGCAGCCTGATATATGAGTGGACACAATAAGCAAAGAGGGGCCAGGCCAGCCTCTGCCACATGTGTGTGTGCTTGAGCTAAAGGCGTGGGGGAGGGGAGAAAAAACTGACCACACAGGCTCGGACACATGGTCCTGTCTTTACTATACAACTGAAGGCTGGAGGAAGGAAAGAGTTTGAGGCAAAAACAGAGAGAAAGATAAATAAAGAAGTAAGAAAGTGGTAGATTGGTATTATAAATAGGGGGTAGTTTTTGAGTGTGTTTTTGAGCAGGAAAAGATATACTCTGCCTTAAGATGTCAAGTGATTTGTTGCTGTAGATAATTTGAAGGTTGGAAAGGTGTAAAACCTGAAAAAAGATATGGTACAGTATATGACTGGCTGACAGCACTGTGGCCTTGTGGACTGTTCAGGCCTGGAGAAAAGGGGGAAGGGGGAAGAGGAAGGGAGAGGGAGGTTTTTTTTCTCTGCAGATCCCCCGTCACACTGGCTTTTTGCTTTGTGTTTTTGGACTATGGTCACTGCTTACATAACAATCCAGCCGTCATTTACTCTGGAAGCATAGATAGGTGGGTCAACCATGTGGGGGAAGTCCATCGTTCCTTGAATCCTGTCATGCTTCCCGCACATTCATTTCCCTTTTTCTCCTCTGATGAGCTCTGTATTGATCTTACAAGCAGGAGTGTGAATTAGCTCTAACTAAAACAAATCACCCAATAATGTGCGAACAGCTGATACGCTCATTTATCAGCACTGTAAGTAAGCATGTTCTGGATCTGCTTGCCTCAGTCCTGGGAGTGGACAGCGTGTGTTGAGCGTATGGAGAGGATATGTGCTTTGTAAATAGATCTCAGGTTAGATTCCTGGCATTCCAGCCGCCTGACTCATCGGATAGATCTTCTGCCTGTTGGCCAGCTGAAGCTAAACACCACGCTGAAGCACAATATAAGAGTGCTCAGGCTAGAGTATATGCGTTTTGTTGAGTGTGGACAGTGTGTGTGTCCATCATTCATCCTAAGGAAAAGTAAGTCTGTTTTTTTTGTGGGTGGACTAAAGGAACAGAGGACCTCTCAGCTCCATGAGGGTAATTTTTTTAATCCACTTCACATCCAGCTTGCCAACCACCCGTCAAGTCAGCACCCTCTGATACTCCACAACCCCCAAATCCCACTCCAGTCAGCCCCCTCCCCCACGTGTTCTTTCCTCTAATTAACCCCTAATCACTCATAAACCCCATTCACACTAGCAAAAAAACCCTGAAATTATCCGGACATTATCTGGGGGAGCCGTATGTGTGAATGCAAACAGCTGAGTTTTTCTCTCGGACTTTAACTAGATAATGTCCTTGTGTCCCCCCTAGTATGAACGCGGCAGTGAACTGCAAGGGTAATTCACTGCGGTGAGTTGGAGGGCTGATGACATCATTCTGCGCAACTGGCGCAAACCAGGCAAAGAGAGCCTTGACAGAATGGATAATAACATCTGCCAAAGTTTATATGATTGCAAGGGTAAAACACAAACTCACACGTGCGTCTGGACATGCCACTGCAAATCATTAAAGTTCTGTAGTTCATCTGCTCCAAAATGATCACCACCAGGTCTCTTGCACATCCATACGGCTGCTGTTGGACACAGAGATGAAACTCTAAAGCTTTCTTTCTTCGGTGTAATCATTTTGTATGTAGTGACGCTGCACTTCTGTGTGCTTCAGTGCTCCTCTCAACTCTTTAGTCGATGCTACTGATACACTTTTTAACATGAATCACTGAAGTAGGGTTAGAAATTGGAATGTGAATTGTTCGTCTGCTCTCATATTAGGAACACTGACTTCCATCACAAATATTGGACGTCACGTGCAGCCTGTCGGTTTGTGCTGACTAGATCTCAAAAGAGCATAACACTGTGATTTTTAATGCCTGGGGACCTAAGTGGAAGGCTTTTTAAAGTATTCATTAGGCATCAAGTCATGTGATATTGATGCCTCAAACTACTTTCATTGTTTTTTTTTCCATTTTTCATGGTTGCAATTTTAAATCACTGACAAATTTCTAAAGTCAGAATGAAATCATGAGAGTTTTATAAGAGCTAGGGCTCACCCATTAATGTGGTTGTTAAGTTTAAGGTGGTCTTAAGACTGGGTTTTGTAGTTTTAATGAAAATGTATCTTGGCACTATGATAAAATTAGACATTTTTAGTGTTATCAGAAATCCTTGGTCCTGTCCCATACAAATTGTGTTGTTCAAGGACAGGCTCCAAACAAGAAGTAACAGATTAGTTTACACAGCAGGGCGGTGAAGGAACATAAAGCTTTGCAGGCAAGAAAAAGTTGAAGCTAAATTGTCAGATTTAAGGAGAAAGGAAAAACTTCCTTTCTGATATGACCCCCTCTTTGTATGGGGTTCTGAGGAAAAGAAAAGCAACATACAAAACCTACTGAGGTCCAAGGAAATTGGTGGCTAAATAATAATCCATACACGACACTGGGTTAGCTCATTGGCTAGCGAGTGATAGTGTACTCTGTTGAGGGCACGTAAAGGAAAACTAGATCTGATGAAAAATATTTCAAAACCAAACTCCCTTTACATTGTTCTTTAAAAAACTACAGCACCATTTAAAAAGTAACTTGACATAATAAGAAATATGAGGATAATAATAATGATTAGTGATTGCAGTGTTAACAAAGGGCTTCAAAAACATTAGTTGTAGATCTGCAATTAGCGACCATTTAAAATCCACAGTCTTGTTAAGTCTCAGTCTGAGACTGACACTAAGGGCCTGATCTACTAAGATCCCAAATAACGAGTGCCAAATTGCATGTGTAAACTAAGAAATTGCACGTGCTATAGTGGGCGTGTTGCAGGTGATCTACTATGACTGCAGGTGCATAAGTAGTGCGTACTGCCCTCTTTAAATGAGGATTTTGCATGTGCTACCAGCTGTCACCATGGACAGTTTGGGAGAGAAGAGTGGCTGTAAACAAAAAATGAGGTTTGAAGCCATGGAGTTAGAGTTAAATAAACACACTGGTGAACTCCAGCAGAGACATCTCACCGCTGCCAGAAGAAATGCGTTTCGGGAGGCCATCTGTGAAAAGAACACAGCCCTAATCTGGCATTGCTGGATAGACAATATGTCTCTACTATTTTTTATTTCTGACCAGAAGTTGCGGTAACCTTTTTTGCTGTCTATCATTTTGACGGACACAGTTGTTACTTTTCCCTCTTGCCATATTTTTATCTGTCATTTTTAAATTTTCTTTTCTGATTCCAATTAAACATAATCTAAATGACAACATTCACGTATTTACACAGCTTCATTGCAAATAACCTCTCATGTGAAGAGCAGTCTTACAACTAGGCACACACTTTAATGTTTAACGTCCTTCAACTGAAAATCTGCACAATCCATTTATCAGCTCTGACTGACAAGCAGAGTGATTCTGGCTATGAAGGGGATTGTTTTTACAAAGGTTAAAAATGACCTCCTCCATGATGCATTATGAGGGCAAAACAGAGAGGGTTGACTTTACGCATCTGCATGAGTATGATGGCACACTGGATTGTCCCTATTTTCCAGTCCTTCATAATGACAGACAGTCTCCAAGTCTTTCCATCATTCATCCAAAAATTTGGTCAATGATGGAAAATATTTGGTTAATGCTGTTTATGACAGTCCAAACATGTTGACACGCACTTGTAAGATTCTCTCTCTCTGCTGTCAGCCATCTGTGCATAACGCTGTGCCAATTTGCACCTGCCTTTCAAACATGCTAAATATAGACCCAAAAACACTGATCGCAATCAGTTTCGGGTTTGATAAATGACATTGCAGGTGCTAAATGATAACATTTGCATCTCCTCCTCCCAGTATTTTGCGCGTTCTGATAATCTGCATGTATTCTGCATATTCATAAAGGCAAACACGCTAAATGGATTGCGCATGCTATTTTGCTAATTTGACTGATGCAGTCCTAGGTGCACCCGGTTAGATTAGTTTTGCGCGCGCTATCAAGTTTGCACGTGTTTTTATACACCCAAACCTCTAGTAGATTAGGCCCTATTATTTGCAGACAAATTGTCTTGAGATGTGAGAGGGTGTCAGACTACAGTCTGTTTTATTGATAGTTTTACTGAATTTCTGTCAAGTCTCGGGAAGGCATTTCTTGGGTCTTAATATCCTATTGCTGATTTTCAGTTAGTATTTTAAGTCAAGCCCCAGTTATATCTAATTGGGTAACTTTGCTTAATAACTGTTCTTGAGTTACTATGCACCTGTGGAGAATCGATTTATTGACAAAGCCATGTCTGCCTTTGATATGATGAATCATGATATTTCCCCTTTGTTAGCTCGTCATTCAGTAAATTTTTCCTGCTGACCCTGCAAAGAAGCTAACAATCAGCTAACCAGTGCTATGTCAAAAAGGAAAAAAAAGGAACAACTTTACAGCTTTGAGCTTTTTGTACCTTTTATATGCTGTACTTTTGCTACAGAGAAGATCTATTATGTCATAAAAGTTTATCATGAAATCAAAAACAGATGACAGTGCTATACACTTAGTATTTATTTTGGCCAGCATCTCGGAGACTTTGGAGCTTGTAATACAAATTCAAGCCTCACATCTATGGGGAGTGTGCATGCAAGAGAAATTAATCTCCAACTACATTATCTGAAAGCGCTGGTCAAGTTTTGAGGAGTTATATTTTGAACATTCTCATCATTCTCCTGTGGTGACGTGTCTTTTAAAGCCTAATAACAGTTGGAAAACACAGTAGTTTGACTTTTTCTAACTACATATAAATGCATTGTTTCTTCCATTTAAATTCTTGAAAACAACAAAAACAAAAGTCTTCATTTTGGATGAGTCCTTGATCCTCATTGCCTTGACCAGAAAAAGTTCTCGCAGTCATTAAAAGTTCTTCTGACAGTGACAATCTCCAGTTTATGGACATTTTAATACATACTAATGTCAGGTTTATCATATCACAATAAAGTGCCTACACTGTGGTCAAATAAAGTGTTTCTTTTTGTTTCAAGTGAGTTTTGGTGCAGATTAAATTATCCTGTGAAGCTCTGAGACAGGGATGGCTTGCTTCTGATGTTTGTCTGCTGAACTTGTCCTGCTGGATCCTCTTTTGCCACAAGTTGTTCATTTCTTCTAGGTCAGCTTCACCTTATAATCTTACAAGTAAAGACAGGTAGCTTGGTTTATTTCTTTCTTACATATTAATACTCTTTAAAAACACTGTCACATGTCAGAAGTACACACCATACTGCTATAAACGGTACTGACATTAACCCAAACTTCAATATTTTCAAAACCAAAGCCTCTTGATTAGAATGACACCTAAACCATGTAAGTGAAAATTTTAATTAAACTAAATTTTGACATTATTGACCATATCTGAGTGTTTTCAACCATTGACAGAATAAAAAAAGTCAAATTTCATTCAGTGCTAAAGCTGTAAAAAGAGAATTCTTAGCTCTTGTTAGTAATCTACAGCATATTTGTGATTACTATCATGGTTTAAATTTACTCTACTAGCCGACTGAAGCAAGCTGCTACCAAAAGGTGCAAAGGTACATTGATTCTCAAAAAAATCTACTCTTTTACAGAAGTAGATTTTAGAGCATATTTTAACAAAATTTGTATGTTTACATGTGCAGTTAAGTTTAGCCATGGTTATAGCTTGATTTAGCAATTAAAATGGACTTCTGTTCTTTTCCTATTATAAATGTTTAGGGCACAGGAGGCAAAACAATCAAATGACTGAAGTATCTCTCCATTTGATATTGAAAGAGTGGATACTGTGCCACATTTTCAGTAAGTCACTGAGGACACTCTTCCTTAAATTTTGGCACAAATGTAATGCACATATCCCTCCAGCTTAAGAAGACAATGCAGCAGATGACTACTTAACCTCTGCTGTGCTATTCATTAAAGAACATTGACTATCAAGTTGAAGCCCAACAAAGAGACAGTAAACTAAAGCATGCTGAGTTTGTTTGTGATTGCCTGAGGCATACGTTAAGAGCTATGCTATCTCCTACCACAAAATCTATCTAGTGAGACTTTCGGAAATTAGATTATGTATGATTTTGGAAGTTTGGTTACAGTCTGACCAGTATTTAAATTGGGCTGTTGCATCATACAAACTAATACATACAAAACTGTCTTTAAAAAGTAAAAAATAAAATAATTGAACCCAAAACGGGTAAATAGGCTTGATGTGTGGGAAAATTTTAAATTGATATTATTTTGACCTATAATCCAGTTATGGAGTTTCCCCCTTTTTATTTCCTTATTATTCCCATTTTCTTAAAGACGTATTAAAATTTTAATCTAAAATATCATGAAATTGATATTTGTTTTTCATCAATGTGTGATTGGCAGGTCAGAACACTCTGCCACAAAATATTAAAAATAAAGTATTATTTTGACACTTGTTTAACCTCAAAGAAGTATTCCTTCTGTGATTAAAAAAATGCTTTGGGTCTTTTTGAGATTTTACTGAAATTGTGTTGAATTGTTCAGCCCTTTCAGGCAGAACTCTCTTCTCTTTAGCCTCCCTCAAAAGTCTCTCCATAAGCTCCAACTGGTTTAAAACTCCAGATCCCCCTCATACCATCACATCACTCCCATCCTACAGCAACTTCACCAGCTCCTAGTAAGGCAAAGAATTGAATTCAGACACCTTCTTCACATCTTCAAGGCCATCCAAAACCTCGCCCCTCCATATCTGTCTAACCTCCTTCATGTCACCACTACAGCCCGCTCCCTCAGATCATCCTCCTCCATCCACCTCACTGTGCTCGCTTCCTGCCACAGCACCAGGTCTGGAACTCTCAGCCAGCAGACATCCATAACTCTGACTCTATCCCTACCTTCAAATCCAGACTCAAAACCCAGCTGTTCAAGACCGACCACTTTAACCATCCTCTCTTCATCTACTCCCTTCCTCCTTTAACTTCGTTTAATATTTATTTTATTGTTTATTAGTTTTATCCATTAGTGTTTTATTGATCGTTGTAGACTGTCCTTGAGTGTCAAGAAAGGCGCTTATAAACAGAATTTATTATTATTGTTATTGTTATTATTATTATTATTATTATTATTATTATTATTATTATTATCATTATACTATGTGACAAATAGTTTTATAAAAGCCTAAGGGGGTGGTACTGGTCCTTTGCACTGGCTGCCATGCAGTATAAAAAGGTGGGGAAATTAAAAAGTAGCAGCATCAGCAGCCGAAGGACCGTCAGTTGCCAGCTTGTTGGTAATTATTTACAGTGGCTTTTTGCCAAATAACTCATGTTAAAGTTGGTATTAAGAGAGGTTTGTACCTTCATTTAGCTCCATATCAAAGTTTGACCTACTAAACATGCATGTCTTCTTCCACATAAAAAAACAACACATAAAAATCCTTAGATTGGGAAAAATGGTCAGGGAAGTATTTCAGACATAATCAATGAACATCAAACCGTAAGAGTTCAGAGCATTTTTGTCAGCTGTCATATCTATTGTCAGTCATTTCTTGAATAAGTGTGCAAACTACTGTGACATGTATGTCATGTTGATTTCTTAGTAAATCTCACTCAAACACAAACTGTCTGTCCCTGTAACATTTATACTGTTTTGATGAAGTCAGTATAATTTACAACAGTTTCTATTAAGGACTGTCTCCTCATCTCCCCATGTGATTTTCTTAAGAGTATGATTAAGAGTAGAGTGGATGAATAATTTGACATGTAACATTAGTTTAGTTTTGGTCTTCAATAAAAATTGCAATAGCACTAAGATAAGGGTGAGGTGAAATTCTAATATGACAAGACTGGATAGTAAATCTCTATGGATGTTGCAAAGTTGTTGTTTTATCTACAATACTCTGAAATCTTTCAATGCCACCTTTAAGGTGGGCAGTGGAGTAATTAAGGGAGTAATAGAGCTGAAATTTCATAAAAACAATAAATAAAATTATCACAACTTGAAAAGCCTCTATAGTGTTTACACATAATTCTATGTTTTTGATGTAATTCAAGCAAATGGGGGGTTTGTGTTGTTGCAGCACACCATTCCTAACTTGCGTTGGTATTTAAGGTCTTTCTAAATGATATGATCCATGTTTTCATCACTCAGAGCTTAGACCTCTTCTGATGTGTCCTGTACTCAAACTGCTCCAGCACAAAAAGGAAACTCTGATGCTGGTCAGCAGTGTGATGATTACAATGATTAAAGAAAGCTGTCATAGCATCAAGCCAGCTTAGCACTCATCTTTGTCTCTTGCTAAGCCAAGCATGGCCAAGAATGGGTGCTTCCAAGCCCCAAGCCAACATGAGGTGCTAGATTAGGGTTAGGGGCTCCCTTGCTCATCCCCCCTAATACCTAAACCGTGCTGCCCAGTATCCTCTCATTAACACAGATGTCTGATGCTACAGCATGAACAACAAGAGGTTTTAATCTGATGCTGGAATCTACTTCATCGAGAGAAGAGGCATTAATGTGTACTTAAATTGCATTTTGTAAAGACATGTCCTTCAAGCTAAATCAGATAGAGATGTGATAATTTAAGTACTTGCCTAGTTTACCTATTATTATAACACTTTTTGACACTTATTATTACCGTTATTTTGCACTTTTTGAGTCACACAGATATGAGTCCCACTCTTAATCTGTCATCTTAACAGCTACCGGTTGGTTATCCAAGAACCTTGAATCATTGATAAAGTATGTAAAATTTATAGTTTCGAGTTTATAACTGATTTTTAGCTTGAGTTTTGAGAAATTTAATTCTACTATGAGATTCTACTGAACACAAAGGGGAAACCTGAACCTTTGCCATGTTGAAAATGATTTGAGGATAAATAAAGAACGATATAAGATGTTCAGCACCAGTTTTGATTGACTGTTAATTTCTGTTGATTCTGAAACAGTAATCCACAGTATTAAAGCTTTTTTTATCACTGGTCGGAAAGCCATGATAATAATACATTTTTACCAGAACTGGAGTACACGGAGTGGAGTTTGTGTTAAGAAAAGGGATGGGAATTGAAAGCTAGTTCCAGTTAAGAATCGATAACAACTCTTCTAAGGGATCGATATCTTTAGTCTTTTTGCTTAAAACTACCCTTATCAATTCCTTCCACAATGTATTGCATGCCTCCAAAATCAGGGACATTGTTCTCTCATCAAAGACGGTCAGCAGTATTGATAACAAAGAACTATAAAACATACTCATGGCAGACAGGAGACAGAAGGGGTTAAAGTTGTTGCACAATTTTTTTACAAAATAACAGTTACTGCACAATGTTTACTTGGTGGAAGCACCAACAATCTGCAGAAGCATTCATCTGTGTGGCATGGCATCGAATATCAGCAGTGACATGTCACTAAAAAATGATTTAGGCCAACCTAAACGAAAACAGATCATCCAAAGGATTAGTGGTTTGACTTAAATGATGTGATTCAGTTTAACATACTGTGTAACATTATGTCATTTGATTGAGTCTTGATGGCAGAGTTTATAAGCTCAAACCTTTTTTTTTTTTTTTTAATATAATTCAGCAAATTCAACAAAAGGCCCTGGATAAATCATGACTGATAAGTTAATAGAGCTGACGTTGGGGTAGATTAATCCAGCTTGCAATTAATCATTTCTGTTCATAAAGTCTCCCTGTTTAAACATATCTTGTTTTTTTCCGAGCAGGATTCAAAAGAGCCTCAACCAGCATGCAGCTCAAGAGCCATGGGTACTTGACTAGACTTAGAGTAAAGCTTTAATCTTAGTTTCAAGCTTACTGCAAGGATAAGAAGTAAGCTCACCAGAGGTTATGCTTTTTTAATTCTTGTCCATGACTGTCAGATTGTCACCAAGTACTGACACTCCTCTAAGCTCTCTGTGATCTAATCCTTCATTAGTCTGGTTTCAACAGTCTGGTCATCAACCAATCCAGACCCTCCAGTTGGCTCACCAATCCTCTGTTCGCAGAGTGATCTCAGTTTTCACTCGGTTTTCTGTATTCCTCTCTTATATTCTAACATGGATCCTACAGACAGTGGATTGCTGTGACTGAATATGTCATAGACATATCAATGACCATTTGGTAAGGGCAGGACAAAAGGGGTAGATTAAAGGAGGGCAGCCACTGAATGGCTCGAGCCTGCAATCAACATGACCAGTGAGTACCTAACTAAATAATCCTTGTTAATGTGTCTACTACAACTGAAGCCTAGATCAGAATTTGGGTAAATGTTTTCTATTTTAGCCAAAACACTTTTTGCCGAATGAGTTTTTTATGCATATAGATTGGGAACACTTTTCTTTTCATTGAACTACATTAGTTACTCAGTGAACTCTGCCAGTGGTTGTACTATTAAAGGGGAAATACTTAGGCAAGGTTGTTTCAAGTATTTCTAACTAATACAACTCTTCTTTGGAAAATTTGCTCAATTAAGTACATAAGTGACAAGCAGTGAACTGTCAGACATGTGCTTAAAAGTCTGAATAGTCAGACAGTGAATCATCCTGCATGTTATTTGTGGTAACCTCTTTTGATAATAGCCATACACAATATAGGACTACCTGACATGCAGATGTTACTTGGCTAAATTTCGTCATTAATAACACAGACATTAATGTTTTTTAAACAGAACACCCAGTCTCAACAAGCATTACCCTTTTGTTTTGATGTTGTATTGTTTAGAAAAAGATATGTAATAAGGAAAACAATATTTGGTTGTAAATAAGGTGAAGCATCATCATACACTGGTACATTATGCCAATATTTCAACTAATGTATGCCAAATAGAGAGCAAATTCAAACAGCAGATACATTGGACAGTGTTAAGGAAAACTGGAGAGTACGTTTTGGCAGGACTTTTTGGATTGATGGTAGCAAATGGGTCCTAAGTAGGCATGTTCATAGGCAACAACTTTCAAATGTAGGCAATGAAAATTTTAATTGCCTAAGTTTTAAAAAACACACTAAAGAAACAAAATTAAGCATAAACTATCCATTATGGGATGACAGTTTCAGCTGAGAAAATTGTTATATTAGTTTGTTGCATGTAGCTAGTGTTGGCTGACCAACAGGCTTTGGTCCTCTTGCTAAGAAGCATTGAAGTTTGCTCTTAATGTGGTCACCTAAGTCAAGAGATTAAAAATGTACAGACTGCATTTTACTTTATCTCTGGTTTCTACATCAAAATACTGCCAAATGGAGCTGCTCCTGCAAGACACCATTGTTTAACTTTTCACTACGCTTAGCACAACTCACAAGGCTGTTTCAAAGCTTAATATTTATGCCCCTGTGAGGTTCCGTGCCCATTGTCAATGTCGTGTAGACGGAATTGGGGGGACAAGTGATCCCCCTATTTGTTCTGTGTCCAGAGGTAGTAATAGAGGCGTGATACTGGAGATAGGTAGGCACGCAGACTAAGTGGGGAGACAGGAGTGCTGTGAGTGAGCGTCTCTACCTTTATGTTTATGTGTGGGCACACGCTGTGTCCTGAGCACCCAAACTGTATTGCAGTATGAGTTGGCACAGATGTTACAGCCTTGCAGAATTAATGTGAATGTCTCGTTAAATATAATAAAGGCTTGTTGCAGGGATTTGCATAAAGGCACTGTGAACTGGGCTCTTGTTTCCATCTGGGTAGTAGAGCATTACAGCAGCATGGGGTTTGCCTTGAACTGGTGCTACAGGTTTGGCAGGAGCCTGCATTGCAGTTGAGACACAGCTTCTGATTGCCTTTGCAGGCTTGAATTTTTTCACATCCTCGTTCCATTTAGCTATATCTCAGTTCTCTATTTCTGCATTATGCTGGTTCACAGACAAACAAAAAGTGTAATTTCTTTACTTAAAACCACTAAAGTCCATGTACATATATAGAACCATCAAGTTAATGCTGACTGTTTGTACATACAATCTTTTCTGTATTTTAGATATATTGCTACAGTATATTTGCTAACTGCCATCTAGCCTCATGTTTTATTTGTTTCCATTGCTTCATATGTAAATGGAATAATTGACACTTGTATTTCCTTTGGGATCATCAAAGCATGTATATATAAACACATCCATCTATTCCATGATCTTTCTGAAATATTCATTTTTAGATTAACAAACTAATAATATTTGTGCAAGCATTTGAAGGTGCGGTCTTAAATAGTTTGGTAAGCTAATTGCATTTTTTGCTCTGAAATTAACTAAAAGAAATCAGAGAAACAATTTTTCAAAGTTTTTGTTTGCCCACAGAAATTTTAGGGGACAAAATACAATATGGGAATGTGGACAAACCCAATATCTGCTCTTTGACTCTTAGTGGTTTTCAAAAGCATGACTGAATAAGGTGAACTCATGCAAAATAAAAATCAGCCATTTATAAATTCAGTAAAATTCCTTTTTCACAACACACAGCTGCAGATGTATCTTTTCCTTACAGCAGAGTTGGAGGCCCTACGTTGGCTCCAGTACTAATCAAAATGCTTCATCTTTCAAGCAGCAGAGAAACAATCATTTTGAAAGATGCCAAGATGGCTGTGTCCAAGGCAGCAACTAATTTTGACTTCAAGTTTTATGAGGCTGTGGGGCAGTTAGGTGAACATTATTGACCCTAACATTTAATCTGTCTGGAATTGTTGTTTCTGGGCACTATCGAAAGGAGGCTTGCCCAATGATTACCCTTGACCCATGGCACAAATACATGGTTTATATCCAGCTTTGATTAGTGTTAATGTACTTATAAATACAAAAAAAATATCGTTCTTCATTCAAGATGAGGCATTTTTGGTTCATGAAACACAGTATTTGGAATTTTAACCAGCAGCAGTTTAAGTGTTGAGGATTATTTATTAGCTTTTCCCACAAAGTAAACCAAGGAATGAATGTGGGCCTCCTTAATTTTGTCAAGTGCCATTTTTTGTGCCATGAATTTGTACAGTGATTGGTCAGGGTTCCCATGAGCATAGGGGTTTCTCAGGCCCTCAGTGGAGCTTATGCTGGTCAAGAACACTGCAATCCCTGGATTGGATGAGTGGGATTATTGGGTTGAAGGATCATTTAATTTAAGGATCAACATGTGGACTGTTTGAGACCCATCTGGTGGTCTTAGTAACCATATGACACAACCAGCATGGTCTACATGTAGCCAGTAAGTTAAAGATAGATATGTAAGCAAAAGTGTCTGGTAGGAGATAACGAGGAAAAAAAACAGAAGAACTTCCCTGCTACAGCATTTCTTCTAACATTGTCAAACAGGTATCACACACAACACCAAGATTTACAGTAGCTTAGGTCAAGAATGAGACAAATTGTGGAAAGACTGATTTAACTGGATATCTTCATCTAATGAACTGAAAAAGGAGGCAATTAGGCCAGCACAATATGAGAAAGACATGTGATGAGACATAACTTTATTCCAGTACTACAATGGCAATATGGATTACATTAATTTATCATAAAATTGAGTGTCTTTATGTTGTAACTTAGTGTCCTAGCCCAAGATATTCTCACTTTTTTAAACATGTGCAGCTTCTGACTGCAACAGGGCAGTTAAACCATGAAAAGAAGTTTGTAATTTTCTGCGAGAAATTCCGACTGTTCGGACATGTATACTGAGAAGGCTCATTTTGCAATAGTAATAAAAATAAGATCATGTGCATTGCCCAAGAAGCAATCATTCAAAATAATGGTGGGCTGGCAATTATGCCCAAATAGTTTAAGAAAACGTACTAAAACAATTCTATTTGTTTAAAGACATTTCCTTTTATTATAAACTCTCTTAGGAATATTTTATAGCATACCAGCAAAATAAATAAGTATTTATTTCATTCATGCATAAATATACATTTAAAATTACTGTTGATAAAAATGAATCCATGGCTTCCTTCTGTGTCCACGGCTGTTGAAGGAAGCCACTGTGGCCCAGGCCTGGGGTCAGGACAGTTTAATAATACTCTGAAATGCCTGGAATGTCAGCCTAATGCCTGTTCAAAAAGACAAGGCCTGCAAAAGCCAATCGAAGCCCACAACCACTAAACCAGAGGATTACTTTGTGTGTCTAAATGTGCATGACACATAAAAACACTCTTTTTTGGACACTCAGCCAATCTGTACACTTGATACAGTATGCATGAACTATTGGTAATGCTCTTTGTGTATATAATGAAAAACTACTGATTGTTCTCTATGCAGTAGCTCTCCCCCTCCCCTCTGTCCAAGAGACCCTGGGGTTTGGGCCGAATTAGATCACACGCTCTGTGGGGGTGGCTTTGTGGACTTAGAGTCACAGAGAGACAACAATGGCCCCAATGTGAGAGAAGCAAAGGCAGAAGCCAGTGTTCAGGCCGATAGAGGCTTATCGCTGTGGAGACCAGGCTGGAGGCTATGTTGCCAGCTTCACATAAAGATTAGAGCTGTTGTCCCCTGCTTGGCTGAGACTGTGTGAAATAGCATGGGCTAAGTATTGACATGATTCTGGAAAAGGGCCGCTTAGCCAAGGCGATTAGAAGGCCAGACATTCATGCAGGTCAAACTTTGGCTTGCTGTTGTGATTTTGAAGAGATGATTCCTTAGATGTACTCAAACAAAAAGATGAAAATATGAACTCCCAATTAAACAAACACCGACACAGGCTGTAGCAATCTTTGGACTAAATTTCGTTTGTATTCTTTTCCTTTCTGTCAGGTCTGTTGAAGATGCACTGGTCTCCGGAGCACACAGCCCCTTTATCTCAGTGGCCTGAGCAGCACCTAGATGTTACCTCTACCACATCTCCGCCGTCTGCCCACAAACACGACCCCTATTCAACGGCCGCTCGCCGCAGCTATGCCCCTGCAGGATATCCATGGGCTAGTGATGACATATCAGCCCTTACTGCTTCTTCACTGCTTAAACGCTATGCTGAGAAGTACTCAGGCTTGGAGTTGTCCTATGATCGCCCAACTACAGGGGCCTACTCAGAGCCCGGGACTTTCTTGAAAACTGAGTCTGAGCCCTGGGCACTGGGACAGGGCATGGAGTGTTATCCTGGACTGGAGGCACTGACGGGCTCCAAGGTGGGCACTGGATCTGTGGGCATCCCAGCCACAGGAAGTGTGACAGTAGTAAGCAGTAACCTGGGCACTGAGCCTGGCTACAGCGGTGCTGGCTCCTGCAGTACCCCATCATCTCAGGAATACCCTCCTGCCTATAACACCACCTACCTGTCCTCAGGATACTGTCCTCAGCCAAGTGCAGCACTTCCCCCTGCCCCTCTGCATACTTTGCAGGCTGCGCCCACTTTGGTACCCAGCTACAGCGCCAGCACTCCTGTGTACAATTACCCACCAGGGTGCTACCCACAAACCAGCCTATCCTCTGGATACAGCCACCCTAGTGCCTCCTATTTGCCCTCTGGGATTAGTGCACCCACCCCTCTTGCTCCCAGGCCCACCATGGTGGGGGGCAGTTATAGCTACCCATCTCACAGTCTCGGAGGAAGTTCTGAGGCTGGGGTGCCACTGAAACGCAAGGCCTTTGAGATGGTGGAGGAAGGACAGGAAGAAGCACAGGTGGAGGGATCACGCTACAGAAAGTATGGCAACGGCCACGGAAACAGTCATAGCAAGGGCCATGACAACAGTAATGGCAATGGTTTCGATATGAGCAGTCCTGCCTCCGAGTCCTACAAACCTGGAAAGCCCCTGATGTCACCACCCTATGGTGGGGTAAGGGACTACAGCCCACCATCAGCCCTGGCAGGAGAAAGTGTTTCAGGGGAGCACAACTTTTCTCAGCAACAGAGAATGTCTATGAAGATAACCGCATCGCACACACGATCTGAGGACCCCAGTGGGGGTCGCTGACCACCCTGACCAGCATCTGTGAGAACTCTCTCACTCTTTGAAATCAACCAGGGTTTTTTATTTCAGACAAACTTGTGGGGAAAATTGATTTGTCAATGCAAGGTTTTACTTTTCAAGTGAACACCAGAGGGCACAAGAGAGTTATTGTTGTGCATCTTTATCATTATCATTTTTCATGTTTTTCCAAAGATTTGCAGGAGCATTATGCCCTGTGAGGTTGAGGTAAGTCTTAGGGATGAGGTTGAGGCATTCTGTACATAGACAGAATTAAAACTGTTGAATTGAATGAATGCTACTTTCACTCAGGATCCTATTTATTTCATTTCTGCTACTTAGGCAGCAGCACTGCAACATTGCTGTTATAGAAGTTGGAGGAATTATGTGTGGCCAACATGTATGATACAGGCCTTTGACTGCAATATGATCTACAGCACCACAAAAATAATTACTGACCAAAAAATAAGGAGAGCAATAAGTGACATGGTGGGACTGGCTTGACTTCAGCACAATCACTGCTACAATACTCAGCTGATTCCAAGGCTTGGCAATACTCGGCCTTAGGGAATGACACATTTCCTGCTCATCCAAAACTTCTTTCTGCCTTTACTTTTAGCTGGATTTTAAGTTTCATTAACCCAGCCATCTATCATGTTCTCTAATGTTATTTTAACCTGGTGTTTTGCTTCTTCTCAGATTTTTCTTTATGGCTGAACTGGTTTTGTCTGGTTTACCATGCTGCTAATCAAAGCAAAACATGACAATGCATCCATGAAGACGCCCTCGAAATGGTTTTAATTAATGGGAAGAGTGGGAAGATAATCCTAGTTTCAAGAGTAACTCTTTAATGTCATTAGCATTAGTTTAAAACATAATGTTTACAAAGGCTTCTGCTAATCCACACACACGCAGGTATTTTGTTGGGGGAATTCGTAATAATGTAGCTTGTTGAGTTCATGCCTTGTCTTTTCCAATCAATATATGATGTGAAATTGTGACCATGCAGGTCTTTAAAGCAACCAAAAAGAGAGGAAAAATATGCTTTACCCTGTACATTGATAATTCATAGTCAGAGCAAACAACTGGGTTAGCCAGATTGTTCCTTCTGTTGGATGCACAACCCAGACAAAGGGGCGAGCAGGTTGCAGTGGACTATTAACTTTATGAAGATATGCTTGCTTCTCTGATAAGTTTTTCTTTTTTTATATGCATTCTTTTTCCTTTTGCCTCTAAAACTGATATAAATAGTTGTGTTATTGAATACTCAGGAAGAATATCGTTACCTCAGAATGATAAAAAAGAATGTATGTTATTACCTTAGGGTGTTTGTAGGGAGCTTTATGGAGCGAGACGAAAATGGAGCCATTGCTTTATTAAGAGAAAAACACACTCTGAACACTTCAGGGAAACAATGAACTTACAAGGCCTTTGATACAAACTAAACACTACACATGAACATGCACACGCACACATCCATGCACACACACTACACACACTGCTTCATATCTCTGGGGAATTAAACTTGAGGTTTTTGTACTAAGGCCTGAAATGTTGAATGTAATTCAGATATTTTTTTTAAAAGGACAATACATGCCATAATGTACATGAATGATGTTTTTAGATAAATGAAACATATTTTCCTCATGTATAGATGTAATTCTCTCATAGGTTTGGTGGAGAAATGAAAGACATGTTAAGTGTTAGTGTAGTTAGTGGGGAAACGGTTTTGTAGACAAACTGTCAAACAAAGCACTCCTGATGTACAACTTCAGTCATGACATATCAAAATGCACACAGAAGTGCAGATTTGCTCTGTAACAGGTTTGCTTATTAAATGTCTTAATAGTTTTCAACTTCCATCCTTTATATCAGTATTTTAAATCCATCTGACCTGGTGTCACCAGTCTCTTGCTTGAGCTACAACACGACTTGACATCATGAAGAAGTATTACGTTAATTATTAAACAAGTATGTGCACTGTCCAAAGACATGAACAGATCCAACTTTTGACCTACTGAGTTCTAGTTTTGCAGGTTTTCTGCTTTTATAAGCTGTGCCATACAGATTGAATTTCACAAAATTAGCCTTTTCTGGACTCAAGAGTAAATTAAGTATAATAAGAGAAAGCGTTAAGTAGTCAGAGTTAGGCTGAAATGCTATGTGTTTTAAAAACTGATTCCCCTTTTGAAAATTTGAACACACTTAAATATATAATGTTTAAAGTGTGGTTGAGTGTGGAAAAACACACTTGTAAAACCATACTCAAGATCAAAGTTTAGCTGATGACAAAGTATTCTTACCCCCAGATTCTTTTAAGCATTGAAGCGCTTACATTTGAATGCTCTTCCAACGCTGCACCAAGAATTTGCTCTACATTAGTCTAATTGAACTAAGACAAACAAAAGTATTGTCTGTTTCTCTGTGTTTACTCTGATTCATTAAATAAGGTGGAGTTGACTTGTCATACATGGAAAATGGCATTTCAGTGTTATCTTTGTTCTTCAGTTGTAATCTCTTTGTATCTTTTACATTCTCTGTAACCATTTCTACCTCATTTTGACCTTGTACATGGAAATATTTATTTCATGTCATTTCACATGCTGGTTAAAGGAGCAATGTTTCTAGTTCTTGACCTGTTTTAGTCTACCTCGCTTAAGGTTGTTGTGTCATGAAAATGAAGATATGCCCAAAAAACCCTGGCTTTATGTGTTTTGTCTTTAAATCTAAAGAAAACAAAGGTTGAAATGTCTTTATTACTGACTGACTAGACTTTGATAAGAACCAAAATTTGTTTCCCTACTACAATTTTTGTCTTAAAGATATAAGCAAACAAATCATAGCACAGGATATTGCATTCTTTTTCTCTTTGAGTTTTCATTATTCTGTTTTGATATTTTAATCCATGGTCATAAGACTAGTTGGAACTGTGGGGCCATTTGTATTTTTAAAGATCCTATAAGAAGCTCAAGTGAGCATAAAATAAAAGGCAAAGAATAATAAAGAAGATCCTGACCCTCTTCCACTGGACACCACCCCCTTCCACAGCTTCATTGTCTCGAGGGCGGAGGGCATGCGCTGGCGTGTGACAGATGTCTGAAAGTTTTTGTCTTTCAAATCCAGAAAAAGCAACCCTGCTGCAACATTTAGGTATTTGATGGCAAACAACTCTGTCTGAATCTGTTTCTCATGTAATTTCTCCTAAACAAATTTATATCACATACTTAGCATTGGCAGCAGAATTTATAACTCCTATCCTTGTCAGGAATCTACAATCCACAGCTCAGAGACTTCTTAGATCTAGATTTGGGTGTCTTAACTACAATGTCTGTTTTAACCATTGTAGACGTGTTACACCCAGACATATTTAAACTGTTCAGACATTTACTTATACAATAACTAAGACAAGAATGAAGAGTTTACCATGCTAAAATTCAGATTACATTACTGTCAAGTTATTATTGATCCAAGAAATGTATGTTTGCCCAGCTTCAGACTATTGTGACAATTTGTCCCACCAACAGCTGCAGCAGCAGCAGAGGGCTACAGAACGGTAACAGTGACATCTACAGGTTTAAATAATAAGTTCCTCATGATTTTAAAATTGAAATACTGGCACAACATCGGAAACCTAACTGAAATTAGAAATTGTAATACTGGAAATAACATAAACACCAGAACCGCACCAGCAGACCTTCTGACAGAGGTTAAAGTCATTCTTAAAGTGCCTAAAAAGGTAAATGTGAAAACACATAAAAATGAATAAGACTATGGAGAGACCCTCAAGGTTTGAGTTTGTTACTTCACTTTTCATCTTAGCGTGCTATCTTTGGCTTCTTTAGGCAGTTTTCTACCTAACATTTCAATGTTGGGATTAGGTCCACTTTCCAGTGTGTTTTTGTCTTCAGTATAGGCTCTTGCTTCCCGTATGTAGACACATTTTACACTGTTGGAATTTATACAGTATAAGCGTACAATTAAAGGGGGAGCAGCAGCTAGTGTCTAAAATACTGAGCACTCTGCATCACACAACTTCAATGACAAAGTTCATTTTAATTTACCTGGTTGTCTAAGGGCCTTTTCCAGATGTAACATCAGTGTTTCCAGCACTCGGGTAGATGGAACAATAAACTCTGAAAAATGATACCGTATCATTTGTTTACATGTGCCCTTGAGTCAAACATGCATAAACTATCAATAGTGGGAGCATCAAGGCTGCAGCAAATTATATATGAATATCAAAATAATATAAAAACAACAAATAAATCTGTCTACAAGCCTGAAGTTGCGACCCATTGCAGTTTACTCTAGTTTCAAATAGCAAAAGCTGCCTTGATCAAACAACTCCTGTCAATCTTTGATTATTTTAGTGAGGTGTGTTCTTGGTCAGCACAATTGAAGGTTGTCTTCAATTTTCATTTTAAAGTTTTTTTTTTTTTAGTTACTGATGTTTAGGTTTAATGTGACAAGTCTAATAGGTTTTTTTTTTATTATTGAGCAAATAACATTCATTAATTAATACATTCAGTTTTCAATAATTTCATGTTGTATGGGTGCATTTAGGCTACAGAATGAAAAAAAGTAGTCCAAAAGGTAATCATATGATGTAAAATGATTGAAAATAAGGCTGTTCAGTAGATACTTGTTAAATATAAAGCTAATGTGGGCAATTTGCTTTGATACGCAGAAATATTAAAGCAGTGTTTCTCAAATGGTGGGGCTGAGCACACTGGCATGACTTGATGCAAGTCTAGGTGTGCCTTTGGAATTTGCAACAACCACTAGTTATTATTACAACTACAAAGCAACTATTTAATATGCTTTTAAATGATTTATACTTTAGGTGCACCAATTTCAACAGATAACACAGAATACTGTAACCTAAACTTACCTTATAACCTTCAAGGGAGCACGATCTTCTGCAGAACAAAAAGTAAGTGCATGGGATAACTTTTGTCTCTCCAATTTGAAAGTTCATCTAGTTTTAAAAGCTGTGGCCTATCCAGTCAGAAAGTTTACTGATTTAACAGTGTTAAGGATAAATTCTTGAATATATATTTTATAAGTTATAAAGTTATTTGTCAAACTGTATTAAGTATAAATAGATACAATTAAACATGTAAGACTATTAAAATACAGAAACATATGTTAAGGCTATCTTCTGTGGATATAAATACAGTGTGCCTTAAGATTTTGGTTCAGTTTAAGGCATGCCCTGGGCAAAGAAAAAGTTTGAAAACAGGTATATTAATATATAGAAAAATGAATTTGTGCATCATGTCTTCCATAAGCCAACTGTATTCATCGAAATAAATGCAAAATGCCAAATCTATGATAGCAGGTTGTGAATAGATTGTCAATAAATGTGCCAAGCCCGTGGGGACACACTGTTTAAAAACTATAATTATAAAGTCTCAAATCAGCATCATTTAAGTTTCAGTATTACTTCAGTATTGAGTACTGTGATACCTTGGTACTTATTCAAATAAAAATGTTAGTACTGTGAAAATTTTAATGGATGGAAATCTTT
This sequence comes from Cetoscarus ocellatus, assembly GCA_037902135.1. Taxonomy (NCBI): domain Eukaryota; kingdom Metazoa; phylum Chordata; class Actinopteri; order Labriformes; family Labridae; genus Cetoscarus; species Cetoscarus ocellatus. Next base: position 744,086 of record JBAMNC010000565.1, on the reverse strand, counting down.
TTTTTCCATTTATTTTTTATTCTCAGTGCCTATGTATTATAACAAGTGTAAACAAGTATAATACTTCCCCAGAGACTGAATTCAAGCAAAGAGTAAAGTACTATTTTTTAAATCTACCCAGGGAGGCACTAAATACCTGTTCAATTACAGGGACTAGAATTTGGTCACTTCCCAGATATGAGTGTGATAGTGCTTTTAAGGAAGTTATTTATGAGTAAGTGTCAGTAACAGTGGCTTAAATTTGTTTATAATACTTTAAAGTGCTTAACAGGTCAGAATCCCCCTATCTGTCCTTTTTTAAACCATGCCCTGTGAGGGAGGCCCTGTTAGCTAACCTAGGCTAACTCACAGCACACTGGGGAGCTGTGGCTGTTAGCTGAGGCTAAAGCTAACAGCAGCGGTGACCTGAACAAACACAGGTTCTGTTAAAATTTGGCTGCTATATGGAACAGAGTCTGGAGTTTTACGCACATGTTTTGACCACATTTACTGTTACCTGCAGACGCGGTCATCTCAAACCACTCATGGCTGGTGCTTGGCTCTGTCAGGTCGAGTACCTGAGGACTGGGGGAATCACATTTTGGGTTACAGTAGGTACATCAGTAGCAGTGTCATCTAGTGGTGTCAGAAGAGTACAACACACTACAGAAAAAATTCAAAATGGCAGAGAGCACAAGGGAAAGTTCGGGTGGCCACACCAAGCCCAATCAAATTTCATGGCTCATTCTTGTTTAGATATGCATAATAGCATTGTAATTTTGCCATGACATGTAAATTTTACAAAAATTAGTAAAAGTAGCAATCTAGTATGGTGCTAAACACAATATACACGTAGGTAAACAAAGGGATTTAGCTTTGTTGAAAATGCCAATATGTTAGTAAAAATGTGCCCATTGACAGCAGATGTAAATTGCCTTGAAAGTAACTCTGTTGCAGCTAAAAAGCTGTACATTGTCCAGTAAAGTAAATAAACAATTAAATACTTAAATTACATGGATTTTCCCATTTTTTTCATTATTTATTTTCCAGAGCATTTTTCTCTGCAAAGAGCACTGCAGTTACTAGATTTTATTGATGGAGACAAGTCAGATGTGGAAAATTCCTATGACAATGAGGGCTGAAACGATTCCTCGGATAATCTGGTGTAGGCATAGATATACATATACATAGTGCGTCAAGTCTGCGGACTGGACACAAGAAGATAACACTCATGATACATCAGCAGAAGCTATGTGATCAATAACTGAGATAAAGTCTAGTAAATAACATACTTTGATTATGGCTCTGTGTAAAGGCTGGTTCAGAACGTAAATCAATGCAGAGGCTACTTGGATAGGTACTCTGTGTATTTTATTCACATCCAATAACTTTACTTTTTGATTGCATAGAGTAGAACGGAAATGACAGTGAGTAGAGGAAGCAGGTGTAGGGCATCCTTTCATACACTGCCTGGCCAAAAAAAAAGTCGCCACCACAAAAAAAGGTCACACACTCTAATATTTTGTTGGACCAACTTTAGCTTTTATTACAGCACGCATTCGTTGTGGCATTGTTTCAATAAGCTTCTGCAATGTCACAAGATTTATTTCCATCCAGTGTTGCATTAATTTTTTCATCAAGAGCTTGTATTGATGATGGGAGAGTCTGACCACTATGCAAAGCCTTCTCCAGCACATCCCAAAGATTCTCTATGAGGTTAAGGTCTGGACTCTGTGGTGGCCAATCCATGTGTGAAAATGTCTCATGCTCCCTGAACCACTCTTTCACAATTTGAGCCCGATGAATCCTGGCATTGACATCTTGGAATAGGGAAGAAAAAATCCATTGATGGAATAATCTGGTCATTCAGTACATTCAGGTAGTCAGCTGACCTCATTCTTTGGGCCATAATGTTACTGAACCTCGACCTGACCAACTGCAGCAACCCCAGATCATAGCACTGCCCCCACAGGCTTGTACAGTAGGCACAAGGCATGATGGGTGCATAACTTCACCTACCTCTCTTCTTACCCTGATGTGCCCATCACTCTGGAACAGAGTAAATCTGGACTCATCAGACCACATGACCTTCCTCCAGGACAGTTCTTGATCCAATTTTAGTAGTTTCTGCAATCTCCTTAGATGTTTTCTCTTCTTGATGCATGCCAATGATTTGACCCTTCTTAAACAGACTAACATCTTTTCCATGAACACAGGATGTGTCTTTCGACATGGTTGTTAAGGAAATGAGAAGCTACTCATTGCATCAGCTGGGGTTTAATAAGTTGTTGCCAGCTGAAAGACAATCGCCCATGCGGTAATTATCCAATAGGAGGCTCGTACCTATTTGCTTAGTTAAATCCAGGTGGCGACTTTTTTTTTGGCCAGGCAGTGTATCTTATATAAATGTACATTAGCTGGTTGAATTATCTTAGTATCTAAGTATTATATTATTTTGGCCTTGTAATAGATTAAATAAAATAAGATCCCCAATATGATAATTAGCATCATTACAGCAGTAAAGGCAATAATGTAGCAAAAAAGATAAGCATGAATAAAAAACAAAATAAAAATAACCAAACTAAAAAAAGTTAGCCTACAAAATAAAACAATATATGACCAAGAGAAAAAAATAAAACTGCAAGACCAATGTAAACAAAACAAATTTAAAAGTTCAAAAATACTTTCACCATTGCACATGGGTAAATATCAATATCATTTGATTTGTTGTAACTGGTTTGGTGCTCACTGCACAGACAATCATTATAACTAAAGGGCCTGTGTATAAATTTAAGCCTTTTTGAGATATCAGCTGTAGAGATGTCGGCCATCTTTCAAGTATATTAATAAGTCCTGTGCTGCTCAAAGCACCAAAAATACATTTGAAAACTTCAAAACCAGTGTCTCATTCTAAAACTCATGACCTGGTTGCTCAAAATAATCTGCAGACCTTGTGAGCAGTTTCATGTAGGAACTACTTACCTATAGAAAAATATGTATTTTGATTTTGGGATCCCATTTATGCTCAAAATGTAAAAAAAAAAAAAAAAAAAAAAACAAGTAGAAAAACAAGTTGTTAATTTAAGACACCTGGCTTATTTTCTGTGTTGTATGTTATTGATGCTTTTCAATAAAGCCGAAGTGATTCAGTGTAAAAAACTGCAGTGAGTGCAATGTACCCATTATCTGATTAATAGATTAATCGCCAAAATACTCGATTACAAAAGGAATCAATAGTTGCAGCCCTAATGACAATGATGATGCCATCCTGAATGCTGATTCAAGCTCCACCACAGGAGCAAAGCAGCAGTCAGGATGACAGTAGTGGTGACGAGGACAGAGCACTGAGCACAGCAGGAGACATAAACATCTCTTTGGTGAAAATAATGGTTAGCCAAGACACAGTGGATATTTGCTTATTTTAGTCAGTAAGGGCTTCAGGGCTGGTAAGAAAGACTTGCAAGAAAACATATAAACACAGCACCATTCAATTTTTGTAGCAAAATGCTAATTTACAACACTTATTGACAGATTCAGGGACAGGTACAGGTTCAGACTATGACGTTGCCAGATCCCACACTCCCATACCTTGCCATCAAACTCAGCAGATTGAGGCTGATGGCTCAAATGATAGGAAGAGCCAACACCAGGAGCAAGCCCTCAGGGACAGTCCAATGAAGGTAACTGTTCTTATTTTGGCTCACTTGAAGGTAAATCTTCAAATTTCTTATAAATGTCCACTCAAATTCCACTATGGCACCAAGGCATTTCCAGCATGGTTGGGTGAGTTATTTTTGAAAAATGTGAGAAACTGCCCTATCTCGCACTGTTAACAATCCTTGAAAATATTCCTGGATCCACATCCAGCTTTAACCTAACACACCAGATGGACCAATAAATATAAATATGCTATAAAAACGTATTTCACTAGTCCATCTGGCAAACAGCTCATAGAGAGTTTTTGGAAATGGACAGAGCCTTTCAAAAGCATATCAGTCAGGTGATAGGACAATCATTCTGTCAATCAAGTTTACTGCGAGACAGTCAAATAATGTAGTAGCCTCAGTGAAAAGTACAAAAGGTGAGCCATTTTATAGCACAAACTCTTGCTAAAACATGCCGCAAGTGCAGTGAAAATATCCCTTCTATGGAGAAATGTTTTCAGTGTTGTTATTTGTTTTTCATAAAGAAATACAACCAGATCTGGCAAAACGGCAAGTGAAGCTGTTAGCAGCTACGCTGATTGGGCTATGTCCCTTCAGGCGAGCACAATCGTTGTAGATTAGAGATGGGAAGCTGGATCTGTCTGATTACAGACATTGAATCAGACAGATCCAGCTTCTGCACAAGGTTTATCCAGACTCAGATCACCACCACAATCTGATCACTTCTCTCTTGTGCCATGACCAACGTTACCGGAAAATGTCATCCAAATTCATTAAGAACTTATTAAGTTATTAGCAGAAATGTGGAAAACTGCCAGATCTTGCGATGTTAACAAATGCTTTTAAAAAATTCCTTGATCGGCACTGTTTAATACCAAAATGTAAAAGATTGCTCCTTGACTAACCTATCCTGAATATTTTATCAAATTCTGTTCTAAATTTTTATTAAGTTCTCCTGTTCACAAACTAACAAACAAACTAACAGACGCCTGCTAAAACATAACCTTTTAATAAGAGCCAAACCAATCCAAGTTCTACAGCAACAAATGTTATCTTGAGTCCAAAATTTTAACTTCAATACTAATACCAAGTTAATTACTATAATATGTTAACACTGAAAAAAATACTTGAGACTGAAAGAATACAGATTTGATTGCTCCGTGTCGGATGTGAGACACCTACAGGGCTGAGAAATGCTTTCCAGAAAACGACAGATTTTTTAAAAATATAAAATAGCATATTTTACCCATTATTTTAAGAATACATGCATAAAATGGGTTTGATTTAAAGCCATCAAGTGAGATTTATTAAGTTCACACATGACACTGCTGATGTAGGGATCTGTTGCTCTTTAAAGTTGTATGCAGTGGGGTCCAGAATCCTTGTTATTGCTAAGTTGAGGGGTTTATGGCTGAAAAGACTGGGAACCCTACAATGACCTGCCTAATGTAGCCTACCGATATTAGAAAGAGGAGGGCAACAAGAATTTGGTCAAATTTTGGAATTTACTGTTAATTAACAACAAAGCATGTAGAAAATACAGTCTGCCTTTGGGAAACTTTGACGAACAGGATGCAAAATACATTTTCTCCAATATCTTTAATATCTAATTTCATAACATTTTTAACTTAACCGTTCTTGCCTTACCAACGGCCCTCTAAACAATAATTAATATGCTTGATAGATGTGATAGAGTTTATTCTTATCACCCTACCATTATTCATTCTCTGTGTTATGCAATTTCTTGTAATAGATTACTATGATAATATATTTAGTAACTAGAAATGTAGGGTAATACAATTTCTAAAACGTAACATTGTTTTTACTAATCAAGGTAAGTTTTTGTTGCCAAGTTACCTTTTGTCCTGGTTTAAAGTTCTTCACAGCGTGGAGGATACTTGTACACACTTGTTTGTGACTTGCAGACTTTGTTGTTGTTTCGTCAGTCTGCCACTAGAGGGCGTTAGATAGCTGTTCAGGCCATTTGAAACCCCACATATAACTCTGAGGCTCCTCAGTAGTAAACAAAAGCTAAAAGATGAAGTCTCTGCAGGCATTCTTGATCCATGGAGGCACATTTTCTGTCTCATGTTGCCAATTGACCTTGTCTAAATGAATTTATATCATTGCAGGCCTGTATTGTCAGAAGAAAATGCTCTGAAAACTCTTTAATTCATCATGCAGTAATGTAGGACTGTTATCCTCCTTAGAGATATCTGATTAGTGAGTAAAACTCAGTCTTTATACGTATGCTTCATCAATACACCCTATCAATGTTAACTTCTGCACAGAGGTTCAGACTTTACATTGAAAAATTAAATGTAGAGATGCCATATTTTAGTTTATATTTTTTCAATTTATTAAAGACATAGAGTTGGTCTGTCTCTGTAACACTTGAAGTCACACAATAATTTTTTGCAGCCTCTCTCTCTCTGCTTCACACAGACCCGCCCCACACAGCCCAACAAATCTCCCCAAGTCCTATTTAATCAGCATCCCACCTTTGCAACTGAACTGCATCTGATGCAGGGGCTACTAAACAAAGTAATGAATAATGCAGCACACAGGTCATTTAATGATGTCACTGAAGATGGACACACATTTAAAACAGACAGGACATTTTTGCCTTTAGATAACATGCCTAATATGAAGTAAGTTCTATTTTCTTCACTATAGAGTCCATTGACAGCTTTGTTTTTTTCTGGTGATGACAAATTACAGGATGCGGAATCAAACTCCTCAACATAAATGATGCAATCCCAACATGCAGCACTGCAGGTAGGGGGTGAAGGGCAAATCCATAGCATTAGACTGATTTTTAATTGTCTGTGCCTCTGTCCATTGTTTTCCTTTGCTTTTTATCTTCTTGCTGTTGCCAGCTCTCCCTCTGCTTGCTTGCTGTGGGTAAGGAGGTGCTACACAGTGCACTGTACAGGCTGAGCCTATTGGGAACATGCTGCTGACTCAGCCCAGGCCACTGCATTCATCTATCTGCACTGCAGTGCTGTCTCTGCTTACCCCACTTCCCAACGCCTCCTCCTCCCCTCTACTTCCCTTTTTCACTGTGCCACCTTACACGCTCATGCACACACACACACACACTAACACACGCAGAGGAAAGAAACTTGCACGCATGCACATTAACACACCTGCTTTTACAGCTATCTGAATGTTGTTGCACCATGACACGCCCAATCACATCTGCTCTAACCATAAATGAAATTATGTTCTATCTGAACAGTTTTCAGGTACTTTTGGCTGATGCTTTACTTTCCTGTGTCATATATGTCAAGTATTTTTGCAATTTCTGTTACTAACAAAGCATTTCTAGTAGGAGTGGGCAACATGTTGAGTTTTTAACATATACCACTAAAATTTTAAGGAGATAAAGGGTAAAAGAATATTATACCTCGAGGGGGCCTTGGTTTTTAAAGAGAAGGCATAGCAAGGAAAATAAAAATCTTGCACCTCATATTGTACTGGTAGCACAGCATGACACATTTTATAAGAGGACTTCCAGTTAATATGGTGCTGACGATAAATCTAATCCAAGTTTTGTTTTAAAGAAGTATCATAACCTTTATTTCATTTTCAAATACATTCATTTTGTCCACTAAAGGGGGCCCAGAAGAGACAGAGTTTGGGGACCACTGTGTTGAAAGAAGATCGTATGTTTGTTCTTACATTGAGCCAGTTGTGTGTGCAATATTGGCCTAATGCTTAGTAAAAAGATTGATCACAGTGAGAACCACTGATGTCAAGGTCATACTGCACATCTAGACAAAAAGTCTTATATATTTGATTTCCTTTCTGCAGACTATTAGTCAGTCACACCAGTGACTCTGACCAATGAGAACACGGAGTGTTCTGCATTTGCAGCAGTCACAGATACAAACAAACAACAAACCAGAAGCAAGATAATGAAGATGGTGCAAAATGGACCAATAAGATAGAAAAAGGTTGTTGAGCTTTGGCAAGAACAACTGTACTCTAATGTGTGGTAGAGGGATCAGCTGAATAGAAAAATAATGAACAAGATTAAAAAATAAAAGATGGTAATAAATGTTAGGAGTGAGGGTCAGTAGTTTAAAATGTTGGCAAAATTGATCTACTCTTTTTCAATTTTTGAATAGGAGGGGATAATGTCCAGCCTCTGCTCAACCTGTGTTGTTTGGGGTCTTTCTTTGTACATGTAAGAGGGTCTTACAGAACTCTGTGTGGAATGTTTTGTCCCATTGTCAAAGCCTTGATTTAATTTTGTCCTCAGATTTCACTGCCATACAGAATAACTGGAAAAATAGAAAAATATTTGACTGTAATTCAATTGCTATTTTAGAAATTGAAACATCTTACAGTACTACTGTCAAAATTCTGAAAAAGTCATGTAATTACAGTGGTATATGACCAGTGTTTTCACAGTGGGGCTGGGCCTTTTCGTGTGGAGATTGCATGTTCTCCCTTTGCATTTGTTGGTTTTCTCTGGGTACTCCCACAAACCAAATGCATGCTTGTTAGGTCAACTAGTGACTCTAAATTGCCCTTGGGTGTAAGTGTGTGAATGGTTGTCTGTATCTCTTTGTTGACCCTGATTGGCTGGCAACTAGTCCAGGGTGTCCCATACCTTTCACTCAAAACCAGCAGTGAGCGTCTCCAGTTCCCCACAACTCCAAAAGAATATGATAATTAATAAAAAGTAAATCATTACATCCTGACTTGCTCTACATGAAAGTACAAGTAATCTGTTACTAACTGCCCAACTCTGATTTTTAGTGAATACACACAAAAGTCAAATTGCACACACCTTTCAGAGCTGAGGGAAGAGAGAACAAAATAAATTCATTACCAGATATATTGGAGTATGAACTGAATGACAGAGACGACACCAGTCAGAGGTGTAACTGGAAGGCTGCTTTATTGTTTGGAAATAGATTCGTGCTCAAATGAAGATATTCTTTCACTGATTCTCATTTAATTGTCCCATGTGGTTGTGCAACACATATCCTCCCTCTGACTGCATAAGTGCCAAGAGATAATGTCAGCCAAAAGTTTGTTTTTTCTTTATTTCAGTTAGCCTATTTTCAGGAAAAAAAAAATGAAAAAAATTATCTCAGTCATGCTACAAAAGAAATGGCCTCATATACTGCTCGGTAAACCAACATTTGGAAATGAACAGAAAGAGTGTTAAAACAGAAGGCAAGCTGTCCTCTTACTGAGCCAGTAAGCAGAACACAGAGAGAGAGCACTTGTACTACATGACTCTACAAGATGTTAGTCCAGACAGTCTAAACTAGGTGGTGAGTTTTCGGTTTACAAGTTAATTTTTCAACTCAATACATTGTTTCTATCGTGCTCCATTTGATTCACTCCCTCGTGTTTTTGAGATCCTCATTGCTGATTTTTATTGACAGACTACATAGGAAGCTAAAAAGGCACGTGCCGTTAAGAGATATTGCACCATAAACAAACACACAGACGGTTAAGACAACTAACCCTTAAATCAGTAGTTACATTATATTGAAAGTGACAGCTAAATTAAAAGTCAACTCCAAACTGCAGCAGTGTGTTCAGGGAGGGAGACATGGAGGAGCTGAAACAAGCAAAAATTATCACACAAAGAGTGAGCTGCGGCCCATACAGAGGGGGGATCACGGATAAAGCCAGCAGTTACCTTGGTGTGTGTGTGTGTGTGTGTGTGTGTTTGTCTGTCTGCGTCTGTTTATTTTTTGTGAATACCATATAGGAAACTAGGGGGCAAGACATCTTCACACATGTACAAAAGGGTATGCTGGTAGTGCAATCCTCTCACCAAGGCAGGTTCCACAATTCTCAGCAAGCAGCCAGTACAACACCATGCATTGTACGCTGGTACCCAATATGCAGAAGTTTGCAGAGGTTTGGTTTTTCTCTGAACATACCACACGAAGAAAGAAGCAGTTACACTCTGTGGTTCTGGGTTCACTTCAATGCAAGGACCAGACAGGAGACTATATATACTATATATATATGGTAGAAAATATATATATAATATATATTCAATATACATCTGTATACGCATGTACTGACTTAAACAGCTTTAAATACAATTTCTGCTTTTTATTATCAATTCTTTTAGCTTTCTCCCCTTATTTGTGAAAAGTGACTGAAAAAAATCTACTTCATCTAACAAATGTGTCACAACCATAACAAGTGTGACAAGGGGTGTCAGCTGGAAGCCATTCTATTGATGTTAATTAATATTTAGTGATAGATTAATAGCTGTAGTTTTTTAAGTAATTCTGTATTTACAAAAAAAAACTACTCATGCCGTTCAAAGAAAATAAAACATTACATTATTTATAGGTACTTAAAAAGTCCATTCTTCGCCTTTGCAGTTTGAGCCACATAGAGCATAGCCTGAACTGTTTTTTTTTTGTTTTGTTTTGTTTTTCTGATCAAATGGATGTATGTGTGTCTATTTTTAGGTGTCTTTCTGTATTTCCATAGTGACCCTGGAGAAAATGGATGGCAGTAGCTCTTATGCTTATCATTCAGAGTTTTATTTGGTTCAAGTTAACACCCACACTGATTTTGGAGATCTCATGCAGCAACTGGACCATAGAACTTTTTGAGAGTGACTGAGGGAGTTATTCATAAATAGGAAGTGACATCACTGCACAACAGGAAGTGCAAAAGCTGTGGTGTGGTGCTTCGGCGCATAGTACCAGGAGGATGCATCGAATGCTCTGTTGGATATTTGGTATCTGTTATGCAGAAGAGCGAGTTGAAGAAAAACTGGCAAATGAGAGACTCAAAGCAGTGGCTGTTGTTAGACACTTAAAGTAACGCGCCGGTCCTTTGAGCAGCCATGGACTTAATGTGTGCTGCCTGAAACAATACATCCCAATTCACTCTCATGACATCTCCTCACAGTGTGTCCTGTGTCTGTAATTGCTATAAGGGTGAACATTATTAGTGTGAAATGACTTAACCACAAATGTAATCTGCTATCAATATTAACACTGCCAGTACAAGCAAGAGAAATGTTGCTGTTTCACTGAGATGCTTCTAGCCCTATAATTCTAAGCGTTGTAAGCAGAAAAGCTGCCACGCTGGCTCCTGACCAGGCAGCCGCCAAAAATAAGGCAGCAAGCCGAGATCATTGTCCGTCACCATGGCATTAAACACAAAAGGTTAAAACATGATTTCATAAATACTCCCATCACATTCACTTGCATTTTGTTGCAGAGCTCATAATAGTACATCTATAATATCTCCTGAGAAAAGGGATGAATTTTTCAAGCATTGCATACATTTCTAGGGTCTATCTGTCAAGTAATGACAGCGAAATAACTGAATGGGTAGGGCATACTTCACCCAATCCCACTCCATGGACAAAAAGGGCAACAAGGGATAACAAGGCAGATCTCTTTGGCTTCTCCAGTCAAAATGTTTCTGTCACCATTCATCATTTTTCTCTTTCTCGTTAAAATAGGATCATTTTAACTCCCCAAAATATGTGTTCCAGCACATGACCACTTTCCTCATGGCGTATAAAAGTGCTTAAAGTAAGACTTGTTAACAATTAAACATAAGTAATACATCAGGGAATAAAATAAAAATCACAGATAGGAGAAGCTGCACATCAATCAAATGACATAAACATAACAATAAAAAGACTCCTCAGCCCTTTTCAGAAAGGTCTTGCCACCCACAGAGAAACATCAGAAGTAGGAGGGAGTTTGCCAAACCTGTGAAATCCCCACAAACCACTTAGAACTGACAGTAGGACTCCCAAATGCCCGCTCACATGAAACTAAAGGCAGATGGTATGGAACAATACATTAGTGCATAAAAATTATAAACATAAGCTTTTAAGATTTAAAGATTAGCATTGTTTAAAACCTTTCAGTCCAAATGAACAAACATGTCAGTCCCACAAACCCCATAGACATCCACATCAAACACACCCAAAATCTCCAGAGCAGCAAGTAATGATTTGGATTTTACCCACTGATCCACCTGAGTGGTATCAATTACCCTCATATTGCATTCTTCAGTCTGTAGAGGCCACTATTTAAACATATCGTCACTTTAAATGTGTTGTGTTATGAGATACAAATTGAGAACCATTTTTGTAGATGATCAACCCCAATATCACTTATCTTTGTTAAACATACTACTCTGAACTCTGAGCTTTCAAATTTTAGACTCAATCTTACAGTAGAGCCACTGTTGTGGTCTGAGTATTAGTGTCTTGTGGACTATGATAATTCATGCAAGATTTCTGATCAAAACATGCCATCATGCAAGTCATTTCTATGCATTGAACAAGCACAATTATTTATGTATTTGTTTGGAAATCTTTCGGAGTAAATGTAAGCCCTTGGCCCGAGTTGACCCCATAATAAACAGACCCTTAACCAATTGGTGTGAAAGCCCATGTAAAAAAAGCGTTTTCGATGTGGGTATAACAAAGATAAAATGAGTAGAAGAGTTAAGTGATATGGGCAAAATGTTGAATATTGTTCGTTTTTTTTCTTCGTCTGTTTGCATTTTTGCTGCTCAAAAGAACAATTTCTAGCTTTGATAAAACAGAAGTATTTCCAACACTCTGTGTCCTTTGTGTCTTTCGCTCACCAGTCATCCTCCTGTTTGCTGAGAGTGAGTCTATCATTTTTGTCATAGACTTCAGTTCCGAATGACTCAGAAAACACTCATTTGCTGTAATCAGAGGACAATTCTTCAGCATCGAGCAGTATCCTTGTTTTTCTCTTCCATAGGAATCCATTATTTGCATCCAGGTGCAGAATTCCTTGTTTCGGCTCTTGCTGTAGAGTTACTTGTCTAGTTTAAAGACAAGTGTTTAGACACAGACCATGTCTGATTTTCATTCCCTTTTTGTTAAGATCAGTAGTCTAAATAGATAAAACAAAGTCACACAGTATGCTGATTATGTTTGGTTTGACTGAAGTTCAAGAGTCTTCAAGCTGTAACAGACCAAGCTGTTTCCCTCTGTATCAGTAAGAATGAAGTCTGTAAACAAAAATATTGAATACTATTTTTTTCTGACTTGCAAATGAAATAATCTGTACATCTGTGTGGGTGAGTTTCTCCTTGCTTTGCTTGAAGTTACATTGTAATTTTTTTATTGTTATTACTGTGATTAGTACTCCAGCGCTCTAACATTTAGATTCCCTGATGTCTTTTTGGTTTCTTCCCTTCTCTTTCCTCCCTCCCTTTCCTTCGTTGTTGTCATCCTGCTTCTCCTTGTCAGGTTTGGTTACACTGTCATAAGAGGGCAGGGAGGCAGTTGAGGGAGTGCCCTCCTTCTTTTCCTGTTCCTGATTGTTCCCTCCGTTCTCCACTTTGTTATTGGCTGGTTTCCGCTTACAAACGAAACCCCGCCTGGCCAGGTACGCACGATAGGCTCTTTGAATGATTCTGGCTGACACTTCCTCCTGTTTGCGCCTCAAAGTGGTGGTGATTGGCTCGTAAGAGACTTTGGAGGGATTTGCTGCCACAAAACGCTCCTCCATCTGTTGTCTCAACATGTCCAACTCGCCACTGTCACCCAGCACACGCTTGGTGAAAGCAAACAGGATGTCAAGGCAGTGGATGCGGTCGCCACTCACCATAGGCATGTCCATGGCGATCAGCTCAATGGTGTTGGGCTTGGGGACTCGCAGTGGGTGTTCAAGTGCATCAGCAAAGTCAGAAAGCTTAGCATAGGTGATGAACTGTGAGGCATCAGGATCAAACTTCTCCCAAATCTCATAAAAGGTCTCAAAGTCATCCTCACTGAGTGGGTCTGCACTCTCTTCTGTGGCCACGCTGAAGTTCTCCAGGATGATGGCGATGTACATATTGACAACAATGAGGAAAGAAATGATAATGTACATGACAAAGAAGAAGATGCCCACTGATGGGTTGCCACAGTCTCCTGTGTTTGGGGTGCCAGCATTCTCCAGCAAGGGGTCACAGTCTGGAGGGTAGTTCAGGATGGGCAACAGCAGGCCATCCCAGCCAGCTGATGTGGTGATCATGAACAGGATAATCATACTGTTGCCAAAGGTCTCAAAGTTGTACATGTCGTCTATTCCAGCCCCATGTTTTACATAGCCAAAGTTGGACATGCCGAAGATGGAGAAGATAAACATAACCAGGAACAGAAGCAAGCCGATGTTGAACAAGGCAGGAAGTGACATCATGAGGGCAAACAGCAGAGTCCTGATTCCTTTGGCTCCCTTGATGAGACGCAGGATTCTGCCAATACGAGCCAGACGGATGACCCTGAAGAGTGTCGGTGACACAAAGTACTTCTCAATCAGGTCAGCCAGAAACATTCCTGAAGGTTTGAAGAGGCAGAAAGAGAAAACATGTGAGTGGTTTTAATAAATATATTATACACTAACCGCACAAAATCTAAAGCCTAGTTCAGACTAAAGATGTGCAACAAGACGTTAAATCATACAAATGCTTGCAATGTGACACTCAGCAACTAGGGCTGGGTGGTATGGCCCAAATATCATGTCAGTGTCTTTTTCTTTTTGTAATAATGGCACTGCATTTGAAATACTGTGGAAGTAAACAATGTGAAGATGTTTTGCAGAGTACAGTGTGAGTAATACTAATGTAAGCAGTGCTAGCACTACTAGCCAAAAAAAGAGAGAATCCAGACTTAAAGTGTGTGGACAGACACAACTCTGGGGGAGAAAGACGCAGAGAGACATTGAAGACAATAAGAAACTGAGTTTGTGTTATAGGGCTCTCTGAAACATTACTACACAATAGGATATATCCTGCACCCTCTTACGTACTACAGCCGCCAAACAATGCTTTATGAATGATAACTGCTGGGCAAAGGGTGCCTTGGCAAGTGGTTCAGTTCTGTAAAGAGGTCTTTTAACTTTCAGTGACTTTGAAAAGTGACATCTTTGTTTTGGTTACATTTTACAATGTCCAGAGCAAAGCTGTCATTTTTATTATGCAGTTTTTGCTTCAAATAAATGGTGGTGGATTTCTGATTGCTATGTTTTGGCCAAGACTTGAGCCACATTCAACAAGGCTGTATAAATGCTTTGCTTTGAATACTTGCCCACAATTGAGAGGATGACCACAACCACATCAAAGATGTTCCATCCATTGGTGAAGTAGTAGTGACGCAGTGCAAAGAGCTTCAACAAAAACTCTCCAGTAAAGACCACAATGAAGACAAAGTTGACCCAGTACAGCACTTCCTCCGTTTCCTTTGATTGGTCATCTGTCTCCACCATCATAGTAACCATGTTCAGGCAGATGAGCATCATGATGGAGATGTCAAACACCTGTTGCGTTACAAAGTCAAACACCATGCCCTGGATCTTGTTCTGAGGAGAAAGACCACAAAAGGGAATGAGGATTTGGAGCCACTGTAATGTAGAATTTAAAACATGCCTAGTGGTGGAGATAGAGAATGAAGACTAACTGCAGGCCTTGGAATTGGTTTTTGTGGCTTCTTTGACCCAAGTTTCTTCATGGCATTGTAGTATTTCTTCTGCTCTTCTGTCATGAAGATATCCTGACCTCCAAAGTGCAGGGACAAATAACAATTTGGTTACAATCTAACTTGAACTCTATTTAAGAAGCCATGGATACACAAGATTAATGTTTTTTTTTTTTGTTATTTTCATAAATTTCACAAGTAAAGATTCTCGGTATGACAGAGTTTTTCAACAATGCGGAAAGCACTCACAACTTCCTGTCTTACCAACAAGTACATATTACTCTTATTTATGAGTAGGTTTAAGGTCACACAGCTAGAGTATCATATGTAACTGACACAAACATGAAAAGTTAAAAAAAAAAAAAAAGCTAAAGAAAGGAAAATCAGTCTTATCTTTTTCTTTTGTTGATTGAAGTTATCAATGATGACACCAATGAAGAGGTTTAAGGTGAAGAAAGAGCCAAAGATGATAAAGATGACAAAGTAGATGTACATATATAGGTTGTCTTCATAGACAGGCTGGTCCTCCACCTGAAAAAGTAGGGGTCAAAGGTCAATATTTATACCAAAATGCACATCAATCTCAAAATCATACTTTAACAGAAAAGCATCACCTTTCTTGAGTCTATGGCTGCGTACATGATGTCCATCCAGCCTTTGAATGTTGCCTGAGCAGATGGACACATTTTGATCAAAAACAGGGTTAACACATGATATCAGAGGAAACAAAGCAGAGACAGAAAATGTTTCTCACCACTTGAAGAAGAGCCAGGTATCCTGCACCCACATTGTCAAAATTGATTTTGACGTTTTTCCATCTGACCTCTGAGTAGTTTGCATTGATATAAGCAAAACACTCTGTTTTGTTGTTGACAGTCTCTATATCAAAGCTCTCCTCAGCAGTCTCATTGAAACAGTAGTAATACTTTCCAGCAAACAGGTTGACACCCATGATACTGAAGATGAGCCAGAAGATGAGACACACCAACAGCACGTTCATGATGGAGGGGATAGCACCCACCAAGGCGTTCACCACAACCTAAAGAGAGGAGTGAGAAAGTAGACCCAATGTAACTTTTAGCATTCACACACCAGCTGCACTGAGATGTTAATTCACAAAAACAACACACACTAAGATAAAAATGCACATTCCTTCATCCCCTCATGAAAGCTCCAGTTTTTTTTTTCTAAATTTCTGGCACAAGATAAGTTTTACATAAAACAATAAGGGGGTGTGACACTGTGTTAACCACAGTGGTCAGCAAAACACCAGATAGAAAATTTGTGTTGTGGCATTAATACAAATAACAGTGACTTTATCATTTAATTTTTCCCAATCATCTTTTCAATTGTTAGCAGTGAGTACATGCATGTTAAGAGTATTTGTGTACTCATTTTGAGACTTCCTAAAATGAAAAAAATATATTCACAAATAATTTTTGCTTACCAAATAAAAGTGATTACTTCTGTTTAACTCTTTGGTTTTTATCAACAATAAGTTTGAAAAAAAAAAAAAACAACTAGAACTTTAAGTAAAGTATGCTTTAAAGGTCCTATATTTTACTCCTCTTCAAAATATTCCCAGTGGTCCCAGGGATTCGGGAAAATATTTTTCATGTTGTCTAAAAAAAAATTTGGTTTGAGATCACATCTGCATGAGCTGTGTGTGACCGTGCTGCTCTGAGGGGATGGATGTGCCTTGGTTTTCCAGGGCTCTGTTCTAATGTTTACTATGGAGGCACAGGCACATGCTTCGACATTTAAGTTCCACTAGAGCCACCTCTTGGTTGTACAAACATCAGGGCTCAGGGAATGTCTTTGTCTTGGGGAGGTGGCTAATCCCTGCTGACACTGGGGAAAAATTTTCAACAGACTGCTTTTGTGAGTTTAGTGGGTTTGTATACAGGCCATGGCCACATCTTATGAAAAGCATTGCAAAGAGTGTTTTGCAAAAGATGGGACCTTTAATAGTCAGGAAGTACGTTGTTTTTGTATTAGAAAGTAGCCTAAAATGGCTTGTTATCTGTGATTAGCTCATCGAATTCAACAAAACTCTTTGGTCTGTAAGTTAGAAATACAAATGTTGGAAACATGAATTCTTAAGGTATGTTTGTTCCTTTAGTTCAATAGTGAATTATTGAAACTTTAATTTTGGATGTTTGCAATCAAAATATGGCATTTTAACATGTAATTTGTTAACAATAAATGCTGATACATCCACTTTAGCATTCACTAATAGCAAATAACATTATAACATAAAGGTCTACACAAGTGTTGCCCCATTTCAGGGTGACCTCTGTGCCACAGTATGTCGTTGCACCCCAAAACTTTTATAAAACAAGATATCAAAATATTATTTAAATCATCAAAATATGTAATTTTTTGTTATACCAGATATTTCCATTGCACTGTAGCAGTGTGGACACAATGAAGGACGAACAGCCAAAAGCTTATGAGGGGCCTCTTAAGAATGTGCTTTTCCAAATACACAGGTGCCATGGTAACAAAAAGCTAAATAAACCAAAACAACAAACTGCAAAATAAAAAACAATTTTTCTTGATATTTTAGCACTCTGCATAAAAGCGTAGAGACAAAGCATTCATATGATCAGCTATCACAACTACTGCAAAATGGTGATGATAGAAACCATGTTAATGACATTCACTAAGGATTAATGAGCGAGGATGGCAAGGGGGAAAGGGGGTATGCAACCAGAAGTTTGTTGTTCTTCCAGTGTGACAATGCCAAAGCCAAACTGTGATAGGATAAGGACACTAGAGGCAGAGCAACAGTTGCAGGATGCTGAGCTTAAGGACACTGAAAAGATTTGTTTTTCTACCCGACAACAACGAGAGGCTGATCAAACCAATCACACATTCAAAATAATGATCATAAAGCCCATTTAAGAGACTGTTTCTCTCTGAGGTTAAACTCAGAGGATGAAAACCAAACTCTACAGACCGATTAAATGACCCTTTGTTGGATTTCTGATTGGTCTGCTCACCCACCAGTCAGAAAGCCCCCTCTAAGAGCAATCCTTGCTGGGATTCTGTTTAGACAAACTTTTGCTTGAGCCAAGTCTTATTAATGTTTTGTAGTGAAATTGTGCCCTTCATTTTGGAGACATACGTGCTGCAAACAATACATTTGCAAATCCCCAATGGCATCCCCATGCATCGGTTCAGTGTGTCAGTTATGCGGGTCATCCAGACTTAACGTAATGCAGACACATGTTGCAGTACACACGTAACCGATAGCATCAATGGTAGAGGGGATATGACAGTGTCAACACAGCGGCAGAAACAACTATGACAGAAAGTTTTAAAGACAAACTTTTAAACCTATAGTTATCATCTTCAAAACAATAGGTCAAGCTGCACTGACAAAAACATGACTGTTCATCTAGCTAATTCAACCTCTTTTAAAATTAGGGAGATTATTTCTATGTATTGTTTCAGCTAGTGAGTTTCACTTGCTTGACAATTCTTGACTAACTACTACCAGCACAGTCAGCCAGAGATCTTCAGTTCACACCCATTAGACCGTTTACAGAGAAAAATATGGTAGAAATTGTGTGCAAACAATGCTACTGGTAAGGTCCAACACCGGCCATCACTTGCTAACAAATATTTAACAATGGCATTAATTATTAGTGTGGATTTTTTTTATTTTTACTCTCAGAATAACCACCATGTTTGTAGGTTACTTTGAACACAACAGGTACTTACATTCAGTCTGTGTTCTCTTGTGCCCTCTAGTGCTATCCTGCAGTAACACATGTCAAATACAGGCAATATGGCCAATGGAGGCATATGCAAGGATAAACTGCAAGTATATCTCCAGTCTAAAATCTTTCATTCTTGTGTTCACCATTGACTTTTGGCATTTATCCCGACAACAGTTCTGTAAATCCCAGACTTTAAGATGAGGGAACCAGTATTGTTAAAATACCAACGCACTTCTGTGATTTAAAACTTGCTGATGTACCACTCTATAGCTAGTATTAGGGAAAGCATGATTAATTAAGCCTACTGGTGCTCCAACATCAGTAATTTTTAAGATGATTTCTAGTTTTCCTCATACACCCTGCTGTATCTTTGTGACGAATCTTCACCACTAATATGCCTTGCATTTCCATATTTTTTCCAGGGAGGCTTGACTTTAGTGTCGGTTCACAGTACCTTATGGCAGTGGTTCCCAACCTTTTTTGTCTTGTGTACCCCCGAGTCTTTTTGTCATACCATGAGTACCCCCTCATTCATATGTGTTGATCATTCTTCAAAAGTAGAATGTAATCAACCTGGTTTATTCACTTCTATGTCTGAAGACCCACCGTAGCCTCTGTGCTTCTTCTGCGGTGAATTCCTGGTAAATAACTAAATGAAGCCAGCCGATTTACAGCCAAACCAGAGCACTAAACTATTGGGAAGTGTCTGTAAAAGACAATAACCTGTGCCACAGGTTATTGTCTCCCCAGGGAAACTAGTAGTTGCGCACACTTAACCTTTTATTGACAGGCTTATCTCGGTACTTCCAAGATGGATATAAATTATTAAATGTTTCCACGTTCCCCCTGCAATGTGCTTCCGTACCCCTGGTTGGGAATCACTGCCACAGCATTGTGAGAGCATGGGAGCAGAAAGCCCAGCAGGAGCTCCAAATACACACCCAGTCAGACATGTACACACACACAACACTGTGCCTTCCTGTTGATGCTGCATGCTCCCATCTTTTTTATACCTCTGTGACTACCTCCAAAGCTGTCATAGAAGGAGGATCAACTTGTTTGCCATTATGCCTCCATGACATTCACAGAAAAGGTATAACGCCACAGAGGTGTAAATAATGTGCCTTGCGCGGCACTGTGAACAAGCCTCTAGTGGTGGTAACTTCCAGAGAGTGGGGTTTAACAAAGGGTCAATTGATTCCATACTTGACACACAAATTACACAGTACACAAATGTTCATATACATATATCTTTTTTAGTTAACACTTGTGTACACTTTAAAAGGTGGCACAATGTGCAGTCTCTTTTAACCTTTTCTTGTGATTCAGTGAAACAGGTTTTGTGTGATGGCTCATACAAACCTCTAGTTGTTCTCTCAGCTGATGTTGAATATTTCAGACCCGAATATTTATTATAATGTGCTGCATCATTCAAGTATAAAAGCCCTGGTGTGGGTATAGTGTTTCATAAAGCATGGGACAGATTTCTTGCTGTTTTATAAAGCCTTACTGTAATTTATAAAATATGAAATGAAAATATGATAAATCAAATCAGATGTATTTTGACCATCTGAATGATAAGCATCCATGCAAAAAGCTTCTCACTCATAAAAGCTTTTACCTGCACACACTTCTTTAGATTATTGTTCTACTTGCTATATAGCCATCTTTAGCATGCGTTGTTGCTTTTAGTTAATTGGCATGCAGAAGGACCAGCTGCTTGGTATCTTGGCTCTTACCCTCATCCCTTCAAAACGTGACAGGGCCCTGAGGGGTCTCAAGGCCCTCAGTGTCCTGAGTGATTTAATCGGGCCTAGATCGGAGAAGCCCAATGCATTAGCTATAAGGCTGACTATAGACACCTACACAGATAGGGACAGAAGGAGAGGGACAGACAGAGGCAGAGGAAGAGAGGACCCACATAGTTAGAGGGGATATAGAAAGAAAGGTGGGCCCTGTGTATACTGACTAAATGGTTATATACAGATATATGAGTACAAGTATAGTTGTGTAAGTAAATCTATGTGACATACGGTTAAACAGGGGTAATTACAAAATACATAGATCAGTCAAGTGCACAAGACACAAGTTTTCTTTTTATTTTTTTGTGTTTGTTTGCTTCTGTTTGTGTTTGGTTTAGTTTGGCAAGCCAGTCTGGCATGAAAACCAGCCTTAACAGCACAGTGAGCACACCTGGAAAGAAACTTGTGGTTGACACAGTGAGAGGTAGAGAAGATAAAGAGTCAAACAAAGGGAAAAAATCAGAGGAGAGATGTATTCACAAACACTAAATCAATGTGACACAATAATATACACACGGTACACAGTACAAAACAGTACAGTTTCCACACCAGAGAGCATCGCACTTAAAGAAGGGAGAGAAAAACGCAGAGGGTTGAGGACGACTTTCAGGGTTAGAAAAGAGAGAGGATAACCTGTGAAAGTAGGAGTCCCAACACAGCACATAAACCTTACCCGGTACCCTCACACACCGACCCCTTGGGCCCTGTCCACTGCTGCACAATGTCTCTCTTAGCTTAAAGAGAGACACAGTTAGAGGCACCTGCTGTGAGAGAGAGGACAGGGTGAGATTAGGGGAGAGGATTAACATGAAAAGTAAACACAGCGTCTAAGATATTAAATTGAATTGAAAACTAATGTCCAAATTGTTTGGAGACTGTGGACTTGATATCGAAAGAGCCCAGTGCAAGAGAAAAAAAAGTCTCAAAACAGTCTGCATATTCTTCTAAAGCTGTGTTTCTTAAAGACTGGAGCACAACCACAAAGAGGGGCTTGGCTACAAACACAGAGGGAGGAGGGACTTGTCTGGACAGGGGTGTGGTCCCCTTAAAGATTGATTTGCCACTCCATATGACAAACCAAATTCTGCACTATGATTGGCTATTTGCCATGTCAGGGGTGGGATTTATGTAAAAATTAAAATTCGATTAAGACCTTAAACTTGTGACTCTATACTTCAATCTTTTCTTTGTGCTTTGATGAAGTAAGTTCATGTGTCACAGCTTTAAAAAAAAAAATCTTAGGTTAGAATATAAATAATGATTCATGTGTGTCTCTGAAAAGGGCAAATAAATACTATTCATTTCTGTGTTTACACTCAAGTACTTAATGGAGGAGTAAGTATTCACATGTGGTAATGTACTAACAAAAAATTACTTTTCCCTATTTGTAGCTTTGTGGGTGGTGGGCGGCATGAAAGGTATTCCTCAGATCATCGTATTAGTACCCTTAGCTTAGTCTGACTCTTGATGATCTTACCTTTTTATGCATAATACCATATTTGTAGTTGGTGGCACTGACCAACTGACAAGATAAGAAAGCCAAAGAAACACAATCTACAAAAGTGCATGCTGTTCATATTGAATCACAGAGAGACTGGCACCACATAGTTAAGGACAGTGGTCAGTGGATAATGGAAGACTTACAGACTCATACCTGACTCAGCACATCATGAAGCACATTCTCAAATACATGTCAGAAATGAAAGACAAGAAATATTAATGGGAGTTCTGAGATTTAAGAAAAATTTCACAGATAAATATCTGAACTAAGAGAAAAGTTGAGGACCACTAGTCTAGTTGTACCTGACAAGCAATGCTTTAGCTAGCTTCTTATTTTGCTTTTTTTATAGATTCATAGACTTCAAATACCAAAGGATGTAGGAAAAAGCTGTAGCTGTTCATTCAGTGTTTGTCACTAGCAGACTCCATTCATTACATCTGAGTTTATTTCAGATCCCCAAAATAAATCTCAGAACTTTCCATTAACATACTTCTAAAACAACAGCAGAACAAGTCATCGTTAAATGAGACTTTATAAGAACTGTAACCTTACAAAAGAAGAGAGTACTTGGGAATTATCTCATATAATCAAGCCAATGGGCCTCATTCACAAAATCTGCTGTCTTCTTAAGTTTTTTCTTAAGAGAATCTTAAGAAAAGTCAGATATATCATTCTCTTCTTAACCTGCAGATTTGTTCACACTTCAAAATGTGCAACTACTGGTACACCGTCATCTTGTGCCTTTTAACTTTATATAGCATAGGGAAGACCCCCTTAAATATCCATTGAGGAGACTGCAGGGCTATGGGCACATCCAAAAGGGACAAAGGATCAATAAAAGAAGTGGAGGAAGATCAGGAATGAGATTATTAAAACCAAATAATCATCTCACACCTAAAGTGAAGTATGAACCAAAGTAGAAGATTTAAAATCAGCTTAAACAAAACAAAACAAAACAAAACAAAAAATAAATAAATAAATAAATAGAAGTTTAGGTAGTGTTTTTGTAAGACACAAAGAGAGCCAACATTTCCCTGTACTCAGAACAGAATGCTCACCAAATGAAAGGACATGGTTTATTTTGGAAAACACATAGTTTAAACAAAAGAGAGACACTGACCATATGATATAGCCCACAATCTAAACAGTTTAAGAGTACACTGACTGTAAAACCTGGTATTATGAACAAACATGTAACTGACTTTATTGAATATAAATGGAAGAGTAGATTTTATTGTGTGAAGAATAGCTTTACCTAATTCAAAGTTTACAAATATACAAGGATTGCTTGAGTAATGTAAAAATTCACCACATCAGCAATCTGTAAAAACAAACAGGCTGTATATTTTGCTCTAGTATCAGCACTTAGCTGGCTACACAACATGATTATTTTGCCAGATTTTTAACAGGACTGGTCTCTCTCAACAATCAGGATGATGTGACCTGAATCCTGATTTGTCATATCTGCTAGTTTGTCCAAATGATCCTTAAGTGTGTGCCATCAGTACAACTAGTTTAGCTTTTTCCATTCAGGTGTGAGCCTCACTGATCTCTAGCTCCCTGCAGTTTAATAAATAGCAGACAAGAAAAAATACAACCAACCAGCTGTTACCCACTTAAACAACTAGGAAACAAAAACACAAACATGAATGCAATTTCGCCTTACTTTTTGTCAGGATTTCATCAATACTCTGCTCTTGTTTTACTTTTTTTGTTTGTTTGTTTCAAAGAGAACTTCCACAAGGACAGACAGCCAGTTAAGGACGCTGATGGTCGGTTAACCATGGTATAATTTACTGTTTGACCACATTGGATGAAAAAATTAATACAGGGACAGACTGTATTGTTATCTTTATGTGTTTGTTTTACACTTAATAAGACAAAGCAGAAAAAAATTAAAACAAGAAGGTGATACATTAATACTTTTAACTTCAAAACAATGTGGTCCAACCCTACATCATATTGTGATTCCTTGACTATTCATCCTCCTCTTTGTGTTTCTGTGAGATTTTATGTCTGATGTCTTATGTCATCATGTCTAAGTGCTCCTAATGTTTCTCAAATACTGTTCATATTAAGAACAAATCCAAGAAAAAAACTTGAAGAACTCTTGTTGAATGAGGCCCATTGTACCATCTAATAAAACCTTCTACCATATAGTGTACAGCCTTGGCTTGTTGTCATCATACGCTGAGTAAAAACAGGAAATCACATTAAAGGTACAGCCAGATTGAACAGGCAAGCCTGCTGGCAACAAAAACTTCTACCAGCTTGTGAAAATGTCCCAAATGAATAAATTAAAGTACAACTTCTGACAGCATAGTTTTCACAATTTTGATTCACAAATCATATAAACCACTATAAAGACCATGTCTGCTGTAGGCACATGGCACAATAACCAGTTATATATACTTTTTATATATAATCCTCTGGATAAATGGAAGAAGACGGAGGGATGACATTTTTTAGTTGAAGTCATCAGTAACAAGGCATATCTGGTCAGCCATGCTGTCTGCCTCCCTCTGCAAGTCATGCTTTGTATATTAATTTTCTGATCATTCTTTTAGCTTGCCATGTTCAGTCCGGCTGTATTTATGGATCCACTTTTATGAGAGCTTTGTGCATACAATGTGATGTACATCTGTACATCTTCCTCTGCTAAAAATTCAGTCCTATAAAGATTATTTAAGAGAGACACATCATGCACAAATGAAAATGAGTTAACTACACATGAGATAATTATTTAGAATATAAACACTGAATGACTCTCAAGTCAAGAGCTCATAAACAGAGTTCATAGATATTTTCTTGGCATTAAACAGTAAATATGAAAAGGACATAACCGTAAAAATGGATAAAAAAGACACTCTCTCTATGGCCTCCTGACTTCATAACCCATAGCAGGATTTTGTAATCAGTTAATAACCCACCAAATCCAACATTTGACCACAGGGGCTTATTCTGTTTGAAGTACTGATTATTGTTTTAGTATCTTTTCAGGTTCAAGTATTGTTTCAGAATCAAGTGTTATCATAATAAATTTTGCATTGTATCAAAGTTAAATTTTTGGTACATAACAACACTAGCTGATGTAAAACTTTGATCCATTTAGCTTTTCATTGTATTTTACACTTGATACTCTGATGCTAAATACATTGTTGTAAAGTGCAATTTCATCCACAGAAATTATTCAAGTAAAAGTAGTCCATCTTTTCATTCAATAATCTTTATAGATTAATATACACTTCTTAACAGGCTACTTCTTGTACACAATGTAGAAGTGTTCAGCTAATTTCTTAGATGTTCTGCAATAATCATAATGTATGCATGTGAAGCTAAAGCTTGATATTCCAATGACATTAGCAAGATATCAATAAGAGGACCATATAAATAAAGCCAACTTCACTTAAATGTATCGATGTGTTTGCCACTGAGTGGGCTGTTTGACCCACTAATGTAATAAGAGCCAACAAATGAAATAAACTACAGAAGTACTTTGAGTTTTGGCAAAGTGGGTTTAAATATACCAATCAGCACTACCTCTTTTTCTAGATAAAAATGACAATGACCACAAAGATCCCTTTTCATGTTAATATTACATTTATGGGGAGATTTTGCTGCTCTGAAAAAGTTAAGATTTTCCCATTCCCACAAATGAAACAAATCTGAACAACTGTGACAGTTGTTACATTTGTTGAAATTTGGTATTATGTTTGAAGTGGGAAATTGCTCATACATATGTAGGGGAATAACTGAATTTGTGGAATTATTACTAATCCAAAACTGAAGATTAGCACATTTGTCATTGTTTTGTTTGTGGGCTGGCATTACACTATCAGGTCTAAAACAGGCTATTGTGTGCTTACACTTTCCAAGAGCAGAAACTAGCTGGCCTGAGCCTGAAAAAATAATAACTGACTGGTACTTAAGTACTTGTACTTTGTACTTCTGTAAAATAAAGTCTGCAGTACATATTACATGCTGCATTCTGCCTTTGACAGTAATGTGTACAAGGCAGATATGAATGCAGTCTGTGTCTTGATTAAATGTTCCAGATGTATTTAATGTTTATATATTTGGTTTTTCTAAGCCGATGAGTTGATCAATGAGGCACTGGCGTTCATACACTTGTAAAGATAATCTCTTTGCACTATTAGTGATAAAAAAAACTGGTGTTACACGTTTACTTACATCCACAATGAAGAAGTCCAACCAACACCAGGCATTAGTGAAGTATTTGACAAAGCCGTAAGCCACCCACTTCAGCAACATCTCCAGGATGAAGATGTAAGTGAAAACCCGATCAGCATACTCCAGAATGATTCGGACCGTCTTTCTCTGCTCAATGTACACATCCTCAAAGGCCTAAGAGACAACAGTAATCAGTTGGACACATTACAGAATCCACTACAGTGTATGAACAATTTTAAAATTTGATAAAAATGTAAATGTAATAACATTTAATTTTTCTGTTTTTTATTGCAATAGAAGCTTCTGCAACACATCACAAAGGTCAGCATTTACCACAATAAATACAAAAAAAAATTCAACAATAAAGCTAGCATTCAGTAATTTTTACTCTTATTACAATTATTGTTCATCACATTTGTCCTTATTTATTGTAACCTATGACATACAGGCTTAAAATCTGGAAAATAAATTCAGCTGTAAATGTACATGTTGCAAGCAAAAAGATATACCACTGTCACAAAAGCAATAGTTTTTTTTAACATCCTTACTGATGTAATATTAGCCAAGTATGTATCTTTAGTTAAAGCAGACTGCTAATTACTTGCTTAGCTCAACATTTCCCTCCTGGCTCAGTCCATTCTTTAGTACACAAGTGTTCTGAGTTAGCCACACAGGCCTTCCCCCTCCTCAAAGCTGCAAGCCTAAGCTGGATTGTGCTGGGTGAAAGACTGGTGCATTACAGCACTTGCTGTCCATTAGCAACAACAATATCATGGGCAAAGAGATAATTAAGACAATAAGAGAGGAATTTGTGTGGAAATCCCTCCAAGGTTACCTTTTATTTAAACAAATATCAAATATAGTTTTAATCTGTGTTAACATGTTTCCCCCTACATGTATTACTTGTATATCAGTAAAGATCTGAATATCTCTGCTTTGAAGGTACTTTATAATCACAGCAGGAAGCATGAGAGGCAGCATCTGTGTGGTGTTAATGTGTCCGTAGAACAGTACCAACACCTGAACTTGGATGTGTGCTCTTACCAAAGCCCCACTGCTGAGCAGGATCATAAAGATGATGAGGGTCTCAAACCAGTTGTGTTCAACAATCAGATAACATGTCTTCCTCAGGAACCACCAGTGTTTCCCCCATCCATGAGTGATGGGCACATCGCAGCACTTGTATTTGGCCACACATTCTGCACGACAGTTAAAAACAGATTTGTTAAGCCCCAGTGTTTTGTCTGGGTAAAAAAGACCAGCCCCAATCTTAATGTTCCTCATAAGTTTGTTTGAATGTGTTTTTCTATTTTTTAAAACATAAGTCAAGACAAGTGTTCATGGTTAAGGTGCTAATTGTTAAGTAAAAACAAATATTCAACCTCACAATCTCCACAAAATAAGTTTGACTATTTTGTTGAAAATTAAATGAGTTTTAATTAGAGTAGTGTTTTTAAGCAGTAGGTTTATTGCTAGGGAGAAACTAAAGTCACACAGGAGAGGGTTGTGTTGCTATTGACTCATTAGATATCAATAACTTCCCTTGTCCTCAGTCTCAGAGCAGGGATGCTGGGAGACACATGATAAAAACGGCAAGATACAAAAGATACTGGAGAAGATGAGAGACTGAGTTGAATTTATTGAGTTTTTGACACATCAGTGTGGTACAGGTTTATGCCTCATCTTTTAACCTTAAAAACAAAACCATCAAAGACAGGGTAATTTGCTCTTAATTTGGGAAATACAGGGCAAGTTTTTTTCCGTTAAATGCATCACATAAGTAAAAGCAGGAGTAAAGGGCTAGTTGGCCCTAGGCTGTACTCACTATGGTAGCAGTATAACAGTTATTTTAATCAAATATGTTCAAAGCGTAATTCTGCATGTTTCTGCTCCTTTTTAGGCTATGTACAATTATCATTTACAATTACGTCTATTATGAAGCAATGACTTCAGCGGAAGTGTTAACGATGAAAAACCTGTTTAGTTAGAATGACAGTGTTTGATAGGTGTGTTGCAATTCACACCAAAAAGGGATGCCATTGATGTAACATAAAAAAATGATAAGGTGAGTTGCATTTCTTTCAACCTATATTAAAATATATTCACATTAGGATTTTGATATCTGCAACACGTTTTGAGAACAGTTGGGACAGGGCCAAGGAAAGACTGGGAAAGCTGTTAAGTGCTTCAAATGACCTCTGGAGCTTTACACTGGTAAGGTTCATTGGTAAAGGTTATAGCTCTGGAAGGCTAAGTCATTTCCAGCTAATGAAGGTCTAATGTTCTCCCTTTTGTGAAAAACTAAGTGGTCAAATAGTCCCAATAGCTTATGACAAAACATTCCTTTACATGTAATTGCAAATAATTAAGAGATTTATTTACAGACCATATCATCATCAAAGGATTAAAAGAATCTAGAGAAATCTCTTAAAAGGGGCAAAGCCAAGAGTCAACATTGAATGCCCATGACCTATACTCTCTCAGGCAGCACTGCATTAAAAACTGGTAGCATTCTTTGATGGATATCATAATAAGGACTGAAAGCAAATAGAAGATCATTGTCAGTTTACAAAGCATGTAGCCAGTATGGTCCCATAAAAAAGAGCGTGGGTACTAGACTTGGCAACATGCTGTCTAGACCTGTATCCCTTTGAAAATACATGCCACATTATGAAGAACAAAAAAGACAACAGAAATTCCCACACTGTTCAGTGACTTAAGCAGTAAATCAAGAAAGAATGAGAGGGGATTTCACATAATACTTTAACAGCTGCTGATAAGAAAAAAATGACGTGGTTCTGTATTTACCTCAACATAGGTTGGAAAAGACTTGTGAATGCACTGTATTCTGTTCCCAAACACCTTCAACCCATGTTCCAGCTATTTTGGAATTGAAATTCGTGTAGGTTCTAGTGATTATTACAGTCTTTTTGTAGAAGTCCTGATACTTAGACTCTAATGTATGATGGCTCTGTTTTACTTCTAAGTAGATTTTGTTTTTAAACTTTCATTAAACTGCTTCAGATTGACCTAGTGAAAGTGGGTTATTTTTAACCTGAGTCATATTCCTTGTATATCTATCATACCTGGCCAATAAAGCTGATTTTGATTTTAACATTCTGAACAAGGGAAGCATACAGAATATCAAGATGACACAAGGGTTAAAAACATATGGTAAGGATCAAATAGGCTTTATTATGCACATCTGCTATAAAAAATCTTTCATTCTTGTTCAGCATTTTAAGTTGTTATATAAAACCACCTACCATCCGTCCAACATGGATCAGGGTCAACATACTCCTCCACTACCTCCACCACAGCGACTTCCTCCACATCAGGTTTAATGTCTATAGTGCTGCCCTCGGACGAACTGGTGTCATCAAGCTAGGACAAACAGAGGTAGAAAGATCAGCTATACTTCTGACTTTGACTGTGAACATCACAGGCTCAGCAGGGAGACGATGGAGTATGTGGACCAGTGCCAGTGCAGAAATGACATTAATTCCCCTCTGGGTTTCTATGCATGACATGATTTATTACTGTAAGTAAACATGTTACATGTAGCAGAGCAAAATCTCCCTTCATTAACTACTCTGCAGAGCTACTGGTGGATCCACAGGGAGGTAATTAAATTTGACTAATGATTGATGGTACTGTTGATCACAGTCACTGTTACGCATACGCATGAAGATTTTAGCTTCTCACTTATTTATTTCTAATTTAAGAACACAAAAATACAGAGTAAAACTCTTGCATTTAATTGGATAAAAGGAGAGACAGTGGACTAAGTCTTAAAGAAGGCAAGACAGCAGACATAATCCACTAAGATATCGGCACTCAGCCACATCCACTTTTTGAGAGGGGCGTGGTCAGACACAGAAAACTATTAACACCAAAACAACCTGTTATGAGCAGGGCTGAAACAGAGGGGTATAAAGGCATGCCTATATACTCCTATATACAAATATAAAGCTGCCAAAAGAAGTCATTTATCAGCATTTGTATATCTTAATTCCAATGCAAGAAGCAGTACTGAATCTAATGAGCTAGACA
The DNA here is from genome assembly GCA_037902135.1 of Cetoscarus ocellatus. Classification (NCBI taxonomy): domain Eukaryota; kingdom Metazoa; phylum Chordata; class Actinopteri; order Labriformes; family Labridae; genus Cetoscarus; species Cetoscarus ocellatus. Next base: position 713,706 of record JBAMNC010000565.1, on the reverse strand, counting down.
CAGAATTCAAGCCAGTTTAAGCTAATTTTCTTGATAGGTACAGACTACTGTTTTCTTTTTTTTTACCAGTTACTGGTTATTAAAAATATGTAAGTAGAACAAAAATATTTTAGTTACATATTTTATTTTACTTTGACAAATACATTAAAGAGGGCTCCACAGAAGCAAGTAGTTGCACTCATAGAGCACAACCCTCAGGGAGAAAATGTGGAAAACCTCCCTATCTTGCAATGTTAACAAATCCTTCAAAAATACTGAAGCCACATCCAGAATCAGATCTCCACCACAATCTTATCACTTCTTTCTTGTTCCATGACCAACATGCCCAAAAGACATTTTATCAAAATACGTATGTTCATAACTTTTTGAGTATACTTCTAAAAAGACAGATAAATAGTATGTAATACGTAACCTACTTGGCAGGGGTAATAACAGCCTATTATAGCTCAACTTTTTGGAAATATTGTTAGTTAATTTTGGCATAGCAGATTTTGTCATGTTTAAAGTGGTCTTTGGCCACCAGTTGCTATGCTTGTCTTAGTACATTTTAAGGTAAGATCCTTCAAAACTGTGTTCTGGGAACATCAGGGACTAATGTTAACTTGATGAAAAGGTGTAAGACATGTGACAGTTAAACTTAGATTTAAGATTAAGTTAATTTTCCACAAAGTCGTGAATTAATCATTGTTTCCCTCAGCTTTGCAGAATGAGATCATGGAGGATTTAAATATCTTAAATTACTTATGTTTTACTTGCAGATTTTGTAAAAGGAGTAACTTATCACAGATTTAGAACTCTTATGCTTGTCTTCAACATCCATTAGTCTTCTATAAATCATTAAGTTAGCTAGTATGCCAGTCAGTAAAACTACATTGAATGAACAGAACCTTGCCCTCTACATTGTTCAGGACAGCAAAATGTAGAAGCGAAATAAGATAAATAATAAACTTTATTCTATTGGCCACATACAGTATTTTGTGCCTCCTGGAGTGGTGGAGAGGTCACACTGTGGCAGTTTGCCTCCACTCCACATCACTGGTAAAGGAAATACTGGCCATGAGCTTTGACCCTTGCTGCATTAAATGTTTACAATGTTAAAAAATTCACAAAATATAAAACATGTCAGGCTGTAAAGTGCTGAACTACAAAGAGAAATCATAACCCACTGCCTTTCCTGACATATTTCTCATTATTTACTAGTATGACAGACAGACGGACATGTGTAGAAAAGCATAAATAGAAACATTTTACAGGAATAAAAAGCTTTCTTTCTGCTTAATTTTTGCCTCAATAATGTTTAATTAGTGTATTTTATCAATCTCTGTCCTGGCCTCCAAAGAGGTGTTTATTTTTTTCTGCCATCTTGCACTTATATTATCATCACATTTTCTTAAAAAAAAGGAAATGTGCTGAATTTTGGTGAAGTTCACCTATACTAATAAATCATGTTTTTTTCTCAACAATGGGTCAAGGTGATACAGGGTAAACTAGTTTATGAGCAGCAGAACAAAGACAAGCCTTATTACAATAAACACTCTCAGCACACACAGATGCGCAAACACTGAGCCACTTCAATTCACAGGAGAACGAGCACTTTAAAATCTTAAGTCGTCAGCAAAGGCTGCATTCACATCCCTCTCTGCTCCCTCTCCCTTTCCTCTTTCTACCAAACAGCCGGATGGATTCCTGCTTCTCTGATTGGCTGTCAGCAGCTCTGTCTGTGTCCGCTCCCTGCAATGTACCCTGTGGCTGGCTGTGGTGCAGGGACGATCATTGTGTGTGGTTGGTGGAGGGGACCCAGTGGAATAGCAACCTGGTGCAGGTACAGTAGTGCTGCTACTGCTGCTGCTGCATTTTCTGCTCTCTCTACCACAAACCAGGTCAAGGTGACCCATGAATCAGACTTCTCAGCTCTGGTTTACCCTTCTTACACATAAGTACTAAACAGTGAATGTTATCTTCCAGGTTCTTTCTCCATGTCAGGACTGCTGCTGAATCTGCCTGTTTACAGTCACCACTCAGGCTCTTTGCTACAGCTCTGTTTTGTGAACGGATGATCTACAATGTCCAAACAACAGGGAGAAAAACCTTAGGTCACTTCAGCACTGCAGCTCAGGAACAATCTGCTAAATGTATCAAAATATGCAGCAAGAGCAAAAACACACTCCATACATGTCTCTACAAGTAGTATGGGAGGAAGCCTTCAGTTATCAGGCTCCTCTTCTTTGGAACCATTTACTGACCACAGTTTGAGAGGCAGACACTTTCTCTACCTTTAAGGTTAGACTTAAAACATCCCTTTTTTAAAAAAGCTGTCAGTCAGGGCTGGGTCAGGCCTGGACCAGCTCATAGTTAAGCTGCAATAGGCTTGGACTGCCAGGGATTTGGCACCCTAAGTTCCTCCCTCTCTATTTCTCTCACACTCTCTCTATGTCATTGCCCATTTTTTTTTGCTCCTGTACTCGTCTCTGGTTCTTGTCCTGTAGGCGGCTTAGGACTGTTGGTGTGGACGGCCTGCTGCTGTGGACTTATAAAAGAAAACAAATATTTGAACTTTCCTTTAGTGCCATTACAATATTCATTACAGTTCCTGGTATTAACTTCAGAGAGATCAACAAAATTATAAACATGGTAGTTCCTGCAAACTACACACATATATTAGTATGACCTTGACAAACAATCATGAATAACCTGTTGCTGTGGACCTGCTGGACTCCAAGTGTTTTATCCTAAATCATCCATCAACAGAAATGACATCATTTAACATAATTCACAATTTGAGACTGGTTAAACCCATTTTAATTGCAGTTTAACTAGATGCTGCTATATTAATCAACATCATTCCTCTCTAGTTTATAATCATCATAAATGTTAATGTTAATATTAGAATGACCTCTCTCTGTGGTTGTTAGTGATTATTCCTCCATAATAAATGCCTTTACAACCATACAGACATGAAGAGCCCCCTGAAAATGAGATGCTACATCTTTAGGGGCTAACCTCAAATAAGTCTATATTCGGCAGACACAAATATGATGAGGACAGATTTATGATCTGGGCATCCATGGTTATGTCACAATCAAAAGTTCTTATTTTTAGTCCCTTGTCTCTGCCTGGATAGATACATCTGTAGATGAATGTATATGTATACAAGTATATATATGGATATATTTATGTGTGTGGGTGTGTGTGTGTGTGTGTGTATGTGTATCTATAAAATGAATACTTTACTACTCTATTGTAAAGTACCTTGAGATAACACTTGTTATGAATTGACAAAGAGAGACAAGGAAAAAAGTAAATAACATGCACGCACACAGACTTTATACATCACCTTCTACTATGGAGTCATCATTTTGGGAAGTGTAATTGTATCACTTCATTTGTTCAGAGCCAGCAAGAGCAAGTCCCAGCCTAAAGGTCAAATGCATCCTCCCTCTACTCACTCAATAGCCTGCATATCTACTTTGAATATTATTAAATTATGTAAATAATGATGACATTATTTACATAATTTAGGCCTTCCATGCTTAAATCTCAGTCTTTAAACAACTCTTTGCACAAAGAATAAATAAATAAATATCATGAAATCTACTAGAAGTGCTAAAAGAGCACAAACCTCTCCCAAGGGATTTCCAACACTGTCTGACTAGTTATCGTTACAAATGAGGGAAACTGTCCTATCTCCCACTGTTAACAAATCCTTCAAAAAATTCCGGGATCCACACCCAGATTCTGATCACGACCAAAATCTTATCACTTTTTCCTTATGCCAACATTCTGTAATTAGTAAAAATGTGGGAAACTGCCCTATCTCTCTTGTTAACAAATCCTTAAGCAAATTCCTGGATCCATACCGACTACAGCCAAAATCTAATCAATTGCCCCTCAGCCCATTTCAGTCCTATCCTAAAAAATGTCATCAAATTCTGTTCATAACTTTTTGAATTATCCAGTTGACAAACAAACCAGCAAACACCAGCAAAAACAATCTCTTAAGCAGAGGTAATAAATGTTTCTATATTGTTATTTATTTGGTCATCGCTTCTATAACAAAACCTCTCCTGTATAATGCTTCATTGATAATTTTTGTTATTAATATCCTTGAAGAGCATTTTCTAGCTTTGGTTCTTAAAAGTATGCTATGACTAAATAAACAAATAGTAGTCAAAAATTATTTGTATGACATAAAAAATAGCTAAAATCTACTTTAATTCTGTATTCATTTTATTAAAATAAATGCTGTTGCTTGCAACTGAGTTTCAAAAACCTAAATGTTGGCATACGCCTCTGTTACTACCTCAGAACAAGGAATGAAAAGAGGATCAACTCCTTCCCCTAATTTGGTCACGTGACATTCACATAGGAGGCAACGCATCACAGGGGCATAAATTTTATAGCTTGAAACAGCAGTGTAAATGGAGCTAAAGAAACATCAAAATGATTTCAGTTAGCTTCATACCAAACTAAAAGCCTCACACAGGGGCTTCAAATTACATACACCTTCAATAAGCTTTTAAAGCAAGAGCACGACCGCCAATCTCAGCCATCTCTCCTTGATGGCTTCCTCTAATCACTGTTTCTTACTCACATCTTTACTGTTCTCCACATCCGATTCACTGCTGAAATCCTCCGTGTTCAGGTTTTCAAAGTCCGACTCGCCAACAGCAATGGGAACACAGACGGTAAGGTTGGGGTTGTGGATGAAGGACATGTAATCCTCATCAATCATGTACTTTCCCACACTGCTCCCGATGCCGCTGGTTGTTCCATTGCCATTTTTAGCATAGTCCAGTTCTCGGTTGATGTCCACAGTGTGGTTTGCTATGCAGTTCAGCTTCTTCTCGTACATTTCGTCCAGCGGCTTCTGTTCATCCTCTATGGGCTGATATGGAAGAGAGGAAGAAAGAGAAAAGAGGGCCAACAAGGATGCTACATGAAAGGAATAAACAAACATTTAAACAAAACAGTTTAAGATAATTAACCCTTTTGTAGTCGTACACCCTACATAACCTAAGGTGTCCAAACTATTTCACTGCGGGCAACATGCAGAAAAATGCAAGGATGGCCAGGCCACCTTGATACAATCCCTTTAAGTACATTTTATTGAGAAAAAAACAGATGTAAAGCACCTAACATCACAGCTTTCCATCAGTGACTTGACATAGCAAATGGTTAATCATTGAGGATACTGGGTTGGGCATCAGATTTCAAGAGGCTGTTTGGGCCTGGCAACCACTGGGTCCCTGCTCAGGAAGAAGACAAAGCTTCTTGCAGCAAAAAGGGTACACACTAAAGATCACCTTAGGGATGCAACAAATAATCATCTTAGTTGACAAAATTCGACAACTTAAATGGTCAATGACTGATTTGGTAATCGGGTAGTCAATAAATTAGGTCATCCCATGTTTTAATGCATGGACATTAAATTGTTTTCTGGAGCTGATTATTCAGCAGGGTGAGTCCTCTTCCTGTCTTTGATGGGGCAGCATCTTCAAACAGTGGCCACAGCGCATGAGGAAAACAATGTAATGTATCAGAGGTTCCTGTAAGGCTACCGCGTCCTAAACATTCATTTCTCTCAGCCTATTTCATCCTCTACACTGAAGACAAAGGAGTTAAACATCCTCACATCAGTCTCCATTGTGCCTCCAGACACACTGGAGACTGATTTGTCTGTGCCAAGGCTGAAGTTGCAGAGCTAATGGGGTTAAAATTGTGGCTCTTAAATTATTAGAGCTAACCCCATCCCCATCAACAGCTGCCTCGAGCAGACACAAGTGTTCCCTCACATACTGCACCATAGAGACCGGGCAGATTACCGCTCACAGATAAAAATAAACATTTTTCTCTCTATTTATCACTGTAAAAGATCATGTTTTGCGCACTTTATGTGACAACGTAACTTAAACTTTCATTTATCGTCAATCTGTTTTTACTCAGGAACAGTTTGAAAAACGTATGTGAAAAGATCTTCTTTTTTTTAATTTAACGGCCTTTTGGTATTAGAATATGACAGCACTGCACAAGCATTAAAGGAAAAAGGACTTTGAACATCACAGTCACAAATCATAATAGTATCTTTAAAAGTCAAAATTAAAGCCATGCTGTGTTTTTCCTTTCTCTTACATTGTAGTCGTCCTCCACTTATCTTATTCTTCCTCCTACCACTAAACAGTAGAGCAAAGTGTAATCATATTGATATACAAGTAGTGGTTACCTGGAATCACATTAAAATGAAATCATCCATGTTAAGGTAGCAATAGTTATGCTTAGAACATGAGAAATGTTTCCCTATAATTAAAATCAAAACTGCACATTTTTAGTTTGAAAGAGCATGGTCAATTATAAGAAGTTAATAAAAAGAAGATCAATGAGTGTGGCATCATTGTTTGATATTATAGAATACTAAAATAACTTAGCCATAATAAGGCCAACTAGGTAATTGTGGGGGAAAACTAAACACCTGGCTAGTCCACTAATTGACCAAATAGTTGAGTAGTCGGTGACAGAAATATTCATTTGTTTATCCCCATTCATGCAGAAAACAGGAGCAAACTACACAAAAGTCTCAAACTTTGGCATTTCGATTTTAAAATAATTGGTGCATTATGCCTATAAAATGATTTTAGGAGAGCAGTCCTACATTTCTGGTAACACTTGTATTGCATATTCTCATGTATTGATTAATAAAAAGTTCTACAACAAAGCATCTGTCCTATCAAATTTCTTTCTCTATTGCTGCCACTTAAGACTTGATAAAAGATAACTTAATTTGGTAAACTGCTCAATTCTAAACTTTCCATACGCCTGTGATTAAAAGAAATGAGTTGGAGATGCTCATAGATGAAGATTTAAAGAGTACCTTTTTGAGCACTGTAGCTACCAGCATCCGCATGTTAGTCTTGAACCAGGCAATCCCAAACTTGATGCGGTTGACTGCCAGCTGAAGGTTGTTGGGCTCACCATCATCATCTGTGGCTGCCAGATTGTCTGCGCTGAATGAGCTCAGCAGCAAGGCCAGGAACAAGTTCAGCACCTTGCATAAAGAATACCAAAGACCAACTAAATGGATGGTTCACCAGAAGAAAGAATAATCAACAGTAAAATCTATGCCTTATCTTACCACCAGATTTCCAATGACCATGACCATCATGAAGACAATTAGGCACATGGACTGTCCCGCCACCTCCATACAGTCCCACATGGTTTCAATCCACTCGCCACACAACACCCTGAAAACAATCAGGAAGGAGTGGAAGAAGTCGTTCATGTGCCAGCGAGGCAGCTCACAGTCCTGGGCAATTTTACACACGCAGTCCTTGTAGTTTTTGCCGAACAGCTGCATCCCGACCACGGCAAAGATGAAGACGATGATGGCCAACACAAGGGTCAGATTACCCAGAGCGCCCACTGAATTACCAATGATCTTGATCAACATGTTGAGGGTGGGCCATGATTTGGCCAGCTTGAACACTCTTAACTATAACAGGAAAAAGAGAGGGGAGTTTTTTATTATTCAATCTGGAATAAATACTAAAATATCCCTTTCAGTGTGGAGCAGTGCATCCAACAGTTTAGGCCAAAGCAGCGAAACAGAATAAAAACTGATTCTATGGAAATTGGAGAAACACTTTTGAGTAAAAAATTTAATTATAAACAATCAGCAAATGTACAGCATGATATGAGCTTGCAAAGGGAGAGACATCCTCAACAGAATCGTTTGGGTGGATGACAGAGAGGACGGGAGCTGAGTGTCAACTGGACTAACAGTGGAAAGGTAAAAGGTCTGCGTGAGACCACACCCTCCATTATACTGTAGTTACTTTGCATTGTAAATGTTCAAACAATAAATCAAATTAAATACAGACTTTGTGACAAATCATTTACAATATCACATATAGCTTAAATGGGCTGCACGGCTGTACTGGGGCAGCTGCCTCACAGCAAGAGTCTGGGGTTCAGCTTACTGTAGGGTCGGTCTGTGTGGCGTTTGCATGCTCTCCCTGTGTATGTGTGGGTTGTTTTGTATTTTACACCTCTCTCAACTTGTAAGGGGAATTGGTGACTCCATATTGCACACAGTTTTTAAGTGCAAGAGTACCTAGTTGTGAAAAAACCCCAGCTTCACACAAATTGGGACTAATAAAAGATAAACATTCAATTATGAATATTTATCTAATCCAGGAATGGGCGCCACATTACCCCCCCTTACTCAATGCGACCCAAAAGTCCATTTCAAATCCGCAAACAATCAAACATACAAAAAAGAAAACCATAATGAAAAATGAAAAATCCATAGTATTTCAGTCTAATTTTTCACACTGACACCCTGTGTGGGCAAAGTGCATTATCATACAAAAAATGGGAGGAAAATCTATAAGGTAATTTTATTATGTTCTTTACAGGAAATTAGTGTATTTAATTTTCCGTAGGGTTTTTGGTTAAAGGTTTTTATGAGGCATTGTCAATGTATTTGGAAAAAAGTCAGTCAAATGACCTTTGATATCCATAAATAACCATGATTTTTACATCCGCAATCTTGGCCAGGTTGCTTGTTGAATAAATGTTTATTCTCATGAGAAATTACTAGTTAAGCAAAAGTGAAATAAATACAGTAGTAACCAAACTTGCCCATCCCTGATCTAATCAGTCTTACAACTGCACATGAGAGGCATAATGAGGGTACAGATCTAGACAGACCCTCCTCCGCTTACCAATCTGAAGGACCTGAGCATTGACAGACCCTCCACATCAGACATTGCCACCTCCACTAAACTCAGAGTCACAATGAAGCCATCAAAACAGTTCCAGCCTCCCTGGAAGTAGTAGTAGGGATCCATGGCAATCAGCTTTGCAAACATCTCGCCAGCAAAGATACCTGTGAAGACCTAAAATAGACAAAACATATGAACTTAGCAGTTTCCATCATTGTGCTGATGCTGTTTTTATAATAGAAACACTACAGAATTTGTCTTGTGGGCTGAGTTTAACTACAAATGGGGCAATTTCATAAAAACAACCAAGATGGCTGCCATTGATCCAGGATTTTTCAAAGTCCACTGTCATGTCAGTATTAAAGGACTGAATTGGACTTCTATTAAGCACAAATACTGACAAACAGCCATCTAACATTGTCCTCTCTCTCTGTAATAAAGTTACTGAATTCTCTTTAAGTTTAACATTTCTTATTCTTTAAAGACATTTTTTATATTCATATATTTTAACCCCTTCAAATCATTTTATCCATTAATCAGACTGATTTACATTTTTCCCATTCAGTCTGTTAATTTATAAACCAGTGTTATTTGAATCAGTATGCATTTTAAGGACTTATCAATTATTTGGCCAACACATTTCTGTTTGTGTGACAATGTGTCTTATCTGTGTTTTTCGTGTATTGAAGTGAATGCTTTTGCCACTAAGAGTCAGATACAGATCTTACATTTTCAGAGACTTTAGAAAATATTTTGGAAAAGTTCAAGGATTTTTTCAGATTTTTCTCATGAACACAAGTTTCAACAGCAAAAAAAAAAAAACATTGTGAAAAATTGAGTTTGTTAATCTCTAAAAAAAAATATTTTAAAAATTAACTCCGCTTCTAATTGTGTAAAGCTTGTATCCTTTTGAAAAAAAAAGAATTGACAAGTTACATTAAAAAAAAATCATTCCAATTAATTAAACCCCCTTACACATGACCTACACCTGTCAAACCTGTCAAATTTGAATCAGCGCCCCCTAATGCTACTGTCTACTGTAACAACTTGCTCTGTAAAAGGTTATGTTCAGTAAATACACTTTACTCACAGCATTATGTCATTCCTGGCTTTTGTGGCTTTATGTATAAAACTCAGCTCATGTAAACAGAAAATATGCTATGCAAGGTTTTTAATACAATTTTATGACATTTAGTCTTTGGTATAAATTTGCATAAAAAAAAATACATGTAGAGGTTTTCTATTTATTTTTTTATACCTGTTATTGCACACATACTCCTTTTATGGGGCCCGCAATGCAAATCTTTTAGTTTTAACAAAGAGTCTAAGGCATTATGATGAAGAAAAAAAATGCTTTTATTGTACTGCTCAATTGAAAAGCTCTCTCATGATAAATGTTGGTAAGTGGACAAATATTTTACTATTTATTGTGCCTATAATTAACTCTGTTTACCCAAAATAATTACCAACCCTGTGGGTTTTTGTTTGTCATCTCCTGTCACAAATTAAATAAAAAAAACATTTTCCATGAATTCACATACATGAAGAGAAACCACTTTGTCAGGATTTCAGAGGAGGGAAGTGAGGGGAGATCCACTTTACTGTCTCTTTTTAAAAATGTGTTATGTGGTATTGTTTGTCTGTGTAAGGTTAGTAATAGTTAGCATGGGTTTTTACAGCAAAGACAAATTTGGTTGAAGAAAATTACACCTTTCTAAGTGCATTTACTTAGCAGGGTGGAAAGTCATCAATAAAATTAAAGGTCAATATCAATCATCAATCAGTTCTTGAGTTCCACCAGCCCAAGTTCCTGGTAGCTCACATGTTATTTAACTTAAAAAAAAAAAAACACACAATAAATGCATTCATAATTTCACCAAGGTCTCAAAAGTCAATTCTGGCCAGGGAGGACTCACTTACTTACTTATTGGCCTACTATATTAATGGCCCAATATCACAACAAACATACATTTTCTCATAATTTAAAAAATCCTTTGGCAAAACCGAGAGCAGCAGGAAAACAAACTGTTTTACTTGTGTTGTATTTTATTTGAAAAATGCTGATTAAAAACAGGCCTAGATTAGCTGAGTATGAGCACTCTTCTGACAGGACAAGGTCACAGAGCAGCATGTCCATTTGTCATTTTGTGATACTCTGTAGTATTCTGAGCATTTACACTCACCATCCACCCTACAGCTTATGTTGTGCTCTTTACTGCTGCAGAGTGCACCCAGTGATTCATTTTGCACCATTCATCAGACCGATTCCTCTAACTTCAGTTCCTGTTTTATTCCTGACAGGATGCCAATCCCCATGACCTTATTTCCTGTCTTAGTGTTGGTTTGGGGCCAATACTGCCGCCCTCGGACAGCTGTGCAGCATATAGATCCGACAGCAAGGGCAGAAGATTGACAAATCAAAATGTCCGCTGCACTTTCATTAATATGTACTAACCAGTCCTCTAAAAATCAAGCCTGAAAGTGTCCGAGTAAGGAGAGAGAGTTAGTTGGTTGAGTCGAGGTTGGAAGGATGCAGCAGAAGCAGAAGAGTGACCTGAGTGTGTGTGTGTGTGTGTGTGTGTGTGTGTGTGTGTGTGTGTGTGTGTGTGTGTGTGTGTGGGGGGGGGGGGGGGGGGGGGGGGGGGGGGGGGGGCGGGGGTTGGGAGTAGTCTGGCTGGCTGCATTAAAACGGAAATGAATCATTAATTTGACCCCATCAGAGTCCTATACTCACTTTGGCTGTGTGTACTCTTAAGTGCATATACCACTGTAAGTAGGTAAGACAAACTAAACTGGAAAAGCTTCAGAAGAGATGCATGAAGGCATCAAAAGTTGCGTAGAAACTACAATGAAGAGCAATTTCTCACCAGGTTTCCTGTAGCCAGGACGTTCTCAAAGTGCTCAGTCATGGGGTAGTGCTCCATGGACATGAAGAGGGTGTTGAGGACAATACATATTGTGATAGCCAGATCAACAAATGGGTCCATGACAATCAAGTAGACTATGTGTTTGATCTTCAGCCAAAGGGGGCAGCACTCCCAGATGAGGAAGACGTTGGCAAACTTGTACCAGCAGGGAGGACACTTTCTTTGAGACTCCTCCAACTCTGTAGGGTAGGGTGAAGAAAACAGAAAACAAAAAAAAAAAAGTCAACCAGGGGGGGCATTTACATTAGCCAACATATTCACTAATGACAACTTATAAAAACACTTCATTTTATTCTTAAATTAAAGTAATCCCAAAAAAAAAAAACATCTGGATTTTGAGTTCTTTTAAACAATCTTTTTAGGTTCAAAGGACTAACTCTCACCCTGCAGCTTCCTCAGAGTCAAACAGTATGGATATGAATTTAAAGATTTGAATACCCTCCTCATAAGCAAACTCATCTCTGATTGGTTGATGGTGATTTAAGGTAAGCAAGAACGAAACAGCTAATAAAAGCTAAGATTTTTCACCCTCGATCAGTGTGTTGGTGACCATGCTCATCTGACTGTTGGCCCTGTCCTTCCCTTTGAATGAGGAGTTGAGCTGATCCACAGACACCATGAGAGAGCCAGAGTGCTTCTTCTTGATCTCCACGTCAGTCGTCTGTACTCAGAAAGAGGAATTATGGAAGTCAGATACGTCATCACAGATACCGAACACCAAAAACTAAAACACTCGTACTGTTAAGCTTTGTTAGGAATTAATTATTCTTGGAGTCTAATTAGAAGACAAAAATGTACCGAAATGCAAAGCAAAAACCACTCACAAAAATTAAATCTGTCAGTCCTAACATTTTCTGACACTACACAACAGTAAATTCTCAAGTAATAGCCATAAGAAACAAACACGAGTAAAGAACAGGATCCTTTCACCATTAGCTATACAGGCTTCCATTTATTCCAAATTTCCCCCATTTTCATTAACATTTTGATACAGTATGTACGCATTCTTGTGGTAATGGACTTTATTTGAGAATTCACAGTGTAACTTCTGATTCATTCATTTTCTACTGTGCAGAAAATACCTGAAATCCTCATCAAACAACAGCGCTTAACTGCATGCAACTGCATGCACTTCAAGAACAGAGGGGAAATCATGACAACATTTGCTGCTACACCATGCTACATTTTAAAAAAGGTAAAAGACAAAAGCAGGTATCTTGGTTGAGAATTAAAGAGGAGGCTACCATGCTAGCTTGAATGAGAAGAAATATTGTAAAAGGAAAAAAAAGGTTTTGATTTGTTCTTGCACCATCCAGTGGCTCAGGAGCAGAGGATAAATCATGAAGGAAAAATAGAGTGTGAAAGTAGATTAGAGGGTATTAAGTCAGGCCTGATATGGGAAAATCTTACAGAGCAGATCATTAAAAGAAGTGAGTTGTTTTTCCAGTTACATGATTAAAAACCCATTTATGAATGAATATGATTGTATGTAATTAATCCTGATGATGAAATTGTTAGGTAAACAAGGGAGGATTTTATGTATCTTTGCTGTTAGATATAAAACAATGAGCTGCTAATCATGGATTTGTGAGGCTGTTAGTTTATGGATACTGTTTCAGTTTATCAGCCTTTAAAACATAAAAATTTCCAGCTGGAGAGGGTTCAGGGTGGGACTGTAAGTGGCAGAATAAGATAAAATAATAGGACAGAATCTAGATATTCAGGGGAGGAAAAGGGAGCTTAACCAAGAGCCAAAAGGGTAAGAGGTGGTAAAGGAGAAGCTGCAGAGACCAGGGCCACCACCATCATGCCTAAACTGTATTGGTGTCCCATGGACGTCCTTACACTGTCATCAGTGGCTGCCTTATCTATTTTCACCTCAGGCAGAAGCCGTCTGCCGGGCCCAGGGCCGATGAGAGACACAACGCCATTGCAGTCCACCGTGCTGTTCCTCTTCCCTCCAGAGTGGGGTGCCAGTGGGTGGATGCGTGAAGAGCCCTGGCTGTAGCCACTGTAGCTGTTGCGACGGTAAGGAATGAAGAGGGAGCCTCGACGGTCCTCGCTCTCCTCCACCGTACTGTGCTCATCATCTGCAAACTCATTCTCTGAGCCCATGTCCTTGGAGCGGCCTTTGAAGCTGAAGATGCTGCTCCGGCTGTTGTGGCGCGACATGAAGGGGGAGCCTGGGATACTTAGGAGTGACTGGAGAGCGAGAAACCACAAAAGAAGAGAGAGAGAGAGAGAGAGAGAGAGAGAGAGAGAGAGAGTGAGAGAGAGAGAGAGAGAGAGAGAGAGAGAGAGAGGAGTTATTAAAAACAGCAGGATACTGTTGATGTGTAAATGAGGGGATGATAAGTGGTAAAACACATACTGAACAAAAGAGAAAAAAATAGGACCAGGAGGAAAATAAATGTGTTTAACAGTGATGCATCAACTGTGACAATAAGGGCAGATGCCAATAGGGATGCCAGTATTTTCCTAAGTACATTTTTTTCATAATTCTTCCACAATGCCAACATTTTCTTTCACATTTAATCATGAAAACAGATCTCAGAATCTCCAACAGGTAATTTTTACTGCCCTTTAAAAAGAAAACTCTCAGAAGTGGGATGTGCCAGATGTAAGCATTCACCTGACCACTAACCAGAACAAATAAACATCTGAAAATGATATCTGTTCACCCACATTAACTTGCTGTAGGACAAAGTTTATAGAGAAGGGCCAATTATTAGCCAATAACTGATGTTTGAAGCGATAGAACCGATGTTGATGTGCATCCCCAGTATTTAATTTGATCAAATGAAAAATAATGTTGAATACAATAACCAAATGACATTTAGGACATTTAGCTGCATGATTTAGCCAAATGATAATCCTGTTATTGAGATTAATGCCAAGATCATGGCTGTTTATCATAAGTACTTATCAGTATTAGGAGGAATAGTTACATTTTTGTTTAATTCTTAAACATTTGTCATAAGAGAATCTTCAAAGAAAAAGGTCTCACAAATGACCTTGAGCCATAATAGAGAAGCTGGTGCTTTACAGAAAAGGTTGATTGATTGATTAATTGATTGGTTGATTGATTGATTGAGATAATCATTAAGATGACTTCATGATGAGTACAGCAATTGAATTCTGTTTAAAAAAGAAGAGGAAAAATGGGGCTTTAGAAGGAGCTGTAATTTGATTTTAACACATTTCCTCACAAAGTTTATAGCGGAAAAAAGTTTCCAGGAACAGACCATGACTGCAGAATGATAGACTGATGTTTCTTTCTGTTTAGCCTTGACCAGTTGACAAGTAAAAGCTACATTTATTAATTAAAAAAATAAATATGAGGGATTCTTTTAAAGACATATCTGTTGTCAAGAGGAAGCAAATGACATGGTGGTTTCACACTGGATGTGTTTGGCTAATACATGTCAGCTCAGACTCAGGACACTGTGGCTTTCATACCAGGAATGTGTGTGTGCTGCGTCGTGGCTTTAACAGTTTATATCTTTTTTTGTGACATATTCTGCTGGGGACACACATTTGTAATGAAAAAAGGTAAAAAAAATTGCTCTCCATTTTCCTTGTTCTTTCTGTCTCGGACACAGAAAAAAAATAGGTGAGCTTTGTGTTCTCTAGATTTTCAGTCTGAAAGACACATATGGGAGATGCAGGGCTTGCTGGCAGGCTCTTGCTAGCAGTCTGAAAGCTCTTACTTAATAACATGTTTGCTAAAATAAAAACACACACTGCTTCCATCACACGGGTAAAATGCATCCAGTGAACATCGGCCCTTAAGACTGTCCACATACTAACTCTCTAACCTCAGAGGATTCTGACTGTGTCTGCTGCCATAACCCTGCCTGTCAATGAATTTCACCTCAAAAAGAGTTTGATAGAAAGTTTAGGAAGCACCACTTTTAATCCCTCCACCAGACAGCAGATTAAGATAAAGTTTCTCCACAGAAGTGACAAACTGACCTTTTATTTGGAAGAGAGAAACTGAGAAACTAACATATTCTACTGTTGGGGATATACTGTACATATTTACTGAAACAAGGGAAATTTGGTTCCATATTTTATATTTTCCTTTATAGTTTGGCCAAGACAGGTGCACAGCTTGAGATGGAATATACAAGCCTCCCTTTTTTTTAAGACTTTCAGCATGTGAAAAATTCACTTTAGGCCAGCAGTCTTAAAGCTTAAAAAACATGCTTGTTACGCTGCTAAGCTGCATCCAGTGTAGAACTGCCAAATCACTCATCAAGATGACCACTAGTGGAAACCCAGCTTCTGGCCAGATCAAGCACTTGTGAATATATCATTAATTCATTTATAAAAATCATACCAAATCAAACCCAAACTTCTTCTACTGTTGTATTTTGCTCTGAAACTTTACCTGGTTCATGATGGATGTTTTTCGTCCCAGTCGGCTTCCTGGAAAACGAATAGTGCTTTTCTTGCTACCATCATCAGACTCCGACTTAACAACCTTTTCACTGTCTCCCTTTTCTTTCTCTTGCTCTTTCTGGCGCCATTTCTTCTTGCGATTTCGCCGTTCCTTGGCACTCTTGGAGCTCAGCTTGGACACCTCAGAGGAGCTGCGGGACAGGTGCCCTCCTCCTTCATCCTCTAATGCAGCTTCAGACACTGTACCTGCCGAAGTTGCCATTGCAGCGGCCTGAAAGACAAGAAAAGGACAACACATGAGAACCATCAACTAAAACATGTGGACAAGTATATGCATGCTGCAGAGAATGAGACCAACTTGGGTTTCTTCCTGCTGCTTCTTGAGCTGCTCCAGCATGGCTTTGAATTCAGCCTCTTTCTGCTCTGCCTCCTCAATAGTTGCCTGGTTCTGTTCTTCATAGGCCATGGCCACCACAGCCAAGATCAGGTTGACCAGATAGAAAGAACCCACAAAGATGACCAGCACAAAGAAGATCATGTAGGTTTTTCCTGCAGCACGTAGAGTCTGGCAGATAGACACACAAAAAACAGTAAGAATCCACCCCTTTAAAGCTGGATTAGTAATGTTAACCTGGAATCTTTTTTGTTGTTGAATTGGTTGATATTATCCTTACATCCTTGTTTAATGAACACTTTTAAATGAACACGTGTCTGTAAGCCTAGATATCTTCATCAAATCACCACCATAAGACTCTGGTGGACACAGCTAACCAAATACCCACACTTTTTAGATCTGCATTCATGTCTTGTGGCACACATTATTTTTTGCACTAGTATCTGAGAAAAAACTAAATGATACCTAACCCTTAGTGTTACATTGCCTGTTGTATGCCACGCATTGCTTTATTTTAGAGCATATGTGAAGCTGATGTGCTACATGGACACAGGGAATGCATGGTGGCTATCATGCATTTGCTAAGTTAGGAGTAATTATTTATCTGTCATTACAGGTTTGATATTTTGCTGGATACATTTTTAACTATTTTTTTAACAAAAACATGGGGCTATGGTGTGCCATGTACACTTTATGAGAGGGGCGAGGTCAGTTGCAGCTCCTCGGGATTTACACTGAAACAGGCTGTTCTGAGCAGGGCTGAAACTGAGGGGTTTAAAGGAATAAAAACTTTTCTGGAGACCATTTAGACCAGAGTGAACTTGTTGCCGAAGCTTAAAGGTGCAGGAAGAGTCTACAAGAAAGGGTTAAAATGGTAAATGGTATAGTTCTTTTCTAGTCATATGACTACTCATAAGCACTTGAATATTGCGTTTTACCTTTACCCATGACCACCAAATTTATACACTAAGAGCACATGTTATTGTTTAAGCTGTCAATCAGAATATGTTACTCACATTTGCCCTTTATAAATATCCATTTACAAAGGGCAAATGTAGCACTGAAACTGCAGTGGGAGAAATCATGGGTAGGGTGTTGTGCTTAAAAACACATCAGCATGACTACAGGAGCTGGGTGTTCTCCCTGGACCAGTTAGCAGATGAACATCTCTATGAATAGAGCCACCATTATTCCATGAGGAGAAATCAGCTGTTAAAGCAATGTTAACACTAATCATCTCTGCCATGCTTGTTAAGTTGGCTGGTTAACTTTAGTCTGAAAGAATCTGTTCATGCATTGTAAATACCATGAGTACAGTGCATGCAGACAGACAGGCAGGTATACTTTTCGTATGGGTCAATGATCCAAAAGAATACTTTAAATAACTGCAATATTCTCAGACCTCAGATTTTTCTGGACGTAGTGTTTTTTTTTTCTAATTGCTGTCAGTATAAGAAAGATATCTCAAAAACTATAACAAAAAGCTAAAATTAAATATTTTTCTCTACCGAAAGTTAACATAAAAACTAATGCTTTAAAACAGACTTACAAGCCTATTTGTAGGGGGAAAAATGTATTTTTTTTTGTATTGAGGGTTTTTTTTTTCCTGTTATTTTGTCAGAGCTCTTTAAAGTATATCTGGTCAGGTTTACAGAAGTGATAGTTTGCTATTGTGGCAGTTATGAAGCAAGTCTGAAGGAGGATAAAATAAATGCTAATTTACTGCATATTCTGTTCATACATATGTATCCATAAGACAGACAGAAAGTGAAAAGGCTAAAGAATACTGAGATACACTTATTCAATCTTCATTTTGCACAAGGTCAAAGGACAAAATGAAATCACCTTGCTTCAGTGGAAATGCAAACATCATATTTCAGAATTTCATTTTCTTCCTGCATGATAGACAAGAGCCATTTCCGCTGGTTATAGTCACATACTCCAAGCTCTAGTTTTTTGTTCAGCTGTCCTTCCATTCATTGCATTCAAAGGGCAAATGAAGTGAGAGGGGAGTCGCTGAGAGGCACTTTTGCTGATTCATTCAGGTATAAGGATGAGTATGTGCGTACTTTTTCATAAAAAAGAAAGACAATATCATGAGGACTGCTTTTTTTTATATATGATGATATTGAAAAACTTTGACACAGACTTGTAAAGGGTATTTTCAAAAGTAAAAGACTAAACTTTATGTAACAAAATATAAAATCTTCCCTTTGACCTAGTATACAAGCTTATTTTTTGAAGAAGGTACAGAAGAATTAAGGACGGCTTTTCTTTACCAGCATGTAGAGATTCTCCCAGAAGTCCTGGGTCATGAGTCTGAAGAGGGTCAGGAAAGCCCACCCAAAGCTGTCAAAGCTTGTGTAACCGTAGTTGGGGTTCCTTCCAGCTTTCATACATGTGAAGCCCTCAGGACAACGTCTGAAAGGAAAACACAGAAACAATTCAGCATAACTGGAGAAAGAATCAGTGCAAACTCAGTGTTTAAAAAGCTTGATTATTGCCTTACTGAGCCTACTGCCAAACAACTTTTTGATCCTTTATCTTTAATTCACAGATAAGAGGATCTGAATTACAGCATAAGTCATTGTCTAATCTATACGTATAGATTAAACAGTAGCTTTAACCAGTGGAAACTTTATGTCAGTTTCCACCAGTAAATTTTTGGCCCCAAGACCCAACACCACGTCCACAATTAGAAACTGCAACCCAAGTTCAGGACTTTTTTAACCACACAAACATAAATTGTTGCAGTTTGGATTAAACCTATGATTAAACAAAGTGATGACATAAAACTTGTTCAACAGCACAACCTTAATAATACAAATGCAGGATATGCTTGCGTACATTTTAATTTACTGCATTTTCCATGATAAAATGTCAAATTTGGTTGAATTCTGGAGTTCTCAAGAGGATAGCACAGTACATAAACCAGTGTTTTTATCCTGAGAAAACAAGACAAGTTTTGGTCTTAAAAATACCTGTTTTTTATGGCAAAAGGAAATAAAATAAAGAGTAAAGATGATACACTAAATAGATACAGTATAGAGATTTTGAAGACGATTTAAATCTAATGTCCCTGACAAACTGGTTAGCTACTTGTCAGCGACAGGACTTTTCGACACTTTAAAAATAATGAGTGGGACAGTTCCAATTGTATTCTATGTTACAGAAATAAGTGTTTAAATCTCTCAAGCTTGTGTCTGCAGACATTTTAAACACAAGCTGTATTGCATCTCAGACATTTCAAGTCAGCATTTTACTCGCAGCACTCTACACTGGGTATAGCTAGAAATGAATGTGGCAGAGGGCTCTAACTTACCCTGAGTCTGAACTATTTCCACATAGAAGAGCATCTAACTGACCAGGGAGGAAGTAGAAATTAGCTGAAAAACAAACACAAAGGACAGGCACATGAATTATTCAGTGGGAAATAATGGATAATATCTAGATATCATAGTTTCGGTCAATATGTTGAATCATTAAGTTAAATAACTTTTTTTTAAGGTTACCATATTTACTTCTACCAAGCAACTTATTAGTTCCATGCTTATTAACTTTTATTCATAAGAATAGAACATACTTATTAAGATAAATTAAGGGAGAATAACTATTCTTGTGAAACGACTTCCTTTTAAAGACGTTATTAAGCAAAGCTAATTAAGATGATTATTCTCCATTCATATACAACAACTTCTTAACTAATAACCAGTAAGCAGTAATTAAGGAAAAAATTAATAGCCTACTAGTTGTACGTATAAGAATAAAAATAAACCATCAATATTGGCTAAAAAGTATCTTGTAAACTACTAACGCGCTTGCTGATGAACAGCTGGTTAGTGGTGAATATGGTGACATACAAATAAAGTGTTACCAAAACTTTATAGAAAGGCAAATTCATGTAAAGACGAATGAGAGCCAAAGATATGTTTTCTGTTGTACATCATGTGTGTAACAACATTAATCTGTCAAGTTTAAAGGTAGTCACTCACTGTCATTCATGATGTACTCATCCCAATCAAAGCCCTTGCTGCCATTTGCAGTGGTTCGCTCAGTCATGTTGATTGGCCAAATTACACACTTTTGTCGCAGGTTCCCCATAAAGAGCTGCAAGCCAATCAGAGCGAAGACGCTGAGACAGAAGACGGTCAGGATCATCACATCCGACAGCTTCTTCACAGACTGGATCAGGGCTCCCACAATGGTCTTCAGGCCTGTCGATTAGTACACGGTAAACACATGTCCACATACACACACATATGTGCACAGAAGCACATTAAGAAAAACAAGCAAACCCACAAACATACACACAACAGCATATGAACTCCAATGCACACAAACATACACACATACAAAGAGGCTGACATTGATAAAATAACTGCAGTTTTTGGTATAGAAAATGCCTGAGCTTATTTTTTATACCAGACTGAGGTCACAAACAAAACAAAAAAAGTCAGGTTAGGTAACATATATCTAATCCTGTATTTAACACTGTGCTGTGCAAGCTCTTACATAAATGTTAACTTGGCAGGCAACAGATACATTCCTTAACACCTACATAAATACTGCCAACCTCTGCACCAGATATTGAATTTCACAGTTTTTGGTGCTTTATCAGTGCATATATAAGTGTTGCCCAACTGACGTTGACTTAATTCTACATGGCCTGACTTAGCTGAATGGCTCAACATTTCTCTACACACAGTCAAAAGTTGGCCAAAAAGTCAATGTGTGTATGCTGCTTTAGATGTTTGTTAATAATTCCATCCCCTATTCTTTCTACTATTAATCAACATACTTGCCGACCTTGTTGTGAAACTACTTCACCTGATTAAGCATAAAATCAAATGATGACTTAAAAACTTTGTATGAAACTATCAAAAAAGGGAAATGACCACTCTGTAAAGAAAAATGTGAGTTAGCAACTGTATCATAGTGTGAATCTCAATAAGACAAAGGTACAAAATTAACCAATTATTATCAGTCTGAAGAAATCTCATTGATTAACGCTCTAATGTGCCAGATAGTAATTACACTGTGGTGAGGGCAGCAGCTGGATACAACTCACCTCAGAGTCTTTCTGCTTTCACAGTGAAGGGAAAAAATAAGGACACCGGTGCTCATCAGAATGACTCATTTCACTTTAAACTATCAGAAAAGTCAAAAGTAATCTGTTCCTTTGCCATCAAGCATTTCATGATGTTACTGTTCTCTCTCACAATTTCTGTTTTCTTTCAGATGATTTACAAGATATTTTTCTATGGTTAAGCTAACAATGTCATCTATCAGGAGATTCTTATTTTCTTTCCCAATAAAAGTTAATTTTAGGGATAAAAAGCATTAAAAATTATCATGATGAAATGATCAGTCCTTTCGCTGACAGTCTCATTGACTATCATTGATTGCAAAGAAACATTGCTATTATTATTTTTTTATTTGTCTTTTTCTTTGTATAACCAGCTAAAACCTTCCAATAGTATCTAAACATTTCTTATTTAGATATTAGTATTAGCAATAGAGAAATGGATGTTTTACACAGCATATTGTGTTTATTTTTATGGTGCTGTTTAGTTACACTTCAGTAAAGCCTGAATTTAAAAAAAATCCATTGAAATCCATCCAATAACAACTCTGAAACCAGTACTGATGTGAACGGCAGAGAACACAGAAATTGGATATTTCTGATATTCAACTAAGCCTATCGTGGGCAGAGAGCAATAACAGCTCTGGTATTCTGGTACTGTAATAACAATATTGTATGCATGTTGCTACAGGGGCTTAATATCTCTAGTCAGTTTGTGCAGGATAACACAGCAGCTCAGAAGAAGAAAGGCATGTTGTCCTGCATCTCTACCTCTCCTGATGGGAGAGACCCTCAGTGGTCTTCAACACTTTTCTTTTTCATGCTATCACAACCTCAATTACCAGGTAGTTTAAGAAAATGAGCTGTCCTTTGTGAAATTAAATAGTCAAAAGTTAAATAAAATAATGATTATTTTCAATGACGTAATGGGATGGATGAATAGACAGTATATCTCATGCACTGCCAGTGCTCCTTTTTATAGTTCTGCTATATTTGAAACTGGAATCAAATGCTGCAGTGTTTAGTCGAACCTCTGTTTGTCAGTGCACTCTCATAAATCACTGTTAATCATTAAAACAACTGAAGAGGCTTTTGCAGACAAAGCAGAAGTAAACAAACATTAACTCTCCCTGATTTCACGGTCAGACTCAGATTTAGCATTTAGAACGGTTTTACAGCCTGAGTCAAACTTAGTGAAAAACAGAGCTGTAGCCCAAAATTAATGTCTGCTGCAGCCATTTCTTGTGTCAGCAGACGAGGAAAACTACTCAGCATGAATGTAAAATGCTGCAAACATGTGTCTCACACATTAGTTAAATGTATAATGGCCAGTTTCAATACCACTGATATCACTGAAGGGATCAATAAGAAGAAAAAAGGCACATTTCAGGCCCTTTAAACCTTTTCTTTTTGATTAATCAGCTAATTATGATCAACTGTTTAGTTCAATATGTAAGAGACATTACTTTACAGCAGGCCTTGCACATTAAGCTGTTTTTAGTTAGTTATATTTTTTTATATTACAAACCCCAATTTCCTTAAGAGTTTGGGCATTGTGAACAAAAAAGTGAACAAAAACAGTATACAGGGATTTTCACATCCTTTTAAAACTATATGGAATTCAACGACAAAAAACGATATTTAACCTCCAACTGATGAACTTTATTGTTCCTTTCAAAGAGCACACACGTTCTGAATTTGTAAACATATTTCATAAAACTATTGAAACATTTGTGAAAAGACAAAGGACATTTTTTGAAAGTTCAAAAAACACCCGAAACACTCCACAGCTCATGTTTTCTTTCTATGGAAGATTTTTAGGCCTTTATTTGACTGTGGTTAAAATCAGACCAAGCAGCCCAAACATGGGGTGAGCAGAGATAAACCACTAGGCCATCTGCACCCTGCAGGTGAGGATAACTGAAAACAGGTGATAGTTTGATGATGAGGAGAGCACTCCTGAAATGCACTTTTATTTACAATCAACAATAGCACAAGGCGCTTTACTTTGTAGAGATATTTCTACTTTGAAAAAATAGTCCAACAAATTATGAAAGACTCTTCACTGCAGGGATTTGAAGATTTTAACATTTGTAGTCCATATTATAATCAAAATATTCAAAGAATCTGGAGAAAACTCTAACCATAACACTGAATGCCTTTGACCTCTGATCTTTCAGCAGCTCTGTATTAAAACCACCATCATTCTGTGATGGATACAATAATCTGGCTTGGTTACACTTCAGGTTAACCATTATCAGTTAACATAGTACTTCACTGCATCTACAAATCAAAGTTAAGTCTACCATATATAAGGCACATATCGACAATATCCATGAAGCTCCACTAACTTCTCTATGTAAGCTCACATAAAATGGACTGACCTAAAAAGTGTATTTTTGGAAATAATGGCCATCAAGTCCTCCAGGCTAAAGAGGAAAAGGGCCCTCAGATTAGGGTCATCTCAAAGTTCAAAAGCCAGCTTCTGTGATGGTATGGGGTGTGTTCATGCCCATGGCATGGCTAACTTGTACATGTGTGGTGGCACAATTAACACTGCGAGGTACATACACGTTATGGAGCAACAAGTTTTCATCCAAAGTACTTTTTAGGGATATCCCCACTTATTTCAGGAGCATGATGCCAAGCCACATCATGCTGTGTTACAACAGAAAGCCTTCACAGTACAAGAGAGCTGATACTGATACATTGAAAAGAGATGGTGCATTATGAAGCGCGAATACTACAATGAAAACCTCGCACTGTTGAGCAACTCAAGATCTACATCAAGCATGAACAGTAAAGTATTCCACTTTCATTTCTTAACTATTACTTCCTTTAGTCCCCTGACACTTACAAAGCTTAAGAAGAAGAGTTGATGTTTAACATGCTTTTGTCCCAACTGTTGTTGGAACATGTTGTAAGCATCAAATTCTGAATAAGTCTGCGTCCAAAGAAAACATACACTAATGAAGATACAAAGATTATCAGTTTAAACAGTAAATATCCTGTGTTTGTACTAAGTTCAATTTAAAACAGGTTAAAAAGAATTTGAAAATCACTTAAATCTGCTCATATCCACAATTAACACCATGTCCAAACTCTTTCAGCACTTCAAATTAGTATTGTGCATTGTGTTAATTCACAGACTACTTAAGTAGTTTTGAATAGCATTGGATCATTTCACATGCTTTAAAAGAGATCAGAAATAGATTTTTTTCATATATAACAGAAGAGATTGCACTTCAATCGATGCATTTAGAGTTTGTATCCGAGCGCATCTGGTGTCAGCTTGTGTGTGTTTGTGATTCTCCTCAAAGCGTGTGTACAAGGATCATCTGAGTGTCATGGGCAGAGAGATGTGAGATGGGGGTAGACTTCACAAACAACTGCATGGGTTGGTTTTTACAGACAGGTTGAATAAGTCTACCTAGAAAAGGTTTTCATGAGCTCAAGAACACCGTTATGGACGACGGTCTAAATAGTGATATTATTTTTGATAATTTCCCTTGTTGCAAACAATATCAATAAAAACACTGTTGTCTGTTGCTCTTATTCAAAAATGAATTAATGTACACATCTTAGGAACTTCATGTATCACCCACCTGAGGATTACATTAAAAGAAATCTGGATCAAGTTAAATAAACTTGATGGCAGATTTTGTTACATAGACACACAAGTTTTGAATGTAACATTTTCTTGGAGTAAATTATCTACAGTAATAAAAGAAAAATTTGATTTTCATGGATCTATATCATATAATAATAAATGCCTCGATATAGTACAGTCCTGTTGAAACACAGATCTACAGACCACTTTTTCTTCGTACATCACATCACCATTTCAAACATTGCCTGTGCTAGGAATGTTCCCAACACAATAAAAATAAATCCTATGCATTTTTATCAGCTATATCATTTGCAGGAGAAATCTGTTATAAGAAGTTCGATTTCCACAAAGCTGGATTTGTTGAGGAGATATTGCATCATGGGAGCACTGCTCTATTTTGCATCACTCTATGGGAACATTGCTAACTAACAGCAGGTAATGTTTACACACATCAGCACCGCAGCGTCACAAACAGCAAACAGAACCAGGGTCAGTCAAAGGAAGCAGGAGGTCATGAGGAGAAAGAAAGGACAGGCAAGGAGGCGTTGGCGGCTCAGGAGGGGGTGGGGGGGCTGAGCAATGAAAGGTGGCATGCAGGTCATTTAAACTCCAAGGCTGAAAGAATCAAGTCTGTGCCAGCATCACCTGTCTGTTATGATGGTGACTATGGTTTAAATGAAGAACCTCTCCCATCCCAGGAACCCCTGCTTTTCACTCTAGTGGTCAGGGGTCAGCCCTGAGTCCTCATTAACTCAGAGAACAGAGCTTATTATGGTAATGCTTCTGTTTGTGTGCATGTACTGGAAAACAACCCATGATAATGTGTAAAAAACAGTTTAAGGCATTTTGAATGAGCAGACAGATTCCAAAAAAACACCAGTTTTATAGTGTTTGAATCTCTAATTAAAGTCTGTTGTTAAACTGTATGTGTAACTTTCTATGTGCTGAAATACAGAAAATCTAGAGTTTCTGAATAATCTTGTAAATGCGTAAATATTGTGCAATCAAACGCTAATACAATGATTAGGTCTTCTACAGCAGAGGTCTTCAGCTAGCTTGTGTGGAGCCAATAGCAGGTCTGAGAGCTGTTTTTACTGGATTGTAAATGTTTCACTTGTGAAAAAAGGAAATATTATGTCAAAAACTCCATGATGATTTTAAGAAGCCTTAAGCATGTATGACAATGAAATATAATATCCAGTTCTGTTTTATTCTGATAATGGGTTAATATAGGAATTTGTCTTTAAACCTCTCTATGTTTATCTTGAAATCTTGGAATAACAAATCTGTTTTTTTCCATGATGAAGAGTTAATTTCTTAAGTCTTTGAAAAAACAACCAAAACATAAATATTATCACAGGAAACAGAGTAAAAGAAACTGTTCTATGATGTCTCTTGCTTTATCTAAGGTCCAAAATACACGGCTATTAATTGTATAGTTTTAAGTGAGTAATATTCTTAGAAAATTTCAGTATAATTATTTAGGAGTTGGTGGTAGTCCTGCTAAACTGTGACAAAAATTTCATTTCAAAATTTCTGCCTACTCATGATGTTTTTCTACACAGTGTTTCACTTTCACTACCGGGATGGACAGAGATCTTCAAAATCAAAAGAAAAGAAAAATAAAAAGTATTCCAGAGATTGTGTATATTTACTTTATACCTGAGCTATAATAAAATCAAACAAAAAGCCTCAAAGCCAAACTTGTAAGAGCATGTATCTCAAAGCTTCATGCAGGGCCCATGTGTTGTCAAATTAGGCTTGGCAGTCTTTAGGGGATCAAAAATCTTCATAGAGAGTGAAAATCAAGATATTCTGAATGGGCATAAAACTCTGAATGCAAAGAGATTTGGTCATGTTTCTTCTCCTTAGACATTTGGTATTTTAACATTTAAAGGTTACATTTTAAGTAGGGATGCACAATATTATCAGCTTATCAGTATCAGCAGATGAAAGTTAAACTAATTTAGAATCAGCATACGCAAACAGGGGGCTGTAAAGGGGGAAGAGTCAGAAATGGGGCCACAACTAATGGAGCCCCTCGTAATACCATAATATCAGCAACATATTGATATACATGTTTTAAGATTTCTTTACTCTTCACTTAAGTGTTAATTGTTTTCCCTTGCTTGGAGGCAAAATTTAGTTATCTTTTGAGTCAATAAATTCCCATCAATCAATCATATAAAAAGAGGCCCTTTAGAACATTTATTGAAGGATATTAGTTTTGTCTAAACATTTTGCACATGTCTAAATGTCTGGGTGGCATGTTAAAATAACAGATTGTGGGTAAGACAAATTTCAAAGTACAAGTTTCTTTTGACAGGGTCAAACAGTTTTAGATTCATGAGAGCCTATTATTTCCTATTTTTTTTTCTCACCGTATTTATTTTTTTTGTTTGACAGATGGCTGGTTCAAGAAACTCTGCAGAGCAGCTTTAGGATGGGACATAAACACAACAGAACATAAATAATCCACATAAATGTTATGTTTTCATGTAAACTGTTTGAAACACATTTTGCACACTATACAAATGTCAAACAAAATGTCAAAAGTAATGCTTGTTAATAAATTCAAAGAAGAATAAATTTATGGTGTAAAAGATATCACTAGTCTGACTTTACGTTTGTTTCAAAATCACAGTTAGAGTGATGGGTCACTTCTAGCACAGAGGACACTACATATTCTTTAAAAGGTTTTGACAATAAATCAGTGACAGAGTTGGCCACTGAAAGGTTGGGGTTTAACCCCAGCCCCTGCAGTCACTTGTTCATGTGTCCTTGGGAGAGACACTCTACCCCAAAGTGCTCCCTGCTGCTGCCTCGATGGAGTGTACCTTTAAGTTAGGAATATACATTAAGCTGATGCAGTCAGCTTTTAGGAGTCTTCTTAAGGAAGAGGGGTCTGTAGTCTGTCTCTTTTTGTGATGATTCATATTGTATTTTTAAAAGTTGGAATTGAAGAGTTTATGTTTAACTGTGTCACTTTTTTAATACTTTCGGATTTCGATATTTTGGTTTGTTACTACAATCTTTATTGTGGTAGCTGAGCTCTCAGTATGCAGGGATTGTCTTCAGGAACACAAACTGCCTGTGAAAGTGGTGCTGCCAACTTCTGCTTGTTGTTTCTAACTGAGGAGTCTTTTGTAATAAATCAGTGCTACACAAGGCAACAATATATCAGCTCTTATTTAAATGCAGGAAGTTGACTCAATGGGGAGTTACATAGGTTATATCTTTCTTTAAATTGGGTTCTTATATTCAATTTTGTTGACTAGTATGTTCACAATCACCTTTGTCCCAAACCCTCTAGTTTTAAACACAGAGTATCCCTGATCCACCTGTAAGTCCTGATTGGCTGAGAGGTCTACTATGTGGTAATTGTTCTGTTTAGCATCATCATCAATGGGCTTTAACTAATCACAGTGATTGGATGTAACACTGGTAGGCCCATGCTGCTAAGGGTAGTGTTCACAGAGGGAAAGGGAGGAACCATAATGTTGCAGACTTTTTGTCTTATGCATAGAAGCACGTTATCGTGTCATGGGAATCATGTAAAACACAGCGAAAAGCATGTTGAGTCAAAAAAAGAATAATACGATGTCTTTAATTATGTTAAAAATTCTTATGAACATTTGCATTAAGATAATGGAGAGGAAGCTTTTGTAGTATATAGGCTCTGGCAAACTTTGGTGATGAAAACTTACATAAAAAGTGTGGCTTTTCACAGGATTTTACCATAGATTTGAATAAAGTGTATAAATGCTAACAATTACAAATTATGCACACTTGTGACCTGTTGTGTAAAACTACTTTGGGAACACAGATGACAATAAAAAGCTTTGTACAACCTTGAGCCAATATAGCAATCACAAAATAAAAGCTGTACCTATATTGGCACGTATATTAGTATTTTTTCCAGCTGGAAAAAGTTTGAAAATACTGGCAAAATGTAATAATTGTGCATCCCTAGTTTTAGCGTCACTTTCAAAGAGATATCATAAGGTGTCTCTTTGCCATTATATAACAGGTAGCATACCTTTAGGTGCTGCATCAGCCCAGCTGTCACTTTTAGACATGAGAGCCCATAAGACTGCCAGCAGACTGCTAAGCCTATCAAAAATGTGTTGCTTCCATTTTTGATTGATAAAACAAAAGTATAACAAAGAATAAGGAAAATCTAAATCATCCTGTCTTTAAAAAGAAAATATAATAAAAGGAGGTATTAGAGAGTATGAACTCAGCCTTAGTGTTTAAATGGGAGTCTCACCTGGAATGACAGAAATTGTTTTCAGTGCTCGGAGAACCCTGAACGTTCTTAGCGCCGAGACATTCCCAAGGTCCACAAACTCTGTTATATATCTGTAACAAGGTAGGATGACACACAGAACAGAACCCAATGACACACAACACACACACGATACACACAACACACACGCACGCAAGGACGCGCAAGAGCACGACACCAGCACCACCATTGAAGACCAGGAGAGGGGACACCACGGTGAGAGAGCGCACGCCTGTCCAACCAGTGGGAAGAGAACGAGGAAGGAGGGAGAGGAAGAGGAAGAGGGACTGAAACAAAACCACACCTAACATCAACCCCGGGACTCGCCCTCCCTCCCCCCGCCAAACACAAACACCTGGACCGTCTTACCTGGAATAACTGAAATTGTTTTCAAAGCCCTCAGAACCCTGAACGTACGCAGGGCTGACACATTGCCTAGGTTTACAAACTCTGTTATATACCTGCAAGGTGGATCAGATACAGTTACTCAGCCGCCATCCCAGACACAGAAGAGAGAGAGATTAGATAGTTACAGAGTATTTAAATCAACATTATCAGAGTGGTGGGATAAGAATTGAGGGGATCAAAGATGCTGTAAGGTGTTGTCTGTGGGACCTTTATGGATATATAAGTAAAATGACGCCAAAAACATTTACTGTATTAGTGAGTATGTTTACATGGAGTATGAGTATCCTGGATTTTTTCATATATATATATATACATTAGTAACATTTTTAAATGATTTATTTTTGTGCTTTTGTGCTTGCATTCATTTGACAGTAAAAGTGGAAGTAGGGAGAGAGATTGGAAAATTAAATACAGCTAAGTATCCAAACACAAGCACGGTCTAGCTGCTTGAAAACGACAGCCCCCTTATATAAGGTGTGACTTAACTTCCTGGCCAAAAGCAGCTCAAGTATTCTGGTTTTGGCTGCTTTCTTTATCTAATTTCAGTGACTGTTGGTCAATGTTTTTGTTTCACTTTGTCTTTCAATAGCTTAATAAGGTAGAAGCTAACTGCAAGTCTGCAGCTGTTTATGCTAGCCGTCATAATTGCACTGTTATCGGTCTATCCTTTGAAGAGTCACACGAAATAAACTTACATGAGCTTTGAGTTATTTTTATCTTTTCAGCCTCATTTTGTGTTTGAACTTGTAAACATCCAAAGATTTTAGAAACTGGGATAAGTCCCTATCCTGATTGAGAAGCCTGGCATGTACTCCTCACCCTGTTTTCTGATGGCTGTCTGAACGGGCACAGTTTCAGCCAAGTACCATCTCATCAAAACAGATACGGCAACAGCAATAGAGTGGTGCAGGAATGAGTCCAAAAACGCAGAAATTAGTTAGCATTTAGCACTTCCTGGTTCCAAAGGCTGAAAGTATATGGGATTTGAGAACAGCGTAATGGATAAGGGCCTGAAATAAGGTTTGTGATGAACACGCTTACATTAGATTTTAATGTTTGATCTAAAATAATAAAATGCATCTGATACTTTCTTCTTTTGAATTTTAAAGCGTTGTGGGTTTAAACGGATGGTTGCTAAGGTACAGCTAAAAAGGACTACAAAAATGTCCACAAACCCTTATGCAAGCATTTCTGATCATTTCTTAATAATCTGTAATCAACACATCATTGCCACAACCATGAGGATCAAGTAAACCAGATCACTCAACACTATAAGTTGGAAATATTGTAACTGCTTCTAAGTCAAACTGCCATGTTGTAGTTACATAGTAGCTTAATAATAGCTTGTTATTCCTGCCCACTGCATTCAAGCTTAAAAGAAATCACAAAAGTCAGATTAATTCATCAAGATCATCACAAAGAAACAAACATTTCAGTTCTATGTATTTAGGTTCACTACAGACCCTCCTATCAGCAATGATCCAAGACTACAGTGCAAAATACCATTAGATTTTAGTAGAGAGAACCAGCACAATAATAACTTCCACATTGGTCTACAAAAATACATTATTCCTGCACCACTCAATGAGGGAGAGGTTATTTGTGAAGAAACTAAAAAAAAGTCTTTCATTAATTAAAGAATTTAACACAAATGTATCACAGGAAGTTTATATAGGGAAAGGCATTTTTGCCCATCACACCCATGACAAGCTGATACCGGTTAAACATGAGGACATGTTGAATACTTGCTACTGCTTTCCTCTCCCATTGATTAAAATAAGGTGGACACAGTAAAACTCTAAAACAATTTAGCAAATATGATAAAAGCCTGAACAACGCTCATAACCAGATAAAAAAGTCCATTTAAACACACTTAACAACCTAAGGAAAAATAATAACGCCAAATTTTAATTCCCTCATATTTCAAAGATCTAAATGATTACCTAAGTAATGTAAGGATGAAAATGTACACTTGCAGAAAATCAAATGCACATAACTCAGTCCATTCTTTTGAAGACTGCAACATGTTTGAATTGCTAAAAAATATGGTCTCGCATACAGTTACAAAAGCCTTACAATAAAGTGTTTAATCAACTGTATTTTCTGGTTTTAAAGTAATATCTAGTATTTCAATTCAGCTTACACAGATTATGGGAAGTATAAGTAATGTTATCAGTAAGTTGGGATAAATGCCCTTGTGTTGGTCATAACTGGTCATACTTGTGTTGGGTTACGTAATCATTTTTTTTAGCTTTTCGGTTAATTCACAAAATTTTGTCCTTATTGACTGAGAGGCTCTGTCACAAAACTTGTTTATATTTTGCATTTCCT
Organism: Cetoscarus ocellatus; assembly: GCA_037902135.1. Classification (NCBI taxonomy): domain Eukaryota; kingdom Metazoa; phylum Chordata; class Actinopteri; order Labriformes; family Labridae; genus Cetoscarus; species Cetoscarus ocellatus. The sequence goes on along the minus strand of JBAMNC010000565.1, from coordinate 681,544 downwards.
TGCATTAACATCCATGCTGGGTAACCATATACCAAGTGGACGGCACTGTATATGTGCATTCATGCTCTGCATTACAGTATGCAGGTCCATGATGACCTGCAATCTGAACTCCCTTCCAATTTACCTGTGCAACACAAGCCTTCATTTGCTAAAAAGTTTCCTTTACATGCATGTTGATGACAAAAATGAGGGAGAGACGCTGCTAAACATTTCACAGTTAGTCTCTTAGCATGTTGCACGGCATGATGGGAGCCCTCAAAGCCAGCAGGGGAAGCGTGGTGCTGTAAGTACATGGGGCTTGTGCTGTGCTACACTCACTAGCGCCTCTTTAAAGCTGTGTTGCAAAGTGATTTGTGCAAACAGTGTTGTCTAATTAATTTAATCTTTAGGTGTAATGATGGCTGAGTTATTTTACTGCATTTTTACACACATGAACTGAGAATAGGGCTACTGAGGAGCACGGATGTTAATGTAAGGTATAAATTTGATCATGGCCTATCATTTACCATGACACTGCAACCGCAGTGTAAAACACTCCTGCTAACTGTAAGATCATGTTGTAATGCAGAACTATGGCCATCCAAGTAATTAATTCAACTAAAGATAAATAACAGTGTGAGAGTACAAAAAGTATCAGGACCGTGGTGCTACCATTAATGTAGAGAGCAGTCAGTGCTGCAGTAATCTAATTTGTATGTCATGTGATTATTGTTAAAATGTGATAATATAGCCAGACAGTCTGCAATAAGAAAGTCTTGTTTTAATTTGGAATTTACCTGCAATTACCATTTAACCAGTATGGGCTTTAATTAAATATCTACTTCCTGCCGTTGTCAGTCTTGCTTATATCAACATTTTTGTTCAAAACTGACTGTTGCTCTTCTGTCCAATGTCATTTGACCCAAGCTGTTGATGTTTAATTAGAATCCTTCATATACATTCTGTGATGTTGTAATGTGAACCACTGTAAAATAAAATACTTACGCCATAGAGATAACCATGAAGTCTAACCAGTTCCACGGGTCTCTGAGAAAGGTAAAGCCGTCTATGGCAAAGCCTCTGGCAACAATTTTTGTGAGTGACTCAAACGTATAGATACCCGTGAAGGTATACCTTGAAAAAAGAGAGAGAAAAAAGGAGTCAATGACGGATCATTTTAAAAATCATTGCAAAGAAGTGATAAGTAATTGTACTTACTCTACTTGTTTGGACCACTCTGGGGGGTCACTAAATGTCATGAATATACAGTTGGTCAAAATGGTACACATGATGATCATGCTGAATAACGTGGGAGAAGAAAGTTAAGGAAATCTTGAACAGAGTTTTCATTCATTTGATGCATTTAAATACAAGCAAACCTTTATGAAACCTCATAAAAGATGGCAGAGGAAGAAGAGGAAGTCAGTGTCCCCTCACTAACATATACATATGAGATGGTTGAATCTCAGCACCAATCTCTTTGTCAACGTTCGTGCCTAAGAAACTTCTCCAGTCTGTAATATTTTTGTCCAGGATGTGCCATGAGCATGTGGAAAATGTAAACTTTTGCTTTGGATTCCAACGAGGTCATATGATTGTTTACGAGCTTATTTCATTCGGCTCAGTAAGAGATGTTTATGGTTGGGTGATTAACATGAATGAAACAAAATTGTTGATCAAGTTTTACCACTTCATGAATCTAAGTCACATTTTTTAACCTGACTATGGTTTCAATTCATGTACCATGAAATTGTATTGACCACTTTGATAGGAAAAAGTTTTGTCTGTTTTGTCCATTTAAAATGAAATAAAACTGGACATTTGAGTCTGATATGCAGAACAGTTGGATCATCTTGACAGCTTGATATACTTTCACATTCAAGAGAAAAGGTCCTACACCAAAGTGATTTGTCAGTATTTCAAGTCTTCTTGTCATTAGACAATGACCATCATATGGTACACATTATTGGAATGTGATATTTATATGACTACTGAGAAATTAGATGAGCCCATAAATCTGTCAATGATCTGTTTATACATGTACATGTAAACACACTCCATATAATAAAACTTGCAGTGCATTAGCTTGTACATAACATGTTCAAACAGTGTGAGAGTGTAAACAATGAAACATTTGAAAGGATATGAGTGTATCAAAATTTTAATAGCTATTCGCCTAAATATATTAAAAGGGCTTATGATGTACAAGGAGGGCGTGGCACTGAAGCGGAAGATTGTTTTGCCTTTGTTTAGGACTATAAATGTCTGTGGAGAAAAAAGAGAGAGAGAGAGAGAAAGATAACAACAGTCAGGACACATTCAGAGTTAATTATACAACAAGATATTCAGAACATGGTCTACAATCCTTATCTGTAAAAACAGGAAGAATGCAGGAAGACTGCAGCTTCACTGATTTGAGTCCTGAGCTCACCTCTGAGTCATGGGACGACACTGCATCAGCTTTCACTCTTACCAGCCCACAGGCCACAATAGAAACAACCAGAATCTACTTCAACGGGCATCTTAATACGCAACTCTGGGTTCTGGTTACCTCACAAATTAAGGTTCTTACAAAGGATGCAAGATACTGGATATTTACTGAAATTTAATACGCTAGATACTTCTCTAATAGCACAGAACACAGAGTTTCCCCCTTATGTGATTACAACTTTTAGCCTTAGCTGTTACTGACAGTCTAGCACACTTGTACACGTGTTTAAATAACAGACAAAAACAACACAAACTCACAATATACATTCATTTAATCTGCCTTTCTTTAGAGCTACAGACAGCACTTTAAAATCCTGCTGATAGAAAATTAGTCTTGTAGAGAAAAAAACACAAATGTTTGGAAATGGAGTTTGTTCTTTCGAACAAAATTTAATTCTTGTAATTCAATAAGATTTTCTGGGTGGTCCTTGTGACAATCCTGAGAAAAGGCTTGTAATAACACAAAAATAAGATCCCGTCAAGAGCAGAAAACAGAGTGGTGCAGCAGTGAGCTGACAAAAGGATGAAGTGAGTTAGCATTTTAACACCACCAGTCCCCTTGCCTCTCAGTCTAAGTGTTTTTTTTAAAAGGCTTTTGGTTAAATGTCTAAATAAGGTGTAAGAAACACAAGCTTAAGAGTTTTTTATGTCATTAAACAAAAGACATCGTTGAATTTTATAGCTTACTTGCATCTTAAAAAAGGACTGTTACTTTTCTGTTTACCATGGAGACAAAACAAAAATAGCAACTTAAAATTTAAATGTTACTAATCAATGATGATAAAGGCTTTTCATGATGGTTCTGTAAAGCCTTGGCTATTGACAGAAAAATGTAAGTATGCAAAGAAACTTAAAGCTAAATGTATCTAGATATTTATAGTCATTTCTCCAGATGTTTTTTGATGATATAATTCTTAGGGTCTACCTTAGATGTTACAAAGGACCACATCACATTACTTATATTTCCTTTTAAATTCATTGGGAAATGAGATTTTCCATTTTTTTTCTCCTGTTGACCTTTGGCTGCGGCAGAGTGTACCTTACAGTCAATAAAACAGGCATAAAAAATGATGGAAGCAGTGTTGATTATATATACTACCATTATAAAGACAATATTCAGGTTTCATAAACCTTTTTTTTTTGCCTCAGCTGTTATTATCAGAAATAATCCAAAAACTTGTTGAAAAAGTGCAATAATAACTTGCACTTTACAACCTGGCTTGGTGAACACTGGCAGATTTTTTTTTATTACTGTCAAAGATGTTCTTGGCGATTATCTGCTGGTGTAAATTTTATGTTGATAATATCATGCATCCCCATCTTTTACCCTCTAGAACTAAAAAAAAATAGAGCCAGTGCTTTGGGATGTACTGTCCTTATACTATTACACAAAGAACAAAATTAACAAAATTTAATCAAGCAAAACAGAAAGATTTAGGTTTAAGTGGCATACAGAATGTCCATGGCTACACTAACATCACTTTCTCTGTGTCCAGATAAACCATGATGTGACCCTCTCTGTCCTAGTTAAATAAGACAAGAACAAGGACAGTAGGTTTATAAAGCCCCCCCCCCCCCCCCCACTGCCCTCCCCAGAAAGGTGCTTCATGGGGGAGCTCTCCCCTCTCTGTGGCCAAGTGACTCTCTTAGCTCAAGTTTAAAGCTCTTACTGGAAGAGAACCGCAAATGCTGTCATCGATCAGGGCAAGATCTGCTGACTCCAGGCTCTCAACAACCACTCCCCACCCATAAACAGCACCCAGGCCAAGTGGGGCTGAGGCACTGGGGTGAGGCAGCACAGTGTGTGTGTGTGTGTGTGTGTGTGTGTGTGTGTGGGTGTGCGTGGGTGTCAGTGTGGGGGTGTGTGTGTGTGTGTGTGTGTGTGTGTGTGTGGTCTGTAGAGAGTGAGCAAGGGTGAGCAATATTTACAAACAAACAGGCAACTGGGATTCATAATACTCACAACCTGCTCCTTATCAAAGTTTTTTTTTTTAGGCACTACATTTGGAGCTGTTAAACCGACAATTCATAGCTGAGAGACTGTGTGGTGTGATTTATCTTTCTTCTTTCCTTCCTCCCCTTTTGTGTACTGTGACACTACTCATGAGTATTTACAGCAAATACATTAGCTGCTGTATAACTAGTGTTATACAACACTACAGCACAACCTCACAAAGACTGTTCATTGTATGTATCACTCCACCTCAGCCAATGGTCAGAATAAGACTTTACGACAATAAGAACACTTTAAGATGCTTTAAAACTGCAAAGGTTTGAGTAAAAAAATAAAGGTTTTCCCATGGGATTAAATACATCTCAACAGTGACTGTCAAATTTCAGAGGTATATTTTGTCATTCAGGTCCTTCACAGATATTACAGAAAATCCTTGTATAATTCTTCATCCTTGGATTAGGGCTGGACAATATGGCCTAAAAAAAATAAAATCCCACAATTCTATCAGTTCTTGATTTCTGATTTTAATAACTTCTTTTCACTCTAAAAACTCAGTTTGACAGAAAAAACACAATGCAAGTTTTGCCTTAATATTATCAACATACAGTATGTCCCTCAATCAAACTGAAGTTTTCTTTTAAAATTTAAGTGCATTCTTATGATTTTCAAATGTATATTTTGTAGTTTGGAAATGGGCAGGCTTATCTATACTTACACAAAAAAAGCCACACAATTTGTACAACAACAAATACAAGCCACAAGTATGCCTATGCAAAAAATGTCAGGGCCTACCACTGTGCAGACAGTGGAAATTATAAATGTTTCTATCTTCAAACAACGCCACAGCTTAGAAATTGTTTTTGTGTCTCTGTTGGAAGGAAACGTGGTGGGGTTTAATTGCAAGAGTCCAGAGTGGACAAAATAAGTGACTGCGTTGGTCAAGGAAAATAAGACTTGAATTTTATTTGCAAAATCTCCTATAACAAAAATTGTGAATTTGTTGCTTTAATCAATATTTTTCCCAGACCTACTTGGGATCAAGCTAATTTTCCACCCTAGTACTCATGTCATATATTTGATTTGGTGCAACCATGGGATTAGAAAATAAAGAAGGCAAAGGAACAAGACAGCAAAAACATTTTTTTCTCCGTCTTTTTTAGTTGGTTGTGATTGTCTTAATTTGTAGCAAATGATACTGTAAATTCATGCATTCTCTCTGAATGTACTTTGGCGCAAATGCAATGCATGTGTTACATCTGGCTTATGGTAACGACCATTGGCAGACAACAAGCTACTTTTGCTACAGTTAGGATTTATGTTGTTCTACTACTAAGACAAAGCTGGTGCAGACATCATGAAGGATGTGCAGAATGTAACTAGCCAGCTACAACCTAAACTGCTGAACCCTTTCATTTGCAGTCTTAGGGGGACCAAACACACAACTCAGAATCATTGCATATCAAAGCTACATCTCTGAGTGGTAGAGTCCGCTGTTACCACGAAAACGTTTGTTACCCAGGAAAATGTTGCCTCTGCCACATTATATTACATTAATAAAATACTATAGATACAAAATATGCGTTTACACTATACATATTGCATCATTAATATTAACTATAAAACACAACAATAAATGTAAAAGGAAGGTCTGTTAGGGTTTTAAAAGAGGTGCACAAAATTGTTGCTTGTTGTGTCACATCTCAGGTGTATATAAGATACAGGAGTCAGCCCCCATACTCACTAATCTGATCTTTCCCCCTGTCCTTGTCACTTTGGTGCTCTTCTTGGTGACATGCTTTTACTATCTTATTTGGTTTTGGTTAAATTTATCCAAGTCATTTTCATGAAAAAAATATCATATCTGCTGATACCAATAACCAACATTTAACTGATTTATTTGCAATTAACTGCCAATATTTACACATTTTCTATAACATTATGTATAGCTATTAAATAAAAAAAATGTTAATATCAAATAGCTGTTGGCTGTTAATTAATATCTGTGAGCAAAATTATCAGAATCACCCAAAAGAATAAAAAGAAAAAAAAAAGAAAATCCCCAATTTTTTTCATAAAATTCAATTTACCATTTCGATCGACGTCTTTCCCTCTCAAAGAAAAAACCCTACAAGTGATACGGAAATAACATAAAACAAGTTTTTCTTTAATTTTATCAAAGTATACCCCACAACTAAAGTGAATTTCTCTCTTATAATTAAAGTGCATGCTGTAATTTTGCTATCAAATGCTCATCATGTAGTTTGAATGTGGGCAGGCATGTCTACATGAACACTGAAAGCTGCACTATTTTCACAATTTATAAACATGTAACTCCCAAATCAGTATTTAATCTGTTAAAAAAAACAAAAACAAGCCTAAAAATTTGCCTGTGGAAAAATTGTCATGGCCCACCATTACAAAAACAGTGTAAATTCTAGTTAAGGGCACTGTCATCTTCTGCATCCTCAAGATAGGAACGTGCCGGCTTTGTGCCTGACCACTCCTCAGTTTAAGACAAACACAACCCTGGGCATAAAGGGGACTTGATGTTAATTTGCTTTTTGAACAGTGTGATTTTTTAAAATAAATACTTTGCAACAGTCATATGACAGGGTAAAAAAAGGAAAAAAGTTAATACTTAAAAATTACCACTTTCACTTAAAGACAACAGACATTACAGATTACTGTATCTTATTTTTTTGGATTGATACTTATTTCCCATTGTTTTTAGGCGCTTACATTATAAAAAACTACTTAACCCTTTATACGAGTAAGATTTTGTTTGTGGTTTTTAGTTTTTTAAAGACTTTCATTGAGAAACCGTATCCCTTCTTACTAATATAGTTTACAGCCTCTGATAGTGGGAAAAAAATTTAGGAGAAACAGAAAATCAAACCAAACTGCACTTTGATTTACAAATAATTATGTTGTCAAAATACTGTACACCAGGATACATGCTTTTAACAGCAGCAGTGAGCCATATAACAGGCTATGATTTTATGTTGATCCAGAGAAATGCCCGCAACATCATCTACAAAGCATGACCCATAGGCGGAGAGCAATAAGAATAGAGGCAGTGCATATCTTTAACTAAAAACATCAGGCTCACACCATGGGAAACACTAGAAAGAAATGGTGAGGCGCCTAGAAGTGTCCTGAGACAAGTGGTGTCCTGAAATCTAATTAAATTATAAGTAGTGGCTGCAGTCTGGGAAAGACAAAATGTATTCTCTGCATCAGAGGACTCCTCCCTCACTCCCTCCCTCCCTCCCCTCTCAGGGTTCTTTTTGTCTACAGAGCATCTGCACCACTTAAAATATCCTCACAACATATTTACTGTCACATGGAGAAAAGCTCATCAACACAACACAAACAGGGAGACACAGGAAATCGAGTCACGTTTAAAGGGTAAAGCTTTCTCCCAGAGGTCAACTGAGTTTCGCTGATCAAGCAAATACAGGGTGTGGAGGGAAGCAGAGGTTGTAAAATAAGCAATAGCTCATTAGCAGTTCGAAGATGACCTGCATGCATATCATGCTCCAAATGTTGGATCAATATGAAACATACTGTTATAAAGGCTCTTATTATGAAGACACTATAACATGGCTGCAATGACCTTGTTGAATCAGAGTTCTGTTTAATAGATGCCTCAGTTACACAACGAACTGTGACAACTCAGAGACGGGAAAATCTGCTGTTGACGCAAACTTGGCAACCTGGCAAAACTACAACAAGGGATGCAAATGTCAGGCAATTTCCCTAATTGACCTTCAGACACATTAATCGATAGCCTATCAAGCAACGCAGCTACTGAAATACTAAATGAGGGTTTTCCTTCTCAATGAGAGCTGTGTTTTTATTTTCAAAGTATCATCTTAAGGCTCCTGCAGGGAGATGTTTAATGGTTATGAGACCGACTAAGAGTAATGCTGATGCATTTATCTGACCTCAATAAACATACAAGGCCATCAGAAAGAAGACTCTGAATTTCTATATTATTATTTGTAGTATGGTGCGGCCAGGTAGCTTAAAACAGAGTTAATATACAGATTTATGAGAAAACACACTTCAAAATATTTTTGACATCAAAGATCCACAACAAATAAAATATTTCATAGTGAAAAGTTGGGACATTCCTTGGCTGACAATTGAGTATTCAGTTCAGTACAACTTAAGCTGCATTAAGCCAATAAATCTCAAGCAGCTGTGGTGATTTTGGTGGGCTTTGAGGGCCTTGGGATACCTACTTGTGCTGGTGACGCACCCACATAACGGGGGGAAAAAACATATTGGGCACATCTTTATTGATACGTGTTTGATATTTGATTGCTATCTGACATCTAAAATATAATATAATATAATCCTTATAAAAACGTACTGACATAATAATTATGCTGCTGTCATGTGTAATTATGACCAATCAAATAAGGCAGTTTTGGGGCTCAGGCATGTCATGTCACTGCTGAGAAGCAGATCCATCCCTGGGTAAAGAGAGATATTTATAACAGGGACTCTGCTTTCACACATGTAAAAGTAAGACAACTATTCAGGGTCTTAACTACAGTTGGGCAATTAATCGAGTTTTACTTCAATCACAGTGTGATACGGCTTTTAAAGAGCATGGGAGAGCCTGACATGCCATGCTTCACAAACACACATCTCATGAATATTATTCCTCTGATACTACCCTAGGGTTCACGCCCTTGTGCCCTCAAACTTCATCGCAGGTAAAACACCTACATATTATGTAGGGTTAACGTTGCTGGTGTGCACAGGAGTTGTCAGGAATGATGAATGGTGAAGTGCTGAACCACATGTGCCCCCAAAATCAGACCTGACTGACCTGATACCACCTCTGGAGATGAAGCAAGTGGGGGGGTCAATTTATCTCCCCTAACTTTGAACTCTGTGACTTAAACAGCTGAGGCGAAACATCACAGAGGCCTAAATACTCCAGCTCAAAAACGCAGTGTGATTAGAGCTAGTGCAATGCAGTGCTCATTCTCTCAGCAAAAAGTCAGTGTAGCTCCCTGACTCTCTTCTCTCTGACCCTCATGAGAGCTGACGTATTGTTTAGGCAGCCAGTTGTGCACATCCCTAAATAAAGACAGTAGGTTGACATTTTGCCCCTAAAATCAGTAATTTCACATGTATATGAGATGATTTGCAATGTGTGCTGCTATTTCCACAGCACTGGAAATAGCAGCAATATTATCATAAATGGAAAGTTCTTTACAAAAGCTATAAGGAACTTGAAAATAAATAAATCACAATGAATCAAAGCTGAAATGAGGCACAAGAAACATGAAAAAAACAAAGATATGGAAAATATGTCTACAATTACCATTAGTATGGCACTTAAACTATGAGGTCCCAGATATCTAATAAAGTCCTCCCTCTTTTGGGCATCTTGGCTCGTGATCTTGGTTAGGATAAAGCACTCATGAAGGAGTTATTCCAACTGTATAACGTAAAGCTTAAACTTCCTCAGACTGTCAGCCCAAGCGTCTCTAGCATAAATTATGATATTTTTTACAACTGCATGTTTAGTTCTTTACAAAATAATACAGGTATAATTGACTGTAATTATTTCTTTAAAACGTGTTTACATGTAGAAAAAATGCATATACAAATGAAACAAATTTGAGTATAAAATAGACACATAAGTTCTGATAAAGGCTGTAAAAACAGCTCATATTGCTAATAACCAGACATTTAAATTGAGGTGGGGGTTCTCTCTGTAACCAAAGCTGCCCACCCTTATGCTACACAAATGAAAATGATCAATACATAATCATACCTCTGATTCCGAAGAACATGTAGGCTGTACTAAGGTTACTTCTGTTACCAAAAACTAAACATCAATATTTCATGCCATTTCAATAACAATTCCCAATTCTGCACTTACTGTTTCTGTATTTTAAAAAAAAATGTTTGGTTTGAATCTATCTAACTATCTATCTATTCCATCTTTAATGTGTCATGCATTAAAGCTGTTAATATTGAAGCATTTTAATCTGCAAATACACACACTCTACTATTACTGATGACTATTATCTTTACTGACATAAAAACAGCAGTAATCTGTCTTCAAAATGGCAGGGATTAAAGTTTTACCACCCTTATGTAAAAATCTAAAATAATTCACAAAAGCGATTTCAGTCACTGATGCATCAATAAAGTGGAGGTTTGGATAAAATCTGTAACCTGCTCTTCATAATGGTCCAGAGGTGCAACAGTTTAAGATAAGTTATATTGCAAAGAATAACAAGTGATAATTTCTTAAAGAATGGTCCAGCTGTTCCCTTTGCTAAAGATGATAATAAAGGAAGCAATGAAGTTCCTTCCCTTCACCTCTGAAGGATTTGAGCTGCTCTTACAAAGACCATTACTAAAACACTTCAAGGTCATTTTAGTTAAAGTTATTGACCGTCCAAACCGAAAAGGGCTCCATGAACAGACTTATAGTCTGACCTTACAGGAACAACAGTTTCATATTTGGATGAGCTTGCTGACTGCAGGAGTTAAAACTATGTACACCCACTGACCACTTTATTAGGTCTATAGGGCTTACTGAGAATGGTCTGCAAAAAAGAAAATATACAGTGAGCAGCTGTTCCCTGCCTTTCTGATGCCGGAGGTCAGAGAAGGATGGCAAGAGTGATTCAAATGACAGAGAGGCAACTGTAACTTAAATAACAACTCCTTACAATCAAGGTGCAAAGTCCATTTCTGAACGCACAACACAACAACTCTTTAAGCAGATGGGCTACACGAGCAGAAAGCTACACCGGGTGTCACTCATACAGTTCAGGACAGGAAACTGTAGCAACAGTTTGCATGCACTCACCTAAAATTAGACAACAGTAGATTGGAAAAAAATGCTGTCTGGTCTGGTGAGTCTTGATTTCTGCTGCAACATTCAGATGGCATTTGGTGTAAACAACATTAAAGCATCCATCCCACTGTTTATCAGTGGTTCGGGCTGGTGGTGGTGGAGTAATCAATGGGGGATATTTTGTTGACACATTTAGAGCCTAGTGAGCATCAACAAAATGCTACAGTCTACCTGAGTATTGTTGCTGACCATGTTCATTCCTTTATGACTGGAGTTTACCCACCTATTGATGGATTCTTCCAGCAGGCTAACACACCATATCACAGTGCTCAGATTATCTCAAACGGGTTACCTCCGCCAAGGAGGTTATGTTTTTGCCGGCGTTTATCTGTCTGTCTGTCTGTTTGTGTTCAAAATAACTTGAAAAGTTCTGAACGGATTTGGATGAAATTTTCAGGAATTGTCGGAAATGGGATATGGAAGAACTGATTAAATTTTAGGGGTGATCAGGATCACCGTCTGGATCCAGTAATTTTTTAAAGGATTCTTTAACATTGCCAGATAGGACCATTTTCGCCAAAGTGGACCGAAGCTGCTTGGCGGAGGTCTGCGCTCTCTGACTGCTTTTCTAGTTTTTAACTGATTTTTTGATGAGCTACTTGAAATATTTCCCTGAACTATTTACAATAGACTAGACTGGAACTGAAAACAGAAAGTCGAAAAGGAATACAAACGAAAGCTCTTGAAGTAGGTGTGTGAATTGGTAAGAACGTGGCCATACAATAAATCTCACGACAGATGGGTGACAATGCAAAATATCACAATGCACCGAGTACAGAAATAGATACTTACATTTGTGGACTCATCAGTATTAAGTACAACTAGAAAAGCACTCAGAGAGAACAGACCCCCACCGAGGTGATCCGGATCAGTCCCAAAATTTAATCAGTTCTTCCATATCCCATTTCCAACAATTCCTGAAAATTTCATCCAAATCCATTCAGAACTTTTCAAGTTATTTTGAACACAAACAGACAGACAGACAGATAAACGCCGGCAAAAACATAACCTCCTTGGCGGAGGTAAATATGTGTTGATGACACCATTCCTAGTCTTGAACTAATTTTCTAAGTTTAACTCAAGCATCATGATTTTTATGAAATCTCATCAGACAAACCTAGCATCAACTTTGTCTACCTGCTCAGATAATTGGAGGTTTACGTTTACAGTATCTGTGATGTTAGGACAAGTGTCAGTACTCTGACTTTGTATGGGCACAGATACTCGCAAGTGATATAGATACGGGGTGATAGTTTTTTTTTTTGTTGCAAATTAAGTATTATTAAATGTTTTAATGGCATAAAAACCCACAATACTGCATGCATAATAAATACAGCTTCTAATCAGTGTTATTACCTCTGCCAAGGAGGTTGTTTTTGTCTGCGTTTCTTTGTTTGTTGACAGGATAACTCAAAAAGTTACAAACAGATTTTGATGATATTTTCAGGGAATGTCGGTCAAAGCATATGGAAGAAGTAATTACATTTTGTTGGTGATCTAAATTGGTATGTAAATCCAGGAATTTTTTAAAGAATTCTTAACACTGGGAGACAAGCCAAATAGTGCCAGAGATGCCATAGTGAAGTTTTGTGCTCTCTAAGCACTTCTAAATCAAAATCATGATCCCTGTCTACTGCCAACTAGTGGCCAGGGCTGCACTATAATACAAAACAAATGTTCCACATTTCTATAAATTGTTGAATAATGAAATACCACAATGTTGCACCAAAAATCAATACAGTGCTGTGCCACAAAATATCACAATAAATTGGTGTATCAATATTTTCTAACACCCCTATATGAAGTAATATTGACATATGTGCCCTGATTAACTCAAGGAAAGTGTGTATACATTTCAAAGAGTAGAATGAATGGATGTTGCACAGCTACAGTATGTGGTAGCCTGCTTGCAAATGGTTAACAAAGTAGTGTATGTAAAACAATGCAAACGCATCTATCCCATGAGGTTAAAAATGTGAATACTTGGGCTTTTAAACAAAAACACACAACTCAGCAGAGCAAGCTGCACTGTAAGAAAGACTTATTTGCTGCAAAGCTGATGTTTCTTATTCTCTGTAGAGCTCTAAAGAAACAAGCTCATATGCGAGAATCAGGAGGAGAGAATGCAGCTGCAAGGACAGCCTGGGTATGTGTTTGTGTGTGAGGAGGAGGAGGAATAGTGGAGCAGGATACAGAGGGGGGCTTGCAGGGGTACAGGACAGCAGCAGCAGTGAGGAGAGCTGAGGAAAAGGAGAGGCGAGAGAGAGAGAGAGAGAGAGAGAGAGAGAGAGAGAGAGAGAGAGAAATGAGGGGGTGGAGGGGGAGTGATGCAGAACAGAAAGCTGGAGAGCTGCAGAGGGGAGAGAGCCAAACCTGAGATGGATAATGGGATAGATGGAGGGAGGAGGAAGAGGAGAAAGTAGGCATGCAACAGAGAGAAACAGAGAATCAAACAAAGATGTTGGCAGGACGAGAGAGAGCAGAGTGAGATCTGGGAGAGGGAAAGAACAAAGACTAGAAAAAAAATCACAGGGAGGGAGACTTGTACTCTTAATCATCCCAGGACCCTGGCCTGACTGAAAAAAATCAGTTGCATCACAAAACTGACTAAGGCGAAGATCCCTTCAAAGATGGCCATAAACTTTGCATTAAAAATGTAGGCTTACCAACAAGAAGGGTTAATTTATTACAATTACATATTAATTATTTAATAAATATATTTTGCATTTTCACATTCTTACCTGTTTTTAATGTTATTACAGTGTACCTCCACATTCAGCATTATTTAAAACTTTATAATACTGCTTTAAAAGTCACATATGCAAAATACAAGTTTTAATGTTTTCAGTTTAAAAAATGTGACCATTGTCTCTACAAAGCCCTCAACTTGAGAATACCCTTCCTGCTCCACCAGTCTTGTTGTATGCCCCACCTTCATAAAATGACTGAAACAGTCCATTTGATAAATTATTCTTGATAATGTCATTTTTTTTTTTTTACTGAACTGTAAGGCATTAAAAAACTGCAGTTACATCCACATCTTAAGAGGAAGTGGTCAGATAGAGCTCAGTTGTCGTCTGTATTGTATTCACCAAACATACGAAAGCCAGTTTATGTGTGTACAAATTAAATATTATACTACCATGCTATTATGGAAAACAGTAAACATACACTAGTTCATCTGTGCCTATGGCATACCAGCCCCGAACAATGGTGTTCTAATGATGTATTCTTCTCCATAATAGATATCTGTATCCATCATTTTAACTTGCTTCACATTGTGTGAAAAGCTGATTAGTGTTTATACTGATGCCTCACTTCAGAGTACATCCTAAAGACAAATTATACTGATGCCTTAAGAGACCTGTAGCCTGTTGCATCAGATCTGCATATGTTCTATCTTTAGTTATGTTGTTAAGTCCACACTAAACCCTACACTGAGACTGGTTAAGCTGTGACTGCAGTTGTGTCTTTGTTTAGTTGCACCACAGAGACATTAAGTTCCTCTTTACGAGGAGACTGTAACATTTGAACTAAGCAAAATATTTACGCAGATAGGACTTTTTAATTTAATTTGTCCAGTTAAAAAATCTGAGCCTCCAAATTCCCAGGCAAATGCATTGTATCTAACAGCTGGAATAAAGCGATAAGGAGTCCACTAATGCTTGCAGCCTTTGTCCACAGACAGAGTAATATAAAAGCAGTATTAACAGCTATGAAATCACTTACAATGTGAGATCATTTAACAGTGCATTTTTGCTGAATGGCTGAAATTATCTCCATTGATGGAAAACAAAACTGAGAGCAAGAAAGTCACCATATTTATGAGGAATGTTAACTATCACAGAAAACACTTTGCTGACACCAGAAAGTCTTTTAATGGTGCTTTTCTACCAGGCAGTCAAGACCTTAAGCTCCTGCTCATTCAAGTTATCCCACCTTTATAAGCGGTACACCACGACAACTATGGTTTATAGAGGTAGGTGCAAAATATTACCTATAAATCAAGCCTATATTTAAACAGCAACACCTCAAATGTTAGTAGAGTGTAAACACTATCGTAAGTAAGAACTTTTGCTTAAACTAGGTTATGTTTGTAATTTCACACAGCTGGTACAACCCATAGCTGTTCCCGAATCCCATTCCAATTGATAGTTTTGATAGGGAAGGTTCCCCTGGCAGGCAAGAATACTTCTCTCTGCCATACACTATAGAGAGGCTGACAGTCTTAGATCCCACTATAACTATGAGTTTTAACCAGTTTAATTCATATTTCTTAAATGAAAAACAGCTATTCTTGTTGGTTGCACGAGCCACCAAGACAAGTCCAAATGATATTTCTACACAACCCCAACTGAGACAGAAGATGCAGACAGGACCAAATAAACTATTCCAGTCCCTTCTTGCTTCTAAAAACAAGCCCATGGTTTCATAGATAACATGTGCCCATCCAAAAATTTCAGAGGGATGTTTTTATAAGTCTCTGATCTCTAATATAGTTTGATGAATCTTTAACTACATTAGGGGTTTATTAATCGCTCAAGTAATGCTCAGCTGCTGTTAAAAACACACTATTTACTGTTACAGTGAGTCAGATACTTTCAAAATAAAACCAATCACCCATAATTAAAGTTAAAGATTTATACTTTCATTTTTTCTTGTCTTTTGCTCATCATTGATGCAACTCTACATTCTTGATTATAGCAGTGAGTCTGCATAACCGTAGCTATTTTAGTTGCTTCTTTGGAGCATCTGGAATAAAAACAGTGAGATGGCTGTTTAAACTTACATCTAAGCTGATGTTTCAGCAGATAAAACGTCCTGCAGCTCTGGATCAAGCTGATCAACATATATACTCCAGTACTGTGCCTTTGTCAGAGCTAAAGACAGACAACAATGCTCTGTTAAGCAAAAGCCCTCATTTATGTTGCTTTAGTTAACAGACTTACTTGCAGATGGGAGGGGGACATGTACCTGGGGTGGATGTGTGTTTGTGTGTGTGTGCGCTCCACTCTGCTGTTTGCATCAGAGAAATCTCTCTGTTGTGCTGCTTTTGTCAGCCCATCTCCATGGCTGGATGGTTGAGTGTCATCCCCCAATTTCAGACAAAAGAGACATGATACTATTGTTGGCTTATTTTTGTGATTATTGTAGTTTTTAATAAAGACAGTTATCATCCATGCCAATATATTGCAACAGCCCTAATTAAAACTCAAACCTTAAAAACAGAACTAGAAAAAGACCTGAACCACAAACCAATTCCTGAGCCTCAGTTAAATTTACAGGATGCATTCATATCCTGAAGTTAGTCAAGATGATACTTTGTGACAGAACAGAAAATGTCTACAGTGTATTATTAATATAGTCATCAGTATGTACTCCTTATGCGCCTCTGTTTCATCTTACTGCAGTGCATTAGAGACTACAAGAGCACGGCCTCAATCTATAACTACAAACCATAACACCACTGCATGCTATGCCATACTGAAAAAAACAAAACAAATGCGTCACCCCTCAGCTTCATGTGTCTGCTGTGCTGCAAACCCCACTTCCCTCCTTACCCCACCCTCTTTCTTTATACAAACCTGGCTAACATCAAAGCCCCCCCCCCCCCCTGCCTCGCTCAGCCCAGCGCAGGAGGATGCTGTGTCATCAGAGACTGAGGACTCAGACAGAGCACTAAAGCCTGGCCCTCGCTCTAATTTACTACACCCTGAAAAAAAAGAAAGAGAGAGAGAGCCTGAGAGGAGGCAGCAGCGGAAGGGAAAGTAATGGACAGAGAGAGAGGGAGAAATGGTGGTGGTATAGGAGCATAATGTAATGGTGTGTACATGCTGAGATTCAGAAGCTAATGCTGCTTCAGCCAGGAGCTAAACCGAGCACACTCTGAAGAGAAGTGACTCGACTAATACAAATAAAGCTTAATACAAGAGATTAGAGAAGATTTAACGCCAACCAAAACCTTAATGCTGGCAAAAGTTTCACTTTAGGCTCCAATTTGGTCAAAATCATCTCTATATGTATGAGAACTTGTTGACATACTCCCTCCTAACACATTAAACATGGAAGACAAAACACTCAAATGTCCTCCATCCATCCAATCCTGCTCCTCCTGCATGGCCACAGCAGCTTTAACATTTCCCTAATCACATCAGACATTTGAAAAGCCCAGGCAGTCCTCTCCCCATCACAGGGGAAAACAAGAACTGCAACGCTGCATTTCTCTTCCTCGCCGCTGCCCCCTTCTTCCTCTCTTTGATGCATGAGTGCTGTGATCAGGTTTCCTGCAACTGGGGGTACCACATGCACACACTTAGACACACTCATTGACATACGGTGCAATGGTGAGGGATAGGATGACTGTGGGTCAACTAGAGGAGACGAGCAGCCTGGGAAGGTGAGGATGGAGCACAGAGGAGTGGACGCTGAACATGGACTCACATGCTGAGGCGCCTCATCAGGTGTGGGGAAGGGCAAATGCATTAGCAGATTAGGACAATGATTGATATGAACAATAGTAGGATGGGGAGGGGAGATGAGGTCTTAGCCTGTGACTCGGACTGAACTTGCTGACGCGACATGTGGATGGTTATGAAGGAGTAAGCAGATCTTGACTCGGCAGAATGAAGAGAAGTCACAAACCATGAACTATGACACACATAAAGAGTGTGTGTGTACAGCCTAGATAGTAAGAGGAGAGGTTTCTAGAAACATAATGCTTCTCCTATTTTTTCTTTTGATATTCATGTCCATGGGCAGGGCTATACAACCCTAACTGCACCACCAGAGGTGCTCAATAAACAGCAAGCATAGACCAAACGTTATGATGGGAAAAAAAAGCAAATCTGTGCAATGTGTACACACTGTCCTCACTAACAATAGGTATCAAAACCTGGTTTCAATAGAGCAGAGGTTTTCAAATGGTGTGGCAAGGCACACCGGTGTGCCTTGGGAATTTGAAAATCAATAAGTTATTTTATGAATAACTCTTTTTAGGTGTATTAGTTTTCTTATACAGCTGCAAATCTGCTAATTTTCAACAATCTCTATAAAAACTTCAGGACAACTACTGTTGCAGTTAATAGAATCGGGAGGAAGAGAAAGATTTGTTCTCCTATTTACAAGCTTTATACATTTTTCAAAATGTTTCCTGCCAACTTCAAATGTGTTGATGTTTTTTTTTAATTTGTCAAGTTTTAATAAGATTTTTTGCACTTTTTTATATAAGAAAGTCAAAAGAAATACAGCTTTCTGTCTAACTGTATAAAGGGTAACATGAACAAACTTGTATAGACCATTTTAATATTGCAACACATGAAAGAGGGACTATTTTTTATTTTTTTGAATATGGTGTGCCTTGAGATTTGGGCTTGATTTTGGGTCTACCTTGGGTGAAAAATGTTTGAAAACCACTGCTATTGCAGGTATGCACTAACGTCATAATTTATGCGCCAGACTGGCAGCCCCATCCGATGAATGGCAGAGAGCAGTAGTATTAATGGTAAGAAACAGCGAAACCTTTTAACAGCGTTCATTATGGAAAATGACTGATTCATGTTCATCAATGAATAGATAAACTTTAGAGCCATATCATTATGTTCTTAATGAAGTATAATTAATATGCCATATGCCATTGAATAAAGCTCTGAATTGACTATCTGTGTGATTTTGTGTTTATCCAAAATGAGATTAATGTATCCAGGCTTCCTCTGAGCATCTGGCTTTAGCATCTGTTTAACTTAAGTTTCTTCACATTTATTTTTAATTAGACACCTGAACTGGTCAAAACCTTTATTTCATGAAAAATATGTAGAAATAAAAGCAATAATCAGGGAAATGGAGGTCATACTAATTTAATTTTTTCATCAATTTTTTGTAAAAACCATGGATTTATTTTTTATTTATTGCCAAACCAGCTGCTGTAATCGGTCTTCTCTTGGTTTTAAGTAGGCATTAGGAATCAAAACGTAATCTGATGTCCTCTGTGCCTCGTCATCTATGAAATTGGTGTTTAATTTTATGAATGATTTGCTGAAATTTGATGTCTTGTTTTATCTTTTAAGTAAAATTTACAGGAGAAGGAAAGAAGTGGGGCTCATGTCTGTATATGAATGCATGTACGCTCAGTGATGTGATACAGGGTGATGTAACAGCTAGGGTTTGTCTTCTCTGTTAACCTGATGTTAAGGCTCCAAATGTTTCTATTGCATCAGCTGAGGATCTACACTTTCCTTGGTAGTGTCTAGGGTGAGCGTGGGGAATGACATGCAGGAAACAGGCCACAGGCAGGATGTGAACCTGGGCCACCTGCTCGAGAGCGAACCGCAAGGGGTGCGACCTAAACCGCTTGGCCATCTGCACCCAAGATTCTTTTTTTTTATAGAATCTGTTTTGCATAATTTGCTGCTGACTATATGCAACTGTGTACAAGCTACTCCAAATCACTCGCCCCTGGAGGGATTAATGAAGTTGCTTACTTAGAACTGAATTTATGTTATTAAAACTTAGCATTTACATATTACCATTCAATTTTCTAGTGAAATTTGGACTATCTATGCACTCATCAATGTCTAAAACTATAAACAAATACGCACAATTCTTGGCAATAATTGTCTAAAAATGTATTTGATCGATCATTTGATGTGTATTGTTTTTGAAGGTACCCCTGTCATAATGATACTGTCTATATCTTATTTCACATCCTCTGCAAAATACAGCCTTCAAGAAAATGATGATACTTGAGTCTATTTCATTGGACAACTATAGTACAAATATGGTTACTTACATAACGGAATAATACCAAATATTGAAAACAAAACAAAAATCACATATTCTAACACTTCAGTTGGAGTGGACATGCTTTCACATGAAAGTCTGACAATACCAGTTTGGTAACTTAATTTGTAACTTCATCAGGGGACTTAACATCACTTAATTCACAGTCTACTGTTGGCTCTGGAGTATTAATCCTTGCTTTATGAAACTAATTCTTATATTACAGACTACATTAATGAGGCCAAAGAGTTTAGTGAAACACGAGTCATTGTTTGGAAGACAACATTACTGTCATCCTCTTTTATGCTGTGATGGAAATGAACACACTGATGTCTTTATATATATAAACCATGTTTAACATCCTCCGAATATTTGTTACATCTTTTCTTTCATACCCTGCTGTTACCCTTACAAATTTGAACAGTTGCATGGTGCTTTAACCTGAGTTACTATACAGCCAAAGAGGCTATCTGTTAAGCTCTAATAATACTTCTTTTTTAAAAAGCAGCATTGTACTTAACATTTTATTCTTATTAGGGCTGGGAAATATAGACCCAGAATCACATCAGTCTTTTTAAGCTGAACAGTATTGCACTTTACCTGCCATAACAACAAATGGTTGCAGGGCTTTACACAGACAAATCGAATATTCAGCCAAAGTAACCAGCAGGTGATCCAGGCGTCTCCCCCAGGAAACCTAACAGCTCATATTAATTAATTCACTATTGTATGTTTGATGGGCAACGCGTCATCATTTTAAGAGCAAAATGAAGCTTTGCCAAGTCTCTACATAAGATGTTATTTCTAACACTGGCTCACCACAGGTAACAAATTATTAGAAATAGGAATATATTTTCAGTTTCCATTAGTTGATAAGTTGTTCTATATTCAATTCTTTTTAAAAAAAAAACAATCTTGCATTCGGAGCAGATTTGAATAACTACTTTAAAATTATTCAATTTTTTGAACATTGTTAACATTGAATGTAACATTCAAGTACTCCGTTTTTCAAAAGATGAGTAAGAGCACAAACCTCTGCCAAAGCATTTCCAACATTGTCTGGTGAGTTATTGTCAGAATGTGAAAAACTGCCCTGTCTCACACTGTTAACAAATTGCCGAAAAAAAATCCTGGATCCGTTTATGTGTTCAGATGAAAATCGTATTACTTCTTTCTTGTGCCATGACCAACATTCCCTAAAATTGTCATGAATATCTGTTGAGAAGTTTTTGAGTTAACCTATCATAATCTAACAAACGCCATCAAAACATAACCTCCTCGAAAGAGGTAAAAATGTAGAGGCCTCTACCCTAAATGAGCAGCACATCCTGGGAGATTCCGACAACAAATTAAAAATCCTAATACGAAAAAAAATCCCCAAACATTGTTTTCTCGACCTGGATGCATTAGTAAATAGCAGTTATTTAAATTTCAAAAGTATATGTACATTTATGCAAATGTACAGGTGAAGTGAACAGGACAAAGTGCACGACCAGCTGTAACTGGTTGAGTAGCCAGCTGTTTGACTGGCAGCTGGTGCTTGTGGAAAGTCGTGTGGTTGCTGCAATAATCATAATTTTGATATGATGCTAGATAATATCAAACAATACTGATACCTGTTTGATACTAAAGGCACAAAAAAGTCCCAAACACCTAGTACTAGATCTTATTTGTAATAATTGCTACGCTTTTTCTGAATTGCACAAAACAACAGTATATTTTTTGTTTTGGTTGTAAAATTTTCTGAAATATTTTAAAATTACATCTGTCTTTCTTTATTGGTGGTACTTCAGAAACTTACTGATCTTTAGCCTTTTTTACCAGCAAAGAAAGCACTGCCCGAATTGCACAAACTCAGTGAGTTTTCCTGCACTTTTTGTAATTAAATACTTTACACTATCCAATACCAGATGTTAAGGATTTCTGTTATTGTTGCTGTGTAATCAAGTAAGAACAAATATAATTTGATAATCACTGGTGATATAAATGCTCTGAATAAAACAAAATTAAAAAACAATTATTTCCTATTTGATCAATTAAGCATTTGGCATGTCATCTTTTTTATATAAATCAGTTTAGTCAACCTTTGACTTGACAATGACCACATGAAATTAGGGCAAACATGTAAAATTATTTCAACACACAAAAATTCTGACACAAACAAAAATTGTTTTAGCATTGCCTCTTAAGTAAACACCATTACATACATTTGTGTAAACATATAACATAAATGTATGGAGCCTTAAAAACAACTACCACCATGAAACAACTTTCCTACAATCAAATGTGGACATTACAGCAGAGCGTCAGGAGATGTAGAGAAGATTGCGCTGGTCAATTAGCAAAGCGGAGAAGGATATTAAGACAAGGATGAATCTCTTCCTGTGGCCACCACTGAACTAGGATTGTGGATCAATAGATCACAAAAGGCACATGCACTTGATCGTTTCATCCGCCCTGTGAGGGAGTGCTGCTGCCTGAGATTGCCCATCCTGCTGACTGAGCTTCTTGTTGCTGCACAGGCCTGAGATTCACTTTCACATTATATCACCACCGCCACCACACAGGAGACTGCCTGCTCCACACGTCTGCACAGCTAAAGGTACATCAGAAAGCTGCTGCCCTTTTCTCTATGCTCCCTCTGATCATCAGGACTGGTTTGACCTTCATTGCTAACATGTTACACAGTTTATATATATTTGGGTGTTTTCATGTATTTTACCTTCCTTGTACCTTTAAACACTCAAATAAGCCCTTCAGCATGTTTTTTTCTGAGAAAGATATCTGTAAAGTACCATGTTCATGTGGCAGAAATTTTCCTCTGACATCATGTGCTCAAGTACAGTTGAAATAATGTTCTTCGGACCGGATCTACTAAGATCCCAAATAATGAACGCTAAATTAACGCAAACCAAAAAATTGCATGTGCTATTACCGGGTGTGTTGCGGGTCATCTACTATGACTGCGTGCGCAATTGATAACAAGTGTAAAAGTGGTGGGGACTGCCCTATTTAAAGGAGGAATTTGCATGGGCTACCGGCTGTCACCATAGAGAGTTTGAGAGAGCAACTCTCCGTAAACAAAAATAAAGTTTGAAGTCATGGAGTTTGAGGCAAATAAACATGCTGGTGAACTCCAGCAGAGACATCTCAGCGTTGCCACATAGCACAGATTTGCTTTTTTTCATCAAACATTTGGTCAATGACAGAAAATATTTGGTTAATGCTGTTTATGACAGTCCAAACGTGTTGACATGCACACAGAAGATTCTCTCTCTCCGTCGTCAGCCCTCTGTGCATAACGCTGTGCCAGTTTGCACCTGTCTTTTAAATGTGCTAAGTATAGATGCAAAAACACAGAGCGCAATCCCTTTCGGGTTTGATAAATCACATTGCGGGTTCTAAATAATTACATTTTCATCACCTCCTCCCAGTATTTTGTGCATTCTGATAATCTGCTTGTATTCTGAATATTCATGAAGGCAAACATGATAAATGGATTGCGCATGCTACTTTGCCCATTAAACAGATGCAATCCTCCATGCATCTGGTTAGTAGACCAGCTTTGCATGCTCTATCAAGTGTGCATGTGTTTTTATACATGCAAACCTTTAGGAGATCTGGCCCTTTGTCTTTTAATATACTTGGTTGATTATTTCTCCATTTTAATAATATCACCAGAATTGTATTTTATATTGTGGGACAGCCTGATTAGTCACCTTTACAGCAAGGTACAACTTCTAAGGATTGTGCATTCGTGGAATGAGAAAAACAGCTAAATGTGTTGGTAGCACCCCCAAAAATGTGCCAAAATTCCCTGCAACCAGGGGCCAGTGTTCAAGTACACAGAGCGGTGCCAGCCCTGGTACTATTTCCAAACTTAGGACCAAGTTCTGCGAGTCTGGTGAAGTCAAAGACAGAGTGTGAAGTGGGCATCCTTGGAAGCCAACACCACAAGAAGACCAGTTCCTCACCCAGCTTCACTGAGGAAACGTAGGCTTTCTTCAAGGGGGAGAGGGGATTTTGGCCAATTTCTGGGGGGGTGATCAACACCTTTAGCTGTGCTTCTTCTTCCAGGAATGCATAGGCAATATCAGATGCATTTTATTATTTCAGATGAAACATTAAAATCTTGCATTCATGTGTTCATAAAGAAACCCTATTTTAGGCATTTTTCCAAAACAGGTATTCTAAATCTAAGTTTTAGATAATAATTTCCCTGCATGTCAGAAGCACACAATTTTGACCTCAGTGGCCATTATGAAAGCTTTCTGCCCTTTAGTGTGTCATCCAAGAAGACTAGCTTTCCCATTATACCAGACAAAAAAAGGTTTCAGTGTATCCAAAGTAAGAGAAACTTTGTTTTTTTCTTTGAATATGTCAACATTAAATTAAACACTGCTCTCTGTGATTATGACCACTTTTGGGTAACAAAGGTCTAAACTCGTGCTCCCAGTCATCCCACTCACTCCTGAAATTCAAATCTTTAACTTTAAATATTCTGTGGAGGAAAAATAAAAAAGTGTCCCTTTTATCCAATCATGTGGTCACAATCAAAGTAGTCACTTTGTCCTCAATCCCAGAAACATGTTAGTGAATATCTGACAAACATAACGGTTGTTAATCAATGCACTGCCACAAGCCCAGAGCCTGCAGAGAGGACGTGTGGTCAGTGTGCTGGTAATGTATAAGAGGCAAATAATCATAAATGTATGATGTATTGATCTCAATAATGGTGCATGAGACATCACTTGTAGTATATTTGCATTTAGTTGTATTGATTAATTGTACAACTATGTGGAAATGTGAGCAACAATGGAAACAGAATCAGGATGCAGACCACAGCAACAAAAGTAAGAGCACAACAACATGGACTCAATCACGGTACGTGTATTGCTCCTCAGACATAGAGCTTCATGTCAGGTTGAGCATACTGAGTTCTGTTACAGCTGGACCAAAATCTACGCCAAGCAAGTCAGATGCTAAGTGAAATGGTTATAGCCACATACAGCACAATTAAAGCCAAACTAACAATGCCTCATGCGATTGTATGAGTAAAGTCAACAAAACACTCAAATTAATTGTTAGACAATATTCACACAGGAGTGTTTTTGTTATACAAAAGAGAAATTAGCTCTTGAACTGATAGCACATTATAATGGTTAATCTGTCATCCGCTGGTGCTGTTACATTATCTTTACAGTTCATTATAACACAGATAATTTATTAACACTGCAGAGTCCTTTATGAGAATTACCACTGCACAGCATTTGCATTCTAGCCCCTCAGTGTTGACCACTTCACTTATGCTGCAATAGAGCAAATGTCCCAGAAAACTAAAAGGTTTCTCTTTGCATCCTTAAAATCTGAACCTAAGTCTGTCATGAGAGTGATTTAATATCTCATCTCTGGTTTTTGACCATGTACATCATGTCTTGGGTGTTTATTAGGCAAGGATTTGATTTAAGTTGAATAAAAAAATATAAAATGTAGGGGATCGGATGTAGCTCTTTTCCCTCCCCCTGAAAATGCTCAGATCTGAGGAGGCAGAGAGGCTACAGGAGGCTATAATAATGAGCTCTGTCCTGATTGGCGGCCCAAATGATGTCTGATGAGGGACAGAGGAGGGGTCACAGGCCAGCAGACTTTCAGAACAGTCATGGCATCTGCCTGTGACGAGCAGAAAACACATATGTGGGTGGAGGCTGAATAGCTATGACATGGTAAACCCCAGGAAGTAAAAAAACAGAGCATTTTTAGGGGAATTTTCTTTAAGGAGGCAAAGTGCATTTCTCTGTGAACCAAGTTTAGTAAAAGGTGTCATGTTCTCCTGCCCCATAAACCCCTTCTAACAACATTAAAAGCAAAAATTAATAATTTTGCAGAACATGGGTCCTTTACAAAAGGGCTTTGTTCATTAGAAAGACAGGGTATGACAGATTGCTTAGTATGGTTCAAAATATTATTAAAAATATGTAAAACAGTGTTGACTACCCTTGGAAATAGGGAACCGTGTTGTAAGCACTCAAAGGGAGAAAGCAGGCACACAAACAATCTCGAAAATGCTAATATGAGGCTTTAAAGTGTTTCCGCTATAATGATAAAGACTTTTTGGATAATTACTTCTTCACTTTCATCTGCCATGTTTGAAGTGCCTGATTTTCCATCTTTAAGTGCTAGCTTTGTTCATAATTTGGTGAGATTATGCTGCTGGCAATTCGCAGAGATAAAAAAAAATTGTTAAAGCTAAACTGCAGATAAATAAATCCATATATATTTTTACTATCCGTACTTCAAAGCTCATGTGAGGATGTTTCACTAGCTGTTAACTTATCTCTTTGCTGTGAAAAAAGTACATAGCTTTAGGAATGCATAATATCATCAACATGGATTAGTATCGTCAGATAATAGCTTAAGACGTTGGTCATTGGCATGGCTGGATATGAAAATTTCGTATGACATATACAATTATTTAGCAATTATCTCTGCTAAAATGCTAATTCACTCTCCGGATTCATATGGCACCACTCTATTTAAAAGCATTTAAAACAACAATTCAGAAATACCAGTCTTTCTGCTCATAGTCTCATTTGCTATGCGGTTCATGAAGAGGCATCATCATCAGTTGTAGTTGTTTCATAACAAACAAAAAAGCTCTTTAAGGGAGCTTTAAATCTGATGTGTCTAACCCCCATTAAGAAAAGGCTTCCATATGGAAGTGTTACTGATGCATTGGGTGGGTGTGGGGAGACTGAGAGGTGCACTGGGCAGTGTGTAGACTCACTTTCTGGTTCAGATAATACGGATCCAGGTCCTCCAGCGGTGTGGCGACCATCCCGTCAGGGATATCGCCGTAGATGAACGGCAGGCTCTTCCCAGCCTCCAGGTCACTGTTGGGCTTGATCTCATTGTCATCAGACGTGTCACGGTGACTGCTGTCCGACCTGGGCTTGGGTGGTTTCTTGTTCTTCTCTTCTTGGATGCGCTTCTCGATGTTAGCGAGTGACTCCCGGGTGAATTTCTTGAAGCTGTCAGGTCCTGGGGGTGCAAGAAGGGGTGCGGCCATGTTTTCATCCTGCAGCTATTTCCTTTTTATTGGTTTTCCATCCCAGACATTCAGCTCTGAGGGGAGGAGAGGGACAAAGGATGAGGAAGTGAGAAAGAGAGGATATAAGGTGCTTAATGACAGAAAAACAAAGGTGAAGAGGGATATTCATTATCTGTCAAAGTTAGACTCTTAGCATGAAATCCAGTAACATTTTAATCACTTAATGCACTGACAGAGAAGGGTGGTGATAAAATAGTGAATATGTAAGTGTTATTAACAATATTTTTGCAGCCCTTTTCTGTATTAGTGTTGCTCAAAGCCTCACAGATGGAATTTTCTAGTCCTGCTACAAAAAGCAAACAAAGCAAAGTAAAGCTGGGAAAGTGCAAACATTTGGAACACAGGCCAGTAGGCACGATTTCTGCTCTCCATCAGCCATAATGACTTCAGGCCTGATGCTGTATCACTAAAAGCTGAAGTCAGGTACCCAGCACATACAGCAAATAGCACTGACTTTTCCCTTTTGTTCTTGCTTTTAGACTATAACAGCAAAGAAACACATCCTTTCTTGTAATTATGTTCAGAAATTGTCTGTCTAAGACTTGAATGTACAGCATTTTGTGCTATATATATATTTTTTTTTTTTGAAAAGTGCTTTATAAATGAAGTTTGATTGATTGATTAACTGCGCATGTATCTTACATGTTCGTCCTTCTCTTCTTGGAACTAAAAGAATCACATATCCTCTAGTTTTTAAATGTAAACACTGGTTATATGATCTGAAGTTGAATTTAATACATTAGGCCATCCTTTAGGCTCTTTTGATACATTTTAAAACCCCATTCCATCTATGTTTTCTGACCAGTTAAATTTGCGACACAATTATATGTGATCATGAGTGGGAGAAAGTATCGCAGAAATATTGTAGCTTGCCAGGGATTTCTCATCTTCATTGCAGTGTCCTTCACTTAGAAAATGAGTCGATAACCGACCAGATGCAGGTTCTTTAAAGAAAAACTTTTGTAAACCAGCATCAAATTAATAAACAAAACGATAATAATAGACAAAGTTTACTTACTAATCATGTGCTATTAAAGCTAAATAAAAACAAAACCGACCTCAGTCAACTTAAGGTTAAAGGTAGGAGCATGTAGGCTGGTTCAGGCAGACAACTTGTGCTGCCTTGATTTAACATTTGATTCAACTGCCTCACAAACATCCCTCCAGTTAGTAGGCTACACATGTAAAATAAATTTGATATGAGTGATGAGGCTGGATAACCTGACGAACCAAATGGACTGTTTCACATGTCCATGGAATATATTTCATATCCATTTGGGATCTGAATCCCTGAGAGTGATTGGGAAAGGCAGGAATTTTCAAGGAGAAAGTCAGAGGATAACAAAGCTTCTCACTACGGGCACAACTAAACCAGGCTTATACTTCTGCCTTTCTGTCATTAAAATGATGCTGGAAAGCCAGGTCATTTTCTGACTGGGCACAATCTTTTCAGCTTCAACTTCTGCAAGATGGATCTGCCTGATGACAGAAACCTAATCTGGCAAATCCAGCAGCTTTGCAGCTTTGAAGGTTGGATGTTGGAACCTATATGTCAAACTAAACTGTGGTCTACTGCACAGCATTTAATACTCCATAAGAATCTGAATAGTTTTTGCCTGACTTTTCATTAGATTGACTGATCAACCTTTAATATTTTAATATTCATGTGTGTATACACATACAAATACTCTCTCGCACACACACACACACACACATATATGTATGTGTACACATACAAATACTCATCTGCCACGTCATTAGGTAAACCCATTCAACTGCTTAATTAAATTAAATTAAAACAGCTAATCTGTCATTCACATGGCAGCAGCCCACTGCATGTCTGTAGACATGGCCAAAAAAGTTTCCAGATAATTTTCAGGTTTAAAAAAAATGCTGCATCACTAAATAAATAAATGTGGTGTTGTTGTAAGTAGAAAGTGTGTAAAGCTTTGTATACCTTTAGTTAGTTTAACAATAAAACCTACCCATGGAAGGTGACAAAAATCACTGTTTTTTTGTAAAATGAAATCATGAAACATTAATATGAGAGAATTTTGCACAACAGCAACATGTATAATGTGATAGGATTACGTTGGTACTGCTGGTCTCCCTTCAGCTCTGGTATTAGCAGCACTGTTGCAGTATTAAAGATGTTTTAAGCTCGTTGTTCTGGGTGGTGGTCTTAATGATGGACAATTAAATAACATGAATTCAAAAGAATAAGCTCTTGCAGAACTGCTTCTTAGTAGGCAAAGGCTCAGATACTATACTCTTACATATATGTCATACTGTACACAAAAGGCTAACTACCATGAATTTGTAATTGAAGAAATATATACACTTTTGGCTAACATTTATTGCATATATATTACTGTTCCAAAATAATTATTGCCACTAAAAAATATATTGATTGTATTTTTCCATGAGGGTATTTCAAATGTTGAAATATTTAAGGATATAACGTTGAACTGAGTCAACTTAAGGGATCAGCATTTAACAATATTTTACGCTCACACAGAAGTGAAATTGCTCATTTACAAATATACGACCTTAAGTGTAATTCATTTAAAGTACTGTGTACTCAGTAGTTTTTTGTCCACCTAGAGGGGATTGTGTGCAAAAGCAAACTATGATTTACTGTTCATAAACAGTGCAAATACAACCAGAGAAAACAAATCTCCAACCTGCTTATCAAATTGAACGAAAACCTTCATTATAAAGAGCAATGCTTCTGCAAACTCTTTAAGTAAAATAGAACAATTTCTAGCTAAGTGCTCCTAACAATCATGAGACCGTGTAAGCCAAGCAATTAGCCAGCTCTACATATGGCCGACCAAAAACTCAGAATTTTTTTTTGCTCGCTATTTTTCCCCTTCCCATTCAGAAACAGATCCTTAGTAAAATGTAATGACACTGAAGGAATGACAATTTTGCACAAAATGTACTCAAATAAAGTCAAATCACTGTATCTGTGTACAAATAGGCTACACAAAAAGCTGCTGAAGAACAATCTGAGTAAATGAAGTTACATCCCATTTTAAACCATCTCTTTTGACTCTTTTTTTCTACATTGAGAAAAGTTCAACTTTTGTAAATGTCAGATGGCCTGTGATGCTTAAATCATAACCTACTGTAGACCAAGGTGCATGCTACTGACACAGAGCAATAACAGAAGAACAACTGTGGGTAATTTACTGATCCATGGACATTCTTGCCTTTCAAAGAGTGTTTTAAGTTATATTCCATAAACTTTTGACTCACTTTTTAAATGGTAGGATTGGAAAATATGTTAATCAAGCTAAGGGATGGGAAACTTTGATTATCAAGAGGGCCATGATTGCACAAATTGTTACAAAAAAATCTTAATGTGAATAACTAAATAAATAATCAAAGAAGCAAATCTGTGATTAAAATTGATTATGCCAGCATTAATACATTATTTCTCAAACACAGTAATCATGCATAATAAAATGAGATTGACATAGCATTAATGCCAGTTTAGTCATTTATCCAGAATGAAAGCCGTAAGTTTGTTTTTAAATGCAACAGGACAAAGAATTATAAACAGTTTTTGAAGTACAAATATTTTACCCACCATTTTATCTCTCTCTCTCTCTCTCTCTAACTAACACTTATTTTTAAATTCTACTGCTTCATAAAAATATTAAGAGAAATGATTAAAGTGAAGTATGTCCTTTAATTATTCGAATAAACAAAAAGTACACCACTCTTCTAGAATAAACAGAATCATCTGTATTACATATTCCAATTTGTGCATGGCATTATATTGGTATCTTGGTCTTAATCATATTATCATTGGGTAACAGACCTGAAAATGAAAGCGACAGGACTCAAAGGCATCCAAAAGTCTGGTATGTTTGATAAAACTGCAGCACAGCCGACCGGAGGAAGCTTCTAGGTCCGATTCAAGTAACCCAAGCTTGGAGGTACAACCTCCAAGTCTCCTTCCGCCGAGGCTTCATCAATTCATCGTACCGTCAATGGGACTCAAACGAGGGTGCAGTAGCATGACATTGTATGCAGACAACAAAAAGGCAACGATTTTAAAATCCTTGAAAAAGAGACAGCTAAAAATGATGGACGACTTGGGGAGGGGAATAACTTAAATTTTGTAGGCTTGATGTTGAATTTTATGTCCTCAAACTCGGGAAATTCAAAAACACTTCATAAAACCCAAAATAGGGCTTGGTGGCGTGAGCATAAACGGTTTACTTCACTCTTTAATACACAGAAAAAGCGGACGTAACGCACAAAAGTGCGCAACACATAACCGCACTCGTCCCCTCTCCTTAAAAATCCGCGTCAAGTCAATCCGGAAATTAGAGAAACTACAAATGACAAGGAACAAAAACTCCAACAGCCTCGTTTGCCCCCCGGCCACAAAAAAATACGAGGTTATCGCTGTCCGCTTCAGCTTAAGTGCTCCTGGATGCCGTGTCCTCTGTGCGGAGGAGAGACATTCAAACGCACCACGGCTTCCGTCCCGTCACAGGATAAACCTCTTATTCTGCTCATATGCGCTCTGACAAGTGATGGAGCCACCCGGGCACTGCGATGAGGAGGAGGTGGTGGAGCCTATGGGGAACTTACATCACAGTGATACGGGATCACAAAGAAATTCAGCAGCCATTATTTCCTGCAGTGGTGCCTGATACTGCCCGTCCTCTCAAGTTAATAAAGTAGTCCAGATTGAATCCACTGTGGTTAAATGGGTCCTTGAATGCAGCTTCACTCTAGAGCAGGGATGGGCAACTTTGTTTTCCAAGAGGGCCATATTAATATTGTTCTGATTGCCACAGGGCCACATTGTTTCAATACGTACAATAATTTTTCAATAAAAATGACTCTTAATCTAATGAAAAAAGGTCTTTTCAGTCATGAAAAGATATAATATCATCATTTAAGAAGCCATGCTAAAATGTAAGTAACATCTATTATAATGTGTTAAGCTGTGAATTCAAATCAGCCAGCAATAGTTGCATTTCCTCTTGATAGTCCCATGTATGTATGGTATGTATGTATAATCTCTGTACAGGACCAGATGCAGCACTTTTTCCTCCCTCTTTGGAAATGCTCAGATCTGAGGGGGTGGACAGGGTTAACAGATTGCGGAGCGGACTTTCACAACAGTCACAGTGTCTTGCCTGTGATGAGCTGAAAACCCAAGTAGCAACCTCTGTGTAGTACCCAAAGTGTCCACTTGAGGCTAGCTGCAGAAACCCGCCACTCAAATGATTGTGGGTGGGACACGTTTTTAGGGCATAAATACATAGGCTAAAAATTGTCTTCAGTAAATATATAGCCTAATATAATTTATGCTCTCACTGTACAGGCTGTGCTTTTTTTGTATTGTGGCTTTTTTCCTTTATTGAGGATTTATTGAGAATTTCTGATTTCCAAAACTCAAAGTTGCTATTGGCCAGACAGCCTTATGTTCCACCTAAACATGGCTTCTCTGTCCGTGAGTAGGTTGCCCTAAAGTTCTGTTGAGATGATGTGAAGTCTGCCAACGTCTATTACAATATTTCCACTACGTTCCAAAGGCTCCTTAGATAATCAAATGGCTGACTTCACATGGTTTCATCCATTTTTTGTACAATCTATGTGCAAAACACACATGTAGGTAGCATACCTGTCAAGTTTTGGATTTGAAAATAAGCCGTCCCACCACCCAAACCAAGCTCCAGTATCCCTTACATTTTAAGACAGGCGTACAAGAAATCTAAAATAACCACTTTGTTTTTCGTGGGTTGTTTCCGCTGTTGGCACTAACCTCGCAACAACTGCAACCCAGGTTACTGCAGGTGGCAGTACTCGCAAGGCTTTTTCTTCTTCTTCGGTTTCATGGCGGTTGGCATCCATCATTTTGGTGCATTACCGCCCCATTCTTGTGAGGCTAGTGACAGAGTTCAGTTTGGAGAGACAGAGGCATGTTTCTTATTATTATTATATTATAATACAGGAGATTTATGGGAGAATACTACGGGAGGACAGCGGGAAAGAGGGGTAAAATCCGGTGGTTTCCCAGCCAAAACGGGAGACTTGACAGCTATGGTAGGTGGAAGCTGTATGGCTATTACATACTAGACCCCAGGATGTAAAAAAAACTGAGTATTTTAAGAGGCATTTTCTTTAAAGAGGCATAGCCCATTTCTCCATGAACTGAAAGTTCAGTAAAAGGTGTCGTATCCTTCTGTGCCCCAAGACCCTTTTAACAACATTAAAAGAAATTGATTTTGCAGGACACAGGACCTTTAAGGGCTGCAATGTTAAATGTAATTTCAGATTTTGTCACATTTTCTTCAGGTACATTAATTTTTGTGAAATTTTAAATTGGCACATTGATGGGGGGGCACCCGGGGGGGGCCCCTTGCTCTCGGGAAAAGCTTGGCCAAATATAACTGAAGCCTCAGATAACCCCTCATAACCTAATGGGGTTGGTGCCATGTTCCTCTTGTCTCAGCTGAGCCCATTTCAGGAGAAGTTGGGATATTCTGACTGTAAATTGTTATGGAGTTATAATAATGAGAGTGTTAGGGGGCACATGGAAATGCACTGCAGGTAATATCGAGATTACCACAAGTTAAGACGAAAAAAAAATGTTAGTTTCATTCAACCTCAGTCCACTGTGAAGCAGCGAGGCGCCGTGTCCTATAGGGCCAAAGCCTAAAATACTGCAGTGTGGTTTATTGCTGCTATAGGCTCTAGCTACCCCAGCTAACAAACTCCTACTAGGTCAGATGAATGCACAATAAGCCGAAAGCCGATCCCTGGAGTCAACTCAAAGCAGCGCAACCAAACATGGCTTATTTAAGTACACCAGATTAAATTAATTACATTTTCATTAAGAAAGACATAACAATTGCCTTGTAGCCACACCACACTCTTATTGCTTCGTTGTTTTTAAGCAGCACAGAGAACAGGAGGTTTATAAAGTCCCCATGATTAAGTTTTTATTATCACTTTAATTGAGATTCTGCGAGAAAATACCAGAAATGGTCGCCGCGGCCCCTTTGAGGACTGCCAAAGTAAAGACGCACCTTCTCCTCACGCAATACAGTCTCCGAGAGGACGGGAGGGAGGGGGCGAAGAGGTGGACTATGGGGGCGGCTGGGGGGCTAAAACTACCGTAGTTATAAAAATAATGGTCGCTACTAAAATCGCTACATAAACATGACTTTGCTAATGACGCATAATCCATGCACTGCGAGCATGCAGACGAGTTACTGTCCCCAGTCGAAGTTTGACGTGATTTCACTTCTTCCCTTTATCCTGTCTGCGTATGTTTCCCCACACTGACACACTGAAATGTCATCCCATCCAGCGGCAGGCCAACACCCCAAATAACAAGCCGCCTCACTGTTTCTAACCAGAACACATCTGTAATCCCTGTTCTCCCTCTGAAAATCACGCCCTGGCTACTTCTGAGTGTTTCCCAGCCTTACATGTTAAGTCCATGCCCTGGCACTGAGCCCCCCTGTGAAAAGATGCTGAGAGGGACCGCGCTGCGGCAACCGGGATGCAGTCAGTCGACAAAGTAGGACTGCGAGCCATCCCGCGGTACAAAATCAGAGGCGAAGCAGAAAATATGATGTCTACTTACTTTTTCTCGCATTAACAGAAATCCATGCAGCCGTCTCTGAAGTACAGATGTAGAGAAGGGACGAGAGTAACTGCGGCTGTCGCCATATTGTTGCTGCTATCTTCCTTCCCGATGCGTGCGGCTGCCCTGCATAATTGATGACTCTCAGCAAATTGTTAGGGAGTGTCGGTAAATGCCTTTAGTTTAAAAAACGGACAAGAGACCGCAGCATCGTAAGCAGAAAAAAAACTGGTCATGCAAGAACAGTCATTGATGTCCTGGATGGGGTTGGTAACGTAGGCTACTTGTTGACATGCCCTGGTGTCTTGTCAGAATATATATATATATATATTTTTTTTTTTTTTTGGTTATTTTCTACCCTTGACACTTTTAAGACCACCCAGGGCTTAAAATAGGCCCAAATATAGCATGTAATATACAAGATAATAAATAGGTAAGGACAGGGTACAAAGACCTTGTTCTCAAGTCAAAGTTACTCCAACAAAAAATTTGCAAAGTACAAGTAGGCAGTCTATTGATCTACAAAATGTTAAAAAAAAATATATCGTTTCTTTAAATGTACTTAAAGTTTAGAGTATTAAAGTACACTTTTCTGTGTCATGCAAAAAGGAGGCCAGCTGGGGTGTGCTGAGTCAATCACTGGGATGAAGAATTCACAGAGATAGTGCTCAAGTTAATTTATTGTTACTTTGATAACATTTTACTGAAGTGCAAGTAAAAGAAGCACTCCACAAATCTACTCAAGCAAAATTAAAAAGTAACTTATTTTAATGAACTGGAAGTACTGAGTATTTTGAGTGAAAATTATCAGGAGTGGAAAGTAACTTCCTTTACCAGAGTTTCTGTAAATGAGTAGGTAATCTGTGGACTTACTGTTTGAGTAGTTTTACAAACCAGTATTTTCATTAGGTGCATGTAAATGGATGAAAATATTGATATTTTTAAAGTCATTATCCCCAACACCAATATCAATACCGATATTTCTCCCTTTTAAGTTCACAGTCTCCTCTTTACTTAAATAGACCTGTTCCTCATATTGTCACAGTTTATTTATGTCAGGAGTAGTTTTGAAGCAAGATAACATTTCACTTTTTAAAATTGATACTGTTCATTTTTTAATGTATAAATTCAGTGATAGTAAGTCAAAACCAGTAAAGGCAAGTCAACTTTTAATGTCACTTAAGCTGACACAACATGGTACATTCATACATAATGCTGATATTTCAGATATTACGAGAGATATCAATAGCAAATACTGTATGTGGCCAATACATTGGCTGTGAATATCTGCAGAACTTTCCAACTTTGTAGATGCCAATATCTAACTTTTTAAGATATTACTTGCAGATACTGTTATATCGATGAAATGCAGTAATGCATTCCTGTTTTTTTACTTCTACTTAGTATGAACTTGTACATCTGATTTTATTTGACATATCATCTGAGTATAAAGCATAAAGAAAAAAACAATTACAAAAAGCTAAATGAATCAATGTCTCCATCAGTCAGAGTTGTAACCACTACAAAATGGTAACTATAATACTGATACCAAGTGTGAAATCACAATAATTGAAACTGAAACAATAATTGAAATTGACATGAAAATGATTTATCAGTCACACCTTCTGGATCAGAGCGTGAATGTTCACAAGGGTAAGTCATATTCTACTGGAACTGACAGTTAATTAGCAACACACACACACATATATATATATATACACACACATACATACTGTATGTGTGTGTGTGGGGGGGGTCTCCAATCATTTTTGACACTTTAGAAAAATACACTAGACTTAAAGTACAACATAGGGTTGAAACTCTTATGTCACTGATTTCTTTGATATTTAATTTTTATTATAGGGCAAATTTCTTCTCTTTATTTCAATTAAATTCCTTGAGTCAAATATAGATACACTATACTTTACTGCATCAAACCACTGGATGATACATCAGAATCCTCCCATTGTTCTTAGAAGATTACACAGACATTAACCTAAAAATTCAGCGGCGTAGTTCTTTTTTGAGGCATTTGAGTAAATTAATGAAGTATTACTTTAAGTTGTGATTAAGTAAATGTAACTTTACTTTTATTTGAGTAATATACTTGCTTACTCTTTTCATCCCTGCACTTTGTTTTACCATGTAAAAAGAAAAAAAGCCAAAGTGTTAAGAGAAATTATGCTTTACTTATGTCATGAAATACTGTAGTTGAGTTTTGCGATGGGCTTTGACTATTTTCATGGACAAAAAAAAAGCAATTTAAGGGTCATAGAAATCTGTTTTCGAAACAATTAGCAGAGGTAGGAAAATCAGTAATACTGCACTATTATTATACTCAGGTAAAGTCCATTTACTTTGATTTAAATGTATATAAGCAGGTATGAGGTTATTTTTCCATAAGGTTACTCTAGAAACATTTAAAAAGATGAAAAAAGTTAACTCTGAGTATTGAGTGGTCATTTTTTTATGTCTTCAGGGGTTCAGTATGAAAAGAAAAAATGTTTTTTTTTGTTCATGTCCAGTTTAAAAATAAAAGAATATGAACATCCAACTAGGTTGTTTAATTTATGGCACACTTTTATGTGCAATGAAGAAGAAATGTTTATGCAATGTTGAATCATTCTCTTGAATTGTGCAGCTATCATGAGGTAGCACACACTGAACAACTGGCCAGGTTTACAAAGTTGACCAATTTCTTAGACTTCCTCTTTATGCATTTAAGTTTTTACCTATTAAAGTTGTGAAGCATTTAATATGCCTTGATACAGCTGGATTCTGATTCTGAGGGTCATAGTACCATTCAAAACAGATTTTCAATTTGAATTGATTTGCAATTTACAGTGCATCACATCTTTAAGTGGCTGAAAAACCCAGAGGTTAGTTGTAAAAAGTATTTTCAAAGTAAAGTTATCCTTTTTGACTTATATTCAATAGAATGTACTACAAAGATGAGATATTTAATGTTCAAACTGATAAACATTATTGTTTTGCAAATATTCACTAATGTTGAATTTGATGCCTGCAACATGTTCTAAAAAAGCTGGGTCAGGGGCATTTTTACCATGTTACATCATCCTTTCTTTAACAACACTCATTACATGTTTGGGAACTGGGGACAGCAATTGCTGAAGCTTTGTAGTGAGATTCTTTCCCATTCTTCCTTTTTTTGATGCCCTTGACCCTGCCTTTTTGGAAAAGGATGCAGGCATCAAATTCAAAATGAATGAACATTTGCAAAAATAAAGAAATAAATAAAGTTTATCAGTTTGAACTTTAACTATCTTGTTTTTGTTTGTATTACACTGAATATAGGTCAAAAAGGATTTGCAAATAATTGTATTCAGTTTTTATTTAGGCTATGTCGTATTCAATGTCTCAACTTCATTGGATTAAGGGTTCAGCTTCAGGGTGTGAGCTTTAATTTTTTTAAAGAGCAGGTAAAGATAAGGTTTGAAATGGATCAAGAAACTTCTCATAACAACATGTTAACAGGACATTTTACAAATTTTCACCTATACATGCAGCACAAAGATATGGCTCTACAGCTGGTTAGTCATCAGAAAAGGTGTCATACTTTGTTCCCTTTCTGAAGTGCAAATGATTCATCAGAGATATCTGAGGAGAAAAGCCTGTGTACATCAGGTACAAACACAGGCTGTCTGCACTCTCTGAACATATTGAGACTGTCTAAATTTTTCCACCTTCACTTTTACAGGGTGTGGGAGCTAACACACTTTTTATTATATGACCCAACAATGTCTCCATCTTGTGGTAAACTTCAGAACTACAAGTTTGGGTCGGAGATTTTGTTGTTGGCAACCACCTTGAAACTGTAGGGCTGTGTACACATAGTTGAAAGTTGCGTCTTAATTGACCTATAAGTAAAGAGGTCAAAGACTTTGACTATTTGGCAGCCATGATAATCGATGATCAAATTCACAAAACATGAAGGATTGCGTATTTTAGCTTCATTTCAGCCTGAAATTATTACACCCACAGTCTCATGTGGCAGCAGCATTATAGCCTGATTACCATTCAGCTTTAAAAATAAGTCATAAGTTTTATCAGTAAAATTTGACCCATTACAAAATGGATTCAGAGGACATACATGACTTTTTGACTTGAGCACAGTTGAAAATTGACAAGTTAAATTACTGTATAAAGAATGTACGCTATATTACTGACAGGTTAACCAGGTATTGCATACATGCTTTGATAGGCCATGGAGAGTCAATTAGTCATCCAGTGGTTTTGATGTGTTAACAAATTCATTCATTGGGCTGCTTGCCAGCTCATATAGTACATTTCAAAACTGTCAACTTTAGGCAATTTTAAATACAGAAATGCTGTTAGGTATCAAAAAGTTGAATGGACATTAAGATTGAAATAGTCTACAAAAATGATGCATGGAGTGCTACACAGGTGTGGGCAACTGTGAAAAAATCTTAATTTTTCTGAAAAAGTCTACCTCTGGTGCTCTTTAGTGTGGGGATCCAACAAAAAGTGTATAGAAAAGGTCTGAGGTGCTCAGAGGGATTCATAGTAAAAAAAGATTATTTTATCAGGGCCACAGAGTTAAAAATCATGCCAACATGTTTCAGCCATTATGGCGATCATCATATTGATTACTATTTACTATTAATACCTTTGAGGGCTTCAGACCGTTTCTATACATTAAAATCGTCTAATTTGAAAGAAATACAAGGTACACATGCCATAATAAAAAGATAAGCACTAATTAAAGAGACCACTTAACCCACTGGTCTGTAAATACAGTTTTGTTCAAAATAATAGCAGTCCCACATCACTAGCAAGATAAATCACTGTTTTTGTTAGAATTTCAACTTCTACTCTGCAAGTAAGTTTCTATAAGGTTTAGTAAAGGTATAGAAAACCAACAGACCCAACAGGCATGACGTGCATGCTGCTGATTCTGTGAAACTGAATCATTAACTGAAAGGGGCGTGTTCAAAAAAATAGCAGTGCTGAGTTCAATCAGTGAGGTAACTGATTGTGTGAAAAAAATAGGTGTTAAACAGGTGGCCCTTATTTAAGGATCAAGGCAACTGACGCTGCATATGCTGGCTGTCTTTTGTCCTTGAAAAACAGAGTAAAATGGGTTGTTCAAGACATTGTTCAGAAGAAGAGCGTTCTTTGATTAAGAAGTTAATAAAAGAGGGGAAAACCTATAAAGAAGTTCAGAAAATGATAGACTGTTCAGCTAAAATGATATCAAATGCTTTAAAGTGGCAGCCAAAACCAGAAAGAAAAAAGAAAAAAACGACTATTCGAATGGATCGGAGAATAACCAAAATGGCAAAGGCTCAGCCAATGATCAGCTCCAGGAGGATCAAAGAAGATCTAAGGTTGCCTGTGAGTACTGTAACAATCAGACAACGTCTATGTGAAGCCAAGCTACCAGCAAGAAGCCCCCGCAAAGTCCCATTGTTAAAAAAAGACGTGCTGAAGCGGTTACAATTTGCCAAAGAACACACTGACTGGCCTAAAAAGAAATGGTGCAATATTTTGTGGACTGATGAGAGTAAGATTGTTATTTTTGGGTCTCAGGGCTACAGACAGTTTGTCAGACGACCTGAAAACACTGAATTCAAGCCACAGTACACAGTGAAGACAGTGAAGCATGGTGGTGCAAGCATCATGATATGGGGATGTTTCTTGTACTACGGTGGTGGTCCTATTTATCGCATACCACGGATCATGGATCAGTTTGAGTACATCAGAATACTGGAAGAAGTCATGTTGCCGTATGCTGAAGAGGAAATGCCCTTAAAATGGGTGTTTCAACAAGACAATGACCCCAAACACACCAGCAAGCGAGCAAAATCATGGTTCCAGATGAACAAAATTCAAGTAATGGAGTGGCCAGCAAAATCCCCTGACCTTAATCCCATAAAAAACTTGTGGACTGACATAAAAAATGCTGTTCATGAGGCAAAAACAAGAAATGCAGAGCAATTGTGGAACATAGTACAATTGTCCTGGGCTTCAATACCTGTTGACCGGTGCCAGAAGTTGGTAGGCTCCACGCACCACAGATGTGAAGCAGTTATCAGAAACCGTGGTTATGC
The DNA here is from genome assembly GCA_037902135.1 of Cetoscarus ocellatus. NCBI lineage: Eukaryota > Metazoa > Chordata > Actinopteri > Labriformes > Labridae > Cetoscarus > Cetoscarus ocellatus. The sequence continues at coordinate 640,624 of JBAMNC010000565.1, read as the reverse complement.
AACTAAATATTAGTTTATGATTCTCAGGAAAGTTGAATCATCAAGCAATTAAGTTTCACTTTCAAGTACTATGACTGCCTCCCACAATCATGAAAACCAAATAACTGAGATTAAAAAATTACAGTAGGATTTGTATTTTAAACAGATTTTTATGTATTAGCTGTTCTTTCATGTTCATGATAATAGTGTTAAGAACATTTAAGTTTAAAATGATTGCATGCTGTAAAATAAGCGAGTGACTGTTTTATAGTTGTGATTTCTAAACCTTGTGATCAGCCCAAAGTGGTATGGCCCAGTCAACACCCTTTAAAGCAGGAAGAGATTGGAGCCATAGATTTATACATAGGAGATTAGATACGTCAGCGCGCTGGAGCAGCCCGCTAAGTGACGTGCCCACGTGGCGGCCATGTTGGGTAGGTAGTCAGAACCTCATGCTTGTGATTTTAACTAAAGCACCTTTTTAACTTGTCAGGCATTTGCTCACACTTTTGGAAATTTGATTTCTTGAAGATAAACAGGTTTTGTTGTTCTATGGTTGTTTTTGGTGTTGACTGTTTGCACTCATGGTTGAACTCTGTTCCTTCTTGGCTTGGTTGAACCTGAAAGAAACCACCTACCTGTATTTGGCACACCTGCAGTTGGACTGACCTGTGATGAGTCCAGTGAGATGCTGCAGGATCATCCTCTGATGACTTGGTCAATAAACTGCTGAAGGTCAGAGGTCAAGCGGCAGGCAGGAGGAGCGTCCAGGTGAGCGCTCGCAGGAGGCCAATTGGCGGGGTCATGTTTAGGAAGTGATCCGAATTATTTGGTCTGGATTTATGACTGCATTCAGACCATTTTATTGAACCCCTTGGATGAACAGTTATCCCAGTCCATTGGTAAAAATACCATCTGGATTTATTGTTTTAAAATAAATTAACAACCATTTTGTAAACTCTTGGTAAAACCTCATCGTCTCAAAAACCCACTTGCACTAATTTTGTTGAAACCATTTTCTTCTCTGTTGCTGTCATTTAGCTGTTCTGTTTGCTTAAACATTTTAACTTCATGCTCTTCTGTAACCAAATCTTTAGTTGTTGGTGTAGAGTGGTTTCGTAAAGTCACGGTTTGCAGATCAAATCCTTTTCCCCCGGAGGAAAAAAACAAGGTCAACCAGTTTAAGTCTACACAGGGTCTTCAGAGTGAAGTGAAAACATTCAGTGAGGTTGATTTTAAAAACAGCCACATGACCATGAAACTGAAAACTAAGACATTTCTGAAAAGTGAACTATTAAGTAAATCAGATCAATAGTATATACTGAATGTTTTCCACCTCGCCCTGACAAACCGGTCGACTTTAATGATTTAATTACTGCCAGACCCAAAAAAGACTTTTACATTAACCCTGGACTCGAGGGAGCCTGAAGACGGCCCTGTCACCTGGTTTTTACCTGAGATAATCACACCACAAACAAGAGCACACGTTACCTCTTATTCTTCCTCTTTGACCTTTTGTTGTGGTTTTCCCTTAAATTAAGTTGTTTTATTAACATTTGGAAGCACCTTTGTGAACTTTGTTACACAGTGACAGTTTTTGGTGTTAATTTTTACTGTTTCGCTGTTACTTAAAACATTTTGACAATAACTGAAAGCACTTTTTTCAAAGCTTTTCTTGAATTTCTATTTTGATTAAAATTAACTCTTAACATACTCTATTGTATCACCTGTTCTGTATAAATTGTTTACCTATTCAGAGACAGATGCATGTTAGCCATTCACTAAAACTCTGGTGAGATTACAATGAACCCTCGGGGCCCGTTCTAATAAAAGTTACGTTCAGCGCATAAAATGCACTTTCGATAAAAAGCTATTAAAAAAAGTGTTGATATTTCCAACCTTTGGCTTGATTTTTTTTCCAATCAGTTCTCATTTATATTAAATATCTGTAGATATTTAAATATTTTAACCCTGTGTATGCTAGGTTTTCTAACTGATGTTTTTACATGGAATATAAATTTCAACATGCTACAAGCAAACTTGATTTTTTGATCAGATAAATGGGATATGTCACTGCTTGGCAGCAACATTTATTTACCTGCATTATTTTTGGCACAGTGTCAAATACTCACTGAACAAAAAGTTTTTTCCATTAGTTTTTTAAATTATATTGATGTTTTAGTTTTTGCCTGATTCTTCCAAATCAGTCCTAATCATACACAAAAATTCATGAGTATTTTGACCCTTTTAAAAGCCATTTGTCATGCCATCACGTTTTTACACCAATAGCAAAATGACTTATCCATACCACATGCAAAGTAGATTTTTTTTTGTGCTGAATCATTACAGCCTGGGGTTTGTGATTTAGAAACACAATGACGTTTACTCATGTTTCACTAATTTTCATATTAAAATGGCGCCACCTGGTGGAGAGCAGTAAAAAAGGCAAAAGCCCAGATAAAATAAAACATTTCATGCTTTAATGGAAGAAAGATCAAACATTACAGTTTAAATTTGTTTCAGTGGCACTTTTGGAATTAAATGATACAAGTGTAACAATTGTTTGCACACAGTTCATTTTAGATTTACTTTAGGAGCTGAGCTGGAAGAGCAAATAAAAATACACAATCTTGCCAGAATTAATGACAGTTAAAATTATCAATGAAAAGCATGCACTAAGGGTTAATTTTGGACTGTTTTCTCTAACACTTAAGTTTTTCCTTTATGACCATTTTGTGAAATTAATTTGATGTTATGGTTGATGTTAAGTGTTAGTTTGATATTCTATGATTTTAAATCACTAAAAAAAATGTGTTGACACCTTAACAGCAGCTCAGGGGCTTCAATGGTGGGCCACACTCAACAAATTAGGGAAATACAGTTTTGCTGTTTTGTTGGATGTGTAAAAAGAATTCTGGTTAGAGAAGAATTCAAACTTTTGACTTATGTTTTTGTCACTGAAAAAAATGTTTAAAGGATGCAAAGTCTTTACAGAAGCTCACCAGGACCACAGGTCAGAGTCCAAGTCTGACTCAAGACTCACTTATGCTTGATTTACAAGCACGATCACCTTGCCCTCCGGAACCAACATTATTAAAACGTGGCTGTAATACTTACAAATTATATTTACAAATGAATTTAGATTTGTTGCTGTCACGAAGTTTTCTTTGAACCTTGCTTTTGTGCTTTTATGATGGGAAATGACAAACTTTTTTTATGTATGCAATTAATTTTTAAACAGCCACAGAAACTTGAAACAAAAAGGTGAAAAGCACATTTGAAATTACATTGTTGCAAGGCATTGTTTGTAAAGTTGTTGTAACTTTATTTCTATCCAGTGTTAATGTTTGGTAGACTTTGGTCCTTGTTATTCACGAATTTTAGAAAAAGGACTCAAAGCCTTGATACAGCAGCTGTTTTGGCAATTTTGCAAGAGGAAAATCAAACTCTTGCTGTAATACACACACACTATATATCTATCTCTATCTATGCATGTATGTGCATGCATGTGTGTGTGTGTGTGTGTGTGTGTGTGGAGGTGGGTGTGTGTGTGTGTGTGTTGACCTGTAGACCGGAGGAACCATCTGCCTGACCACTGACATGAAGTCAGCCAGCAGGGGCCCTGGGCCGTTTGATCAGTTTGTGTCTGAACTGCTGAGTAGCAGACAGACAGACCAACATATAGACAAGACAGACAAACCAAAAAATAGACAGACCAACATATAGACAAGACAGACAGACCAACATATAGACAAGACAGACAAACCAAAAAATAGACAGACCAACATATAGACAAGACAGACAGACCAACATATAGACAAGACAGACAAACCAAAAAATAGACAGACCAACATATAGACAAGACAGACAGACCAACATATAGACAAGACAGACAAACCAAAAAATAGACAGACCAACATATAGACAAGACAGACAGACAGACCAACATATAGACAGAAGACAGCTGCAGGATTGTCTTGTAGCCTCAATGATCAGTAGGATGGAGGTCACAGCCAGCAGAAACCCTCCGACATATTCAAAATGATCGGGTCATGATTTTCCTTCAAAACAAACCCCTGAAAAACAAAGAAGACTGTTACTCATAGCTGTTCTGATCATGGTGGAAACAGAACAAGAATACTATGAAAATAACTTTGACCTACCCGTTTTATTTCTTCACTTGGTTTGGATTTGACAGCATTTTTTATTTTGACTCAGGTTTTCTTAACCTGAAATGGAAACACATGAAACTTTAAATTCAGGATAAATAGATTTTCCATCCCTAGGTGGATTGATATGTTTCAGGAAATCAAAAACATGACATTGTTCAAACTGAAGATGAACTTTACGTTACTGAAGTGCACATGGCTGGAAAGCAGTTGCTCTCCATTATCTAACTCTTAAAAATAAAATATTTTTGGGACAGAAAGCATTTGCTCTACATCATCCATCCTCAAACAGTGTTTACACTGTGAAGTGATGGATTAATATTGATCCGCCTGTAGTTATATCCTAAAATCATTAAAGTCCCACTATGAGGAACTTTCTATTAGGGTGTAAATATCTGACTTCTTAAAGTCATTAACTTAAGTCTCATTAAAATGTTATCAATGCTGGAAAAGTTTATATCAACATAAATCAGTGACACTAATTGTGTTAAGTACTCAGACCGTTGGCGTAGTTGCTGGACTGTTCCAAGTGTTGGACTTTGTTGGAAAGAGGTCTTCAGGGATCCGAGCAGCAGAGACAAACTAAAATTGGAAACTGAATGGAACGACGCACCACATAAGTTTGCGCTTTATGTTTATGAGTTTTAGTAGTCGTGATCTGTTAAAATGCAATGCTCTTCGTTTGATGAAATACATTTTTAAATTTCACCTTTGTTTCAAAAGTACACAGGAGTTTATCAAACTATGGTGTCGTGGTTAAAGTTGTCTTGAGTGCAGTCAAAGTCCAGCCTAAACTCTGTCAACCACTGCAAAAGTCATGAAACCGATCCAAACACCAGCAACTCAACTGGAGACACCAGGAGCAGAGGAAAGAGAAAATGTGAGACAGGAAAGCAGCCATACGAAAAGCAGCAAGAGAGCTGCGGCGAAAACAGAAAGCAGCAGACCAACATATAGACAAGACAGACCAACATATAGACAAAACAACAGACAAACCAACAAATAGACAGACCAACATATAGACAGAAGACAGCTGCAGGATTGTCTTGTCGCCTCACTGATCAGCAGGATGGAGGTCACAGCCAGCAGAAACCCTCCGACTTATTCAAAATGATCGGGTCATGATTTTCCTTCAAAACAAACCCCTGAAAAACAAAGAAGACTCTTACTCATAGCTGTTCTGATCATGGTGGAAACAGAAAAAGAATACTGTGAAAATTACTTTGACTTACCCGTTTTATTTCCTCACTTGGTTTGGATTTGACAGCATTTTTTATTTTGACTCAGGTTTTCTTAACCTGAAATGGAAACACATGAAACTTTAAATTCAGGATAAATAGATTTTCTATCCCTAGGTGGATTGATATGTTTCAGGAAATCAAAAACGTGACACTGTTCAAACTGAAGATGAACTTTACGTTACTGAAGTGCGCATGGCTGGAAAGCAGTTGCTCTCCATTATCTAACTCTAAAAAATAAAATATTTTTGGGACAGAAAGCATTTGCTCTCCGTCATTCACCCTCAAACAGTGTTTACACTGTGGAGTCATGAATTAAAATTGATCCACCTGTAGTTATATCCTAAAATCATTAAAGTCCCACTATGAGGAACTTTCTATTAGGGTGTAAATATCTGACTACTTAAGGTCATTAACTTAAGTCTCATTAAAATGTTATCAATGCTGGAAAAGTTTATATCAACATAAATCAGTGACATTAATTGTGTAAAATACTCAGACCGTTGGCGTAGTTGCTGGACTGTTTCAAGTGTTGGACTTTGTTGGAAATAGGGCTTCAGGGATCTGAGCAGCAGAGACAAACTAAAAGTGGAAACTGAATGGAAGGACGACCAGAGGTGGAGCTCGTCAACAGGCAAGGCAGGCAGCTGCTTGGTGCCCCAGACCACGAGGGCCCCCCAGGGGCGGACAAATTTTACCCCACAGTAATGTCTTATAATATAGCATCTGCAGTGACCTACCCCATTAACCCCATCAAACAACCAGTGGTCAAATTGCAATGACATCTTTGACAGCTACCTCCCTAAAGGGGCCCTTTTGTCATCCCTGTATAAAACACACCAGAGCTGGAGCTATTTCTGGCTGATTGTATTCTGGATTACCTGTATTGCTGTATCCCAATATGTGCATTGATTAAAGTTCTCCGTCGCCACGATGGATTTCCGTCATTTGGAAAATGACAGGGGGGAAATGGACGGGACATGGAGGTATACCAGAGCCTTTGTCCAGAGCTCATCTCCGCCACCTCGAAGCTGAGCTCCGCCTTAGTCAAACATTGATGGGTTTGGACGGGACATGGAGGTATACCAGAGATGACCAGTGAACTGCGGACATGTGCGCGCCTGAAGGAAGCCGATAAAAACATTCACTCTACAAGCGCGAAAGCATGGAAACATGAGCGCGAAGGGCTCCTCTGTGTGCCGGTGAGCGTAAAGACGCACAGCGCATGGGACAGGGATCCTGAATCACTTTGTGTGTTTTTATTATTCAAACGATGTCTCGTTGGCTCATGTGCATGGTGTACGTGGTACACAACAATTTAAAAAATGACGAGTCATCTTTTGGTTAATTGAAACACAACATTCCTGAGCAGTCCAGCTCTGGTTTTCACTTTTTCTAAATGATGAATTCATCCTGAGGTCACCTGCATCACTTATTCTCCATGATATAAGAGCAATCTGTAAAGGATCAAGCTCCCAATGCAGTCAACTAGTGCAGTTGAGATGGTAAATGTCAGGATAGAGCTATAAGAACCATCCCTTCAGTGAATGTTTTATCTAAAAAGTGAAAATATCAATGTTTCCTTCCAATTCCCAAATTCACTAATGATAAAAGCTTTTATGCATTTCCAGCAAAAGGACACAGTCACGCCCAGAATTTAATAGGTACTTTATTATATTCATACTGTCCTGTAATTCTGCTTGATTTTTCTCTCAAAATGCATCAGAATGTTGCTTTTAAACATGAAATATTCAAAATTTTCTTCCGGGGGACCATGCCCCCGGACCCCCCTAGAGGGATTATGGCCTTTTCACCTTTTTCAATCCCGACCCTGTTTTCATGCCTGATATTGAACAGTGCAGCGCATGGTGAGAACAGTCTACTGCACTCAGCAGCCACATCTGAAACAAGACCAGAATGTAGAATTTCTTTTAGCTCAATATCATCACTTTAAAAACAATAAATTACTTCATTTAGTGATTTCGTTAGTTAACAGTATTATGAAATGTACACTATCACTTCCCTGAGCCTTTTCCTGAATGACGTCTCAACATTATGTCTGTCTTCTGTTTGGCGCAGACATGCCCCCCACCCCCCCAAAAGAAGAAAGAAAAATTCCGTCAAAAGATTTTTTTTGCTTTAATCCCAATATGTGCTATGTTTCTTCAGATTATTTATGAATATGTTTAACGTTTCTCAAGGGGCCCCTTGGAAATTTTGCCTGGGGCCCCAGCACACTCTAGAATTGCCACTGGGAACGACGCACCACATAAGTTTGCGCTTTATGTTTATGAGTTTTAGTAGTCGTGATCTTTTAAAATGCAATGCTCTTCGTTTGATGATATTCATTTTTAAATTTCACCTTTGTTTCAAAAGTACACAGGAGTCTATCAAACTATGGTGTCGTGGTTAAAGTTGTCTTGAGTGCAGTCAAAGTCCAGCCTAAACTCTGTCAACCACTGCAAAAGACAAGAAACAGATCCAAACACCAGCAACTCAACTGGAGACACCAGGAGCAGAGGGAAGAGAAAATGTGAGACAGGAAAGCAGCCATACGTAAAGCAGCAAGAGAGCTGCAGTGAAAACAGAAAGCAGCAGATCAACAGACAGACAGAGACAGACCAACATATAGACAGAAGACAGCTGCAGGATTGTCTTGTCGCCTCAATGATCAGTAGGATGGAGGTCACAGCCAGCAGAAGCCCTCCGACATATTCAAAATGATCGGGTAATGATTTTCTTTCAAAACAAACCCCTGAAAAACAAAGAAGACTGTTACTCATAGCTGTTCTGATCATGGTGGAAACAGAACAAGAATACTATGAAAATAACTTTGACTTACCTGTTTTATTTCCTCACTTGGTTTGGATTTGACAGCATTTTTTATTTTGACTCAGGTTTTCTTAACCTGAAATGGAAACACATGAAACTTTAAATTCAGGATAAATATGTTTTCTATCCCTAGGTGGATAGGTGGATTGATATGTTTCAGGAAATCAAAAACATGACACTGTTCAAACTGAAGATGAACTTTACGTTACTGAAGTGCACACGGCTGGAAAGCAATTGCTCTCCATTATCTAACTCTTAAAAATCATCTATTTTTGGGACAGAAAGCATTTGCTCTCCATCATCCATCCTCAAACAGTGTTTACACAGTGGAGTGATGGATTAAATTGATCCACCTGTAGTTATATCCTAAAATCATGAAAGTCCATCTATGAGGAACTTTCTAGCAGGGTGTAAATATTTGACTACTTAAGGTCATTAACTTAAGTCTCATTAAAATGTTACCAATGCTGGAAAAGTTTATATCAACATAAATCAGTGACATTAATTGTGTAAAATACTCAGACCGTTGGCGTAGTTGCTGGACTGTTCCAAGTGTTGGACTTTGTTGGAAATAGGGCTTCAGGGATCCGAGCAGCAGAGACAAACTTAAATTGGAAACTGAATGGAACGACGCACCACATAAGTTTGCGCTTTATGTTTATGAGTTTTAGTAGTCGTGATCTTTTAAAATGCAATGCTCTTCGTTTGAGGAAATACATTTTTAAATTTCACCTTTGTTTCAAAAGTACACAGGAGTTTATCAAACTATGGTGTCGTGGTTAAAGTTGTCTTGAGTGCAGTCAAAGTCCAGCCTAAACTCTGTCAACCACTGCAAAAGTCAAGAAACAGATCCAAACACCAGCAACTCAACTGGAGACACCAGGAGCAGAGGAAAGAGAAAATGTGAGACAGGAAAGCAGCCATACGAAAAGCAGCAAGAGAGCTGCCGTGAAAACAAAAACACAACTGCAGCCAAAACAGCTGAAGCAGCAAGAGAGCTGCGCAAAAAGCAGCAAGAAAACTGCGGCGAAAACAGAAAGCAGTTAGAGAGCTGCAGCAAAAACAGAAACACAGCTGCAGCGAAAACAGCTGAAGCGGCAAGAGAGCTGCCACAAAAACAGCTGAAGCGGCAACAGAGCTGCACGAAAAGCAGCAAGAGAGCTGCGTGGAAACAGCTGAAGCAGCAAGAGAGCTGTGATAAACAGAAAAAGCAGCAGTAAGAGAGCTGCGCAATAACAGAAAGCAACACTAGAGCTGCGGCCAAAACAGCTGAAGCAGCAAGGGAGCTGCCTGAAAACATCTGAAGCAGCAAGAGAGCTGCATGAAAAGCAGCAAAAGAGCTTTGCGAAAACAGAGACAGCAGCAAGAGAGCTGCGGCAAAAACAGCAACATGGCTGCAGCGACAACTGAAAGCAGCAAAAGAGCTGTGGCAAAAACAGCAACAGGGCTGCAGCGAAAACAGAAAGCAGCAAGAGAGCTGTGGCGAAAACAGCTGAAGCAAGAAAGAGAGCTGCAGCAAAAACAGCAACACGGCTGCAGCGAAAACGGAAAGCAGCAAGAGAGCTGCGGCGTAAAGCAGCGAAAGCTGTAACCCCCTCTGTAGGTTCAGCAGTTCCCTCCTGGTGTGCAGCCCTATTCCTGCTCAATGGCACGCAGGCACAGGATCAGGGCTGCAGGTCACCAGCCCTGGGGGCAGCTGGACCTTCAGCTGAGGCAGTAAGGAGACTCGTCCTACCTTTGATGATCAACATGCACTTCTCTCTCCTTGGATTCTTTCTTTACAGCCTGAAAATAAAGAAGATAACACAGGTCAGGGTTTCGTACCACAGCTCTGCTTTCAATAAAACATTTCTGAAGACTTCGACTCTTACACTTACTTACACAAAGCTTGAAATCCTTCAAAGATGCTAAAGTAACTGAGACAACCTGAGAGGCTGTTATTAGAGAGTGAACACATCTCTGCTTCAACACCAACTTCAGCTGTCCATCATGTAAAATACTGAATTTACATCCATTGAATATACTTAGTCTTTAAGAAGAATGTTTCTAAAATATGAAATGTTTTCTTATCCTTGAAAATCTTATTTGTGTGCTGCACAGTAACATGTTTTTGGTTTGACAAATAGTTCCAATTTAACCTGAATGATACTAGAGAAAAATTAATACTGCCATATCCTCTTAAACATTTACATTTATTGTCTAAAAGAAAACAAGTGTCATGTTTATGGGTATGAATAATAATCATTGAACTGTAATTAAACTTGGATGAAATGCCAAAATGAGTTGGTCTATTAAAGTTGTTTCCTGATCTACAAATGTGGATTTTTTACGCTTAAGTTTGTTTTGTGCCGTAATATCTGACTTTTTCTGAACACTGGTGAACTGTTTATGTCTTTGGTTTGGACTACATTGTGCTAAATCCAACATATTTACATTGGTACTAAGCTCATGAATATGCACCGTCCAAATAAACCTTTGTATACTCATGGGGCCATTTTGGGGGGATTTTGCTCCTACATTTAAATTCTGCACACACAACATTTTAACCAATCTAGAAATAAAACAGTAATGAATGTTTCTTGCATGGAAACAGCTTCACTCTCACCATTCTGTTTGGAGGAGCAGAGCAGCAACTCCAGCGCTGTCCTCATGTTCAGCCTCATGATCCACAGTCCAGGGTCCGAGTGTCTCTCTGAATGTCACTGCACACGTCACTGACACGAACTGGCAGTGAAGACCGAGAAAAATAAAAATAATAAAATTCTTGTGCAGTGACCAGCACCCCCTGGAAATGATAAAAAATATTTGTTGATTAGTTTCTGAGTTACTCTTCTCACAAACAAGCAAACAAAGTGTTGGAGGTTAGATAAATAAATAAAAATGAAATAGGAAATTAGTTTGTGCCCGACAGCAGCAACATGTTGGAAATGATCAACCTTACAGCAGAAACCCTATTATCTCCATTTTTATAATTTGTATTAGCACCTCCCATGTTGGTGAATGGCTTTTATTCACTTTTAACCAAATTAAAATCACAAAAATTTTGAAATCTGGACAACACATTATTCATCAGTTCAGTGGTACATAGTTTCCTTCATGTCCTGCTATTCTTTTTTTATTAGGGAAGAGAACAGATGAAAAACAGAACATCATAACAATGAACATTCTCCCCCTCTTTTCCTTTTTCTTTTAACAAACATAAAATTAATAGTGTCTCTGTGCCAGGTAAGCCAGTAATAAATAAAATTAGAAATTGTCAAGTATTGACAACCCATTGAACAAAAACATCATAAAAGGACAAGTAAAAATAAACAGATTGTAGCATTTGAATTGATGAATTAAAGAATACTGAAAAAACAATGAAAAGTAATAAAATAAGTGAATGAATGAAGTGTACCTTGGACAAATACAATGAAAATAGAACACATTTCAATAAAATGCACACATTAAAAATCATTTTTTTAAAAACAGCTGATCATAGAGTCCCATTTTCTACAGAATTTTTTGAACATTACTTTACAGTTAGACTAATCTGCATTTTCAACTATTACAGTCACTATATTTCAGCATCAATTCAAATGGATTTTCTGCTTTAAGCGTAATTTAAACTTCAATAAAGAATAAAATGCAGGAATAAAGAGCAGCATTCAGTGGTTAAATGCCAGTCAACCAAGCATTAGCATTAATTGCTTATGAAAGTTTCACCAAAGTGAATGATTCTCATTGACAAAAAAAAAAAAAAAACCTAATGTGAACCATACTAGAAAAGCACTCAGAGAGCGCAGACCTCGGCCAAGCAGCTTCAGTCCACCCCCTAACAGACTGTCCGACTCTCATATCTTGTAGAACACGTTTGATACTTGTCCTGCATATTTTTTACCAAGTGCCCAGACCATTTTTTGTAGAGTTATATGCACAAATGGCGAAAATGGTCCTATCTCGCAATGTTGAAGAATCCTTTAAAAAATTCCTGGATCCAGATGGTGATCCGGATCGGTCCCAAAATCTAATCATTTGTTCCTTATCCCATTCCACACATTTCCTGAAAATTCCATCCAAGTCCGTCCATAACTTTTGAAGTTATTTGGAACACAAACAAATAGACAAACAAACAAACCAACGGAGGCAAAAACAAACTCCTCGGCGGAGGTAATAAAGTGAAACTCGAAAAAAAAATAATTTGGTCCCAATAAACCTGAATTTAGCTGCTCTACAACAAGCTGAACAAAATGCTTCTTAAGGCTCTGAAACATGAAACTGTGGACAAAGCTGAGTGAAGCTGTTACCTGTGCTCAGCTGTTGACTTCAAGGCAGCAAACTCCAACCTGTGTGGTTCCTCTCAGCCGCTTTAGAGCCACATTCTCACAAACTTCCAGAAGTTTCTCTTCATTACAGAGCAGTTTGGGCTGCAAACTCTAAAACCTGGAAGACTTGAATGGAAAAGTGTGAAGACATCACTTCGGTTCGACCTCTTCTCCGAGCGTGTGGAGAAATGTTTGAATCAAACGCTTGACCACTTCACCACGTGATCAGGATTACGCGCCACACCGGTTGAAAATCATGCGGGGGGGGCGGAGGTTTACCTGCGCAGGTGAACATCCTCTTCTTCTTCTGTGGGGTTTATTGGCGGTTGGCAAACCAACTTATGGTGCATTACCGCCACCAACTGGACTGGAGTGTGAACAAGAGATTAGGCAGTAAAAAAAAAAAATAAAATAAAAAAAAATAGATTCTGTTATTTAACTCAGTTTCTTTAATGAACTAAAAAATGTCATATCGTATCTTGCCTGCTGGTTTCCCCAGAAGCCCTGTTAGTGTAAAATCATGGTGTTTTGCCTTCCTTAATGACTGACTAAGCTTCTTCCTCTGGATATCATATTTCCTGCAGTGAAGTAGTACATGTTCAACTGTTTCTGGCTGGTTACGTTGTGAGCAATATCCAGTAGGGTGCTTGCCCATTTTGTGCAATGTGTGATTAAGACCTGTATGACCTATTCTCAGACGTGTTATAATGCTTTCTTCCCTATGTTTGAAGCCCACCTTCCTCCGATCACCAACATGCTTTTGTATTTGATATAGGTGCCTTCCGGTTTCACTGATGTCCCAATTTTCTTGCCATCTAGATAGTGTATACTTCCTGATGAATAACTTAACTTCAGCTTTGCTTAGTGGAACTTGCATGTCTACCTGTGTAATTCGGAGTGTTTGCTTGGCCAGAATATCTACCTGCTCATTTCCTTCCACACCGACATGAGCAGGGACCCAAATGAACCGTGTGAATATGCCCTTAACATGCATTCTGTACATTATTAGGAATATTTCATTGATTATATCCATTCTGAATGCTGATCTGCCTGAATTAATACTTGATAGTGCTGAGAAACTGATGCAACAACTGCTTTTTGTATTTCCTTCTCCTCTATCCACTGTAATGCTAATAGTATAGCCAACAGCTCTGTGGTGAATACTGAGAGATGGTCTGATGCCCTTTTCTTAATATATGTGTCACTCACAGGGATATATACTGCTGCGCCTGCACACCCTGTATCTGGATCTTTGGATCCATCTTTAAAAATAAACACTGAATCTGAGAAATGCTGGTCAAAATAATTCTGGACTATACGCCATACACGTCTACATTTGGCAAAGGGAATAACCAAGGAGGAATGGAAGAGCAGGTGAACATCATTGTGTGTGATATGTCTTCTAGTCCAGCACCCTCACTGCAAAGAACAGCAGAACAGCCAGATATTTTCCTGTTTTATGAACGCTTGGTGCGTTTTTCTCTCCCTCCTGTTTCAAAAAGCAGCCTGATGGTGATGAAAGGGGTGATTGTGTGTGAAATAAGTTTAAAGACTTTCAGTTTCAGAGGCCCAAAAGAGAATCTTCAAACTTTTCAGATGTCATGATGAAGCAGTGAAGCTTCTCTGAGTCTATGTCCCTGTTGAGGATCATAGTGAGAAAGAAATGTGCACATTAATGTTGGAAATTTTAATTAATATTATAATTAATTACTTAATATTAATTTATATTACAAAGTGTATTTCAGGGTCCTGTCTCTTGAATTAGATATGTCATGTTTTGTTTGTGGGTCCTCAAGGCTCTTAACTTTTTATTCTTTTTTTATTTTAAATCAAAGTCAGTGCAAACATACACAGGAGTATGGAGTAAGTGAGATTGCCAAATTACAAAAATAAATGTATAAAAGAAAAAGCAAATGAAAGTGGAAATATAAAGATGAATAAATAAAAAAAAAAATAATAATAATGTTGCTATATAAAGCAATATTAATCAAGAAATGAATCCAAAAAAGAAAAGGAAAATAAAAATTGAAATATAGACAAATTAATAACATAATTTTGAAAAATAAGAAGAAATGTGTTTGTAAATAAAATAAAAAAAATAAACAATTTTGCTATATAAAGCACTATAATCAAAAAATAAATGCTTAAATAAATTATTTTATGGATTTATTTATATCAGGACAATAGAAGATTGTAAAAATGTCTCCTGGTCTGATGAGTCTGGATTTCTGCTCCACATTCAGATGGTAGAGTCAAAGCATCATAAAGCATGGATCCATCCTGCCTTGGATCAGCAGTTCACAAGATCTCAATCCAATAGGCCAATGCTGGCCTGTTGGCCATGTCGTAACAGAAAGTTTCTGACTCTGTTTGGAAACTGTGTTGCATGTTCACATCACAAGTCGACGCAACAGACTTCAAAATCTTGTTACCAAATCCGACAGCATCACTTTAAGTGTGGCAGGAATGTCATTACATTTACAAAATTAAATATTACAGCACATTTATTTAATCTTAACATTTTCTAATTCACTGGCAACAAGATACCAGTAAGTTACTGGAAATGTCTTTACAGTAGCATTACTCTATTTTAATTAATTTTACTGCATTATTCTGTATTTTCCATTATTGTTTACCTACTGTATTTTTATTCAAGGTATAATTATTTTGTTTCAATTTACAGAATAATTACTGTATTTTTAAAAAACAACATCCTTACTGTATTTCATTTACTAATTGCGGTATTTTATATTGCTGCTTTTTTGAATGCATTTTAAATTACAGTGAACTTGCTGTATTTTATTTTATTGTATATTACTATATCTTTAACTATAAAAAAATCACATACATCAATTTTTATCCAATAAAATACATTTACTCAAACATTTGTTTCACCAAAAAATGTGAAACATTTACTCAAAGAAATCTTGCCTGCTAGTGGTCAATTATTCTGGGCAACATTAAACTTTCTCTTGATCCATTTCCCTTTTCAGTGATTTTCTGTATAGACATTTTACAATAGGTAACTGTAGATTTTATAGTAAAATGCTGTTAATTTTACAGAAATCAGTATGTTTTCCCACAATTATTGCCATTTACAGTAATTTACTGTGTAGATTTTTACAGTAGGTAACTGTAGATATTATGGTATGTTACGACCCAGCTCAGCTAGGAGAAAAAGGAAGCAACATAAAAACCAGATTTAAAAGGTTTTAAATGAAAGTTATTTATTAATAAATGCAAGGAAATAAATTTACAAAATGAGGTCGAGAAAAGGGCAAACAAGACAAAAAACAACTAGAAACTAAAAGGCTTTCAAACTTAATGGCAGGTTACAAAATAAAACTATTTAGACCCATACACAACTAAGTTAAACCAGCCTAAAGTTAAACAAAGATATCAAACAAAGAACAATTAAACCACCGCCCTTTTCTTGGCAAGACCTCCGAATAATACAGATAACACAATCTTCTCTAACAAAGTCGTTCTCTCTGACTGCTCTGCTGAAAAGGCCTCCCTCTGCAGCTCCTTGGGCTCCTCATAGAGGGGGTGGGCCATTGGTTGACGGAATGATTGGCTGCAGAGACCCTGGCATGCCCAGCGCATAAGCCTTTGGTTGTGGTTATACATGGTTGAAAGGAACACCAGTGGATTGTGATCAGTGAACACCTCCACCAGCAGAGGACCAGAACCCACATAAATCTCGAAGTGCTGGAGTGACAACAACAAAGCAAGGGTCTCCTTTTCTATGGTGGAGTACTTCACTTGGTGCTTGTTGAATTTTGGAGAGAAATAAGACACTGGATGATCCACTCCATCTCCATCCTCCTGCAACAGGACAGCCCCAGCGCCTACAGCGGAGGCGTCCACCTCCAGTTTAAAGGCTCAGGCGAAGTCAGGCGCAGCAAGGACGGGCACGTGACTGGGGAGGGCCTTCACACTATCAAAAGCATGCTGGCATGCAGGAGTCCATGTAAAATCCACTTTGGGGCTCATTAGGGAGGTTAACGGCTAAACTGAACTCCGGTAATATCCAGCCATTCCGAGAAATTTACGAAGAGCCTGTCTAGTGTTAGGGACTGGAAACTCTGTAAAGGCAGAAACTTTTGCAGCAAGGGGTCTGACCATGCTCTGGCCTCCCCAGATAGGTGACTGTGGCCTTACCGAACTCACACTTTGCTAAATTAAGTGTTAGTGACGCACAAGCCAGTCGACTGAAAACCTGCTCTAGTTTGTTGATGTGCTCCTCCCAGATGTCTGTGTACACGATCAGGTCATCTAAATATGCATTGCAGTTTGTTATTCTGGACAGTCTCTTCAGTCTTCCGTACGAGGAAGTGGGTAGGAGTCAGGGACTGTTACTGAATTTCTCTTCCGAAAGTCAGTGATTAAACGAGGAGAACCATCAGATTTGGCCTCTGATAGGCAGGGTGAACTCCAAGAGCTGGAGCTCGGCACAGCTAAAGCATTCTCGAGCAGGTACTCCGTTTCTTTTATCATAAGCTCACGTTTCACAGGATTTACTCGGTATGGGTAGGGACGTCACTAAAAAGACACGGGAAGCTATTAACCAGCTGAGTTATCACTTTGTTGCGTGCATGTTAAGTGACCTAACTGGGATGTTAATGCTTTTATCGCCACAGAGTTTGGCAACCTGGCTGTTTGATGTGAAGAGTGGCGCATCTTTAATCCTTCCACATCCTCAGGCATGTCAGGCTCGATGGTGGTGGGCGCACTGACAACAACAGCAGCACTCTTCTGCAAGACAACAGGTGGAGCAGAAGCGGACTGGGACTTGCTTAAAAAATAGGGCTTCAGCATGTTAACGTGGCACACACGAGTTTTTCGTCGTCTCTCAGGAGTGGCTACAACATAATCGGTGTCACTGAGACGGTCATGAATGTCATAAACTGCGGTCAAGTCAGCCGCACTTTCGACATCCGTGGTCAAATGAGCCGCACTTAAATTTCGAGTGCACAAGTATTAACAGCATTATGGTAAATGCAAAGTTTCATATTTATACCTGGAGATTGTATAATTCATGTTTTTGACTTGCTGAAAAATCACTTTGATCAATAACTCCTGGCTATGGGTGGTATATTTGGCTTCTGCTCATCCAACACTACACCTGTACTTGATATCAAGCATTTTTACTGTACCGATGTGGAGAAATTCAACAACAAAGTTTCATATTTATACCTGGAGATTGCATAATTTTATGTTTTTGACTTACTGTAAAAACACTTTGATCAATAATTCCAGAGTATGGGTGGTATATTTGGCTTCTACTTATCCAACACTACACCTGTACTTGATATCAAACATTTTTAATGTTTCAACATTCATATCAATTAACAACAAAAATGACCACACTTTCAGAAACCAAACTGAGGGCAGACACTGAGAGTGTGAAGTGATCAAACTGCTTTGTGGCGTCAGGTGAGACTTTGGCTTGGCCCTGAGCGTGTCCCCAGCCAGGCCTCAGTGTAGCCACTTTGGTGCTGAATAAACATGCACTCACAAATGGACTTGAGCTTATATAGCGCCTTTCTAGTCTTTGACTACTCAAAGCTGCTTTACACCGCAGGTCACAATTACCCATTCACACCCATTCGCTCTCACATTCACTCACTGATGGTTCAGAGTTTCTATGTTAGTTATCCATCAGTATCAGCTAACACTTTCACGCCCTTTCATGCCCATTTGCTCCCACTGACACAGCAGTGGGAGCAACTTGGGGTTAAGTGTCTTGCCCAAGGACACATCGCCACGTGTCGCCCGGAGCTGGGCTTGAACTTGCAACCTCCCGATCACTGACCAAGCGCCCTATCCAGCTGCGCCACCTATGCCTTGTGAGCCTCATGAGCACAATTCTACGCCTCGTGAGCACAATTCTACCAACAACATCTAGGTCATCACCAGAAGATGTTTGGATGTTGGCAGGATGCACAAGGACTCTTCACCTGGTCTTCTACCAATACCAGCAGTGATCAAGTGCTGCTTCTGACATGTGTGCCAAACACCTCAACCTGTTCAGAAAAGTGGGCTGTTTGATATTTGCTGTTAAAGACCTTGGACTACAGTCAAACAACTAACAACATAGTCCCTTTTCACTCCTAAAACCTGTGTGCTGTGTCACACCAACATAGATCAGCTACACGGACACTGCCTTGTTAAATCTATATCTATGGTGGGAGCTATAAGCAGACAGGAAGTGACTGTTTGTACATAAATTAGCATAGATGCTAACAGCTTCAGTAGCAGTTTTATCAGATCTGGACTACACAGATTTAACGGGCCCTCAGGGTGAAGCATAAATTGCTTTTCTCGCCATCTTGTGGTAAAAAAGCAGTTCAGTAAACAGTCTGAACTGATCTTAAGACTGCAGTGTGCATTTCACCCCGAAGGGTCTCAGAGGCATACTTTGTACCCTTAAAAACAGTGCCAAAATATTGAGATGGTTGGTATTAGTTATTTGATCTTCACAATACATGCTTGTTCCCTCTGTAAAACTGTTGACATTTGAAACTTACACTGAAACTAATCTTAAGAAACATATTGAGATAAAACTGCAGAAATGCGACCAATGTTTACTTTTATTTAAGGTAATAATAATAATAATAATAGGCGGCATGGTGGCAGGTAGCACACATGCCCCACAGCAAGAAGGTTACCCTTTCGATCTACGGGCAGGGCCCTTCTGAATGGACTATGCCTGTCGATCCCGTGCATGCTTGGGTTCTCTCCGAGCACTCCAGCTTCCTCTCAGACCAAAAACACGCTCATTAGGTTGATTGATGACTACACCACTATTAGCCCTTAGGTGTGAGAGTGAAGGATTATCCCTTGCTCTATAACACCCTGCAATCGGCTGACGACCAGCTCAGGGTGTACCTCGCCTCTCCCTGTCCAATGTCAGCAGGGATAGACGCCAGCCCCCACGACCCCAAAGGGAATTAGCAGTATACAAAAAGGATGGACGGATGGATGGATGGATGGATAACAAAAATAATAAATAAGAGATGAGAGAAATGTAGAAACACCTACTTGCACACTGTACACTATACTACTATACACTTTACACGAAACATCTGTTCTTATATCAAAAGATCGTGCGTAACCCAGAATAATTCTTGAGTTATTTTAGAAAGACGAAAAAATGTCGAGCTACTGTGTGTCAGCTTTTATTTTGAAAATATATCCGGAAGCCCCGTTCACTTATAATAACAATCTGAACTCGACTGAATTGACCAGTTGCTTCTCAGAAACGACGCAGACCACACGCAGATTCAAGTCCTCAGAAATGGCTCTCGTCATGCGATTGTGCAACTTAGTGGTGAACGTGTTGTGTTTGCCTCTTCACATACTGGAAGCAGTGGGTTTGTACCAAATATACAAACGCGTTTTTCCGATCTGCCAATATCGACTTGCTGTAATGTACAACGAGAAAATGCACCACAAGAAGTTGGAGCTGTTCAGGAGTCTGTCAGAGTTCAAGAAGGCTGGCAAAGCTCTCAGGCTTTTGGAGGTGGGCTGCGGCTCTGGTACGAATTTTAAATATTATCCTGCTGGATGCAAAGTGGTCTGCACCGATCCGAACCCCAATTTCCAAAAATATCTGAAGACTACAATGACTGAGAACGACCAGATCACCTATGAGAAGTTTGTGGTGGCATCAGGAGAGGACATGGGGACAGTGGAGGATGAGTCTGTAGACGTTGTTGTCTGCACCCTGGTGCTCTGCTCGGTCAGAGACATCCCACAAACTCTGCGAGAGGTGCACCGCATACTGCGACCAGTAAGTCCTGCCACATACCCCTCTTCACACCGAGTACAGGCCTGCACAGCAGCCATTTTAATAATCAGACGGAAGCTATTGATATTACAGTTAGTGTTATGCAATAAAAAGGTTGCGAAATAAATAGACTTCAGTTTTTTACTGAGGTCAAGCCAGCCGTGGTTCGCGATTGCCTGGTCAAATCAGCCGCACGTTTTTTTCTAGTGCGCGAATCTACTAACATTTACAGTAATCGTAATGAAACCGCTCTGAAGAGCTGCTGGTAGGGACCAGACTCAGACAATCAGACCCATGATAATTACCATACTTTTACAGTAATTATTCCCGTTAATATACTGAAGGTATCACGAAGGTATTCTCGGGATTTCAAAGTAAAGGACGACGTTAGGAAAAAAAATACCTTTCCATAAGTAGTTCAAGATTCATACACTGCTGATCCCAGACAACCTGCATGCTTAATAAGAAGTACTTTTACTGTGTACTTTTCGAGTAATCCTGTGTCAAAATCCTTAACAGAGAACATGATTAGGGATATTTTGCCCAACTTTTATGTGGAATAAAAAAGCTTATTTTCCATAAGTAGTCCAAGATTCATACACTGCTGAACTTAGTACTACCCAGACTATCTGCATGCATTATATGAAGTACTTTTACTGTGTACTTTTTGAGTAATCCTGTGTCAAAATCCTTAACAGAGAACAAGCTTAAGGATATTTAGTCCAACTTTATGTGGAATAAAAGTCATGGATTACTTATGGAAAATAAGTTTTTTATTCCACATCAAAGTTGACAGAAATATCTAAAATTGTGCTTTAATTTGACACAAAATGAGTCTTAAAGCACAACATTCAATTTTCTGTTTCTGTGATTTTCTGCAAGGGTGGACACACTAACAACTTGCAGAGGCATTATGCAGCACAGCATTAAACATCCGGAGAATCATGTGTCTGACATTGTTGCCAAAACTTGTGTAGGGCTACTTTTATTCTCACAGAAAACCCACAGGAATGGATGAGGAAATCAGTTAAGAATTTGCATATGTGCTTATTGCAGTTGCACTTTTAAAACTATGTATTGTTTAGCCCCAAAATAAATATTTGGCAAAAATACCTCATATTATAGGTATGCAGCTGAGGAATTCTGCACTCTTGTATTTAATGAGCTAACCAGGAATGTTTTGGTACCAAAACACTGAAAAGAGAGATTTTGCCAGTTAGACAGTGTGCAGGAGTCTTGACACTATTTTGGTAAGTAATTAAAAATGTGACTGTAGACAAACATACTTTTAAGTACTTAAACATTCAAGCTCAGATGATAAAAATGCAGCCATTTTCTTCTGTTTCTTAAAAATAGATTTGAGGGGTATCAGTGGTCCTTGATTGGGGAAACTTGGGTTTGGTTCTAGCCTATCGCTCCTTTTCACCATGTTTTTAGTTATTCTTTCTCACTGCATTCTCCAGAGGTATTCACTGATCTTTCAAATAAAGGCACACTAGGCCTTTATTAATCATTATATAGTGGGTACCTTGCCAAAAAACACGACAACGTGTGATTGCAGGAGCTAATGATAAAAGCCCTGACTCTGCAGTTGAAAGATGTTAAACTCTTCCACTAAAATCTCCCTGGCAAACATTATTTAGTTTCTTAGAATTCAATGGCCACCTTTAGTTTATCAGCTACAGTACTGATTTTGATCTTGCACTGTCTTGCACAAGTAGGTTATTCCTCAATTTATGCACTACTGCAACTGCTAACCTGTGAGTAGACATTCATCTTTGGGATGATGATAATATGATCCAGCCCACATTCTGACACCAAATAAAGAACCACGTCACATGCACCTGCTAGACTTATTACTGTAACTTCACCTTGTTATCTTTAACCGTTTGATTCATAAAAACATGTCTCCTGTACAGGGTGGGGCTTTCTTTTTCCTGGAGCATGTGGTGGCAGACCCCTCCACCTGGACTTACTTCTTACAGCATGTTTTCCAGCCTGCGTGGTACTACTTTGCTGATGGGTGTGAAATAATCAGGGACACTTGGAAGCATCTGGAGTCAGCTGGATTCTCTGATCTTAAACTGGAACATATGAAGGCACCACTGGTCTTTCTTATCAAACCGCACATCATGGGCTATGCTGTAAAATAGATACTCAGTGGTTAGTTTTATTAATTAGCCTGCATCATAACCCCAGTGAGTTTGCACTGCACCGTATGTGACCTGTTGTAACTTGACTGATCCACATTGATTAAGATAACGCCTTTCAAAGTTACACTTACTTTCTTAAACATATTTTATGTCTGGATAACAAAAGTGTGTATCTGCCACAATAAAGCTGATTGTCTCGTAGTAACCATCTTCCGTTGCATCTTATTTTTTCTTATTTAATTAGCTGAAAAATAATGCAGAGAATGAAGATAGACCTGGCCTCAGGTTTTTACCTTCTAGCTCTGTAGGCTTCTTCCACCATCTTGTGGGGTGGGGTGGTGGTGGTGGTGAAGGTGAGAGGGCTTCAAGGTGATTGTTTAAACATTTTTTTTTCTACAAGGTAATAGTTGAGGGTGATGATTATTTATGTTGCAATGCTATTACATTATGTTTTTGAAATGTCATATTTTTATCTTCATCAACATGAAAGCTGTATTTTAATTTATAAGCTTTTAATCACCAACACTATCATTGACTAACATGGTCCTGTTTTTTTGGTTAAAATACAGAGATTAGCCCACAGTTAGAGGTTTCTTAGAGCTTATGAGAACAGTTCTTAACATTTATTTGACCACCACCCAATGTAAGGTTTATGCCACAGCTGCCCTAAATTTTCAGTATTGGTAATCACTGAAATGTTTTTTTTGTTTGTGTAATAGTTAATACACCAGTGTAAAAACGTCCTTTAACTGAGGTGATATTTTTAATGCTAAAATATAATTATTATTGTTATCTGTGAATTTTCAAATTTACTGTTTTACAAAACCCCCAGAAAAAATAGTAACGTACATTAATATTTCTTGATTAAGGTGTCAAATTATACTTGCATTGCTGAACAGAATAAAGAAATTAGTGGTTGAATGTTGTGTTTGATTAGTTTCTGACTTCTCAGAGAAGTCCAGTGAGCCGGCTCAAGTTAGGGTACAAAAAGGTGAAGTCAGTTTGAAATTAACATTCCCGTCCAAAATGTATGTCCAGTAACATTTTCAGTTTTAAACAAGATTTTTTTTAAAGATTTCTAAAATATTTATATTTTATCAATGACAGGTGGTCTTATAAACTGGTTAAGTATGTTAAAATATTCTGAGGTAACAGGGAAAATATGAGTGTTACAACTACTCCCGGTCTCCCCTCATTTATTCACGTCTGTTGCTTTTATCTCGAAAATTTATCCGGAAGTGTCAGTCCACCTGGCCAACCTGACCATTTGCAGTTGACAGACAGACGACACGCAGGTTCAAGTCCCCAGAAATGGCTCTCATCATGCGATTGAGCGCCTTAGTGGTGAACGTGTTGTGTTTGCCTCTTCACTTAATGGAAGCAGTGGGTTTGTACCAATTATACAAACGCGTTTTTCCGTACTTCATGTATAGTTTTTCTGTTGTGTACAACGAGAAAATGCACCACAAGAAGTTGGAGCTGTTCAGGAGTCTGTCAGAGTTCAAGAAGGCTGGCAAAGCTCTCAGGCTTTTGGAGGTGGGCTGCGGCTCTGGTACGAATTTTAAATATTATCCTGCTGGATGCAAAGTGGTCTGCACCGATCCGAACCCCAATTTCCAAAAATATCTGAAGACTACAATGACTGAGAACGACCAAATCACCTATGAGAAGTTTGTGGTGGCATCAGGAGAGGACATGGGGACGGTGGAGGATGAGTCTGTGGACGTTGTTGTCTGCACTCTGGTGCTCTGCTCGGTCAGAGACATCCCACAAACTCTGCGAGAGGTGCACCGCATACTGCGACCAGTGAGTTCTCTGTAAATGTATCTTACCCCTGAAAAATAGTCTGACAGGGGCGCTGCCGGAAATTTTGGGACCCGTTAAATGATATTAGATTGTCCCACCCAGCTCTGCACTACGGTGGCCGACAAGGGCAAATGACCTACAATGGTTCAATGCAGTTCAATCAGAGGAAAACATCTGCAACAGAAGAAACGTGCTGCAAGTTAGAAACGAATCAAAGCCCCAAACTATCAAACCCAGAAAACACCTTCAAGAGCAAAAACACAGCATAACTAAGTGAAACAACAGGGAGAGCATTTGGGAGAGACAGAAAAGAGACTGCGGTCAAACCAGCCGCTCCTCTGTTTTCCGTGGTTAAATCAGCCGCTCCTAAATTTGAAGTGCTCATGTATTTGAACCTTTATGGTAAATGCTCTCCAGCAGGCTGTGCAACTCCTGTTGCTGTTTTTCCTTTCACCATCAAAAGTGTGAATTACAGGAGTCATACCTGAATGTTGGATCTAAGATGCCTCTTACATTGTATAACATTGTATCAACTTTTTGAGTAACCTATTTTTAAAGTACCCAAAAATATTACTTATTAAAAAAGATCATAAAAGTACTTCATACTGCTTGCACATATAGTATGGAGGTCCTCTTTACAATGATACCAGTTTCATCAGGTATAAATGGAATAAAATGATCTTATTTAATTTATTATCTGCCCGAGGTGCTCAAAATAAACTGGGCCATGCATCATCGGCCTTTATTTGATACAATATTATCACATTCTGTTCATGTAGGAAAAAGAGGCATCTTAGATCCAACATTCAGGCAAGACTCCTTTATTTCACACTTTTGATGGTTAAAAGGAAAACAGGTACATTACAAAGTCGCTCAGCCTGTCCGTCATCCCCTCTCGGTGGGCACAGAGCATTTACCGTAAAGGTTCAAATCTATGAGCACGTCAAATTGAGGAGCGGCTGGCTTGACCGCAGTCTCTCTCACCTGTCTCTTCCGCATGTTTTCCCTACTCCACACCCCCCTCCTAGCCTGGAGCACTTCTGTTTTTGTACTTGGTTATGCTGCGTTTGATTATTTTGGGCTTTGTTTTTATCTAATTTGTTGAACGTTTCTTCTCTTGCAGGTGTTTTCCTCTTACTGAACTGCGTCAAACCATTGTAGGCCATTTACCCTTGTCGGCCACCGTAGTGCACATATTCTCAAACTCAGCATCTGTAAAGCAGATTGATACATAAATACTATAACACACTTAAAATTATTACAGCCAAGATTTTCTGTTTAAAGACACAAACGAGCTTCAAAAAGTGGAAAAAAAACACTCTTTAGCTGAAATTATAGAAAAACAAATCAAATTATTTACTACACAGAGTTTTTTGGCACGTGGACCATTTTAAGCATTTAATTTTTTGGTTTTATTATATTATCATTTTTTTTTTATGAACATCTGGTCTTTTAAACCCTTGAAAGATTCAAAACTTTTGCAGATCATACATTTGTCTTGCTCAATATCCTGTTTTTGCTAGAGATCTAATAATGTTAACATATTATTAGGAACAACAAAAGCATAATTTAAACCAATATTCTCTAATGAATGTAAAAAAGGTAAACTTTTTTGTTTATATGTTACTTTGTGGGAGGTGACCAAACCAATGCGGGAATATTTCTTTTTTTGCAAATAAAAACAAGAACAGCTTTGTGTTTCTGTATGTGAACAATATACAGTTCAACAATATACAGTTCAACAGTTATTTTATAAATAATATAAAATAAATTCATTGTCCATGGATATTTTTGGCTGTAATTTAGTATAGTAATTTACAACAGTTTGCTGGTTTGGTCTTTAAAGATTACCTCTTATAGGCTTATTTATTCTTCTTAATAATGGATCTTTGTTTTTGTATTGTTGGTTTTAAAATGGGACTTTGGGGTGAAAGCAAATTATAGATGATTTCCACCTTTTTATGACAATGAAACTATTAAAGTTTCTTTCAGTAAAGCACTTGCTGATGCCTTTGTTTGAAGACCTACTTAATAAGTCACTAATAAGGTAGAAAATAATGCTTTTATCATATCAATTATATGAATAGCATACATGTTTTATATTGTGTAATTAAATATTGATGTTGTAGTCCAAGGTTCATGCAACAAATCTGCCTTGTTGACTGACGTTACCTTTTGTAGAGTAAATAAAAGTCAATGATCCTGTTTGTAACAATGACTCAAGTTGCTCTTACAGTAACCTGACAGAGTAGTTTAACTTTTGATGGATAAATGTCCTTCACAGGGGAATAAAATGTGACTGTTCGAAGAAATTCAAGACACTGTCATCTGGCTGGCATTATCAATTTGATGGAACTTTATGGCCTCTTGAAGTTCACCAGGCACAGTAGTAATTCTGATTGTATGATTTTACATGCAGATTCTTTTAGTCACGTACTGCTGTAATTCTTAACCTGTGTGCAGGCATGAGTCAGTGAGTTTATGATAATATGAGCCACATTATCTGATGTCAAATATAGATTACTTTACATGCACCTGCCATAGTCTTATTTTTACTTCACCTTTGCTGGCCCTTTCAGTCATCAAACAAAATGTCCTCTACAGGGTGGAGCTTTCTTTTTCATTGAGCATGTGGTGGCAGACCCCTCCACTTGGGCACACTTCTTCCAGCATGTTCTCCAGCCTGTATGGTACTACCTTCAAGATGGATGTCATGTCACAAGGAAAACCTGGACTCATCTTGAGTCAGCTGGATTCTCTGACCTCCAACTCAGACATGTGGATGCACCAATGGTCTTTATGATCAAACCGCACATTGTGGGCTATGCTGTCAAATAGTCTGTATGATTTGCTTTGGAGCGACACCATCCTTTCACCAGAGAATGAATTTGCCCTGAACTTGCTGGTCTCCATGCTAAGAATGATACACACTGTGATAGTACTAATGCATTTTACTTTTATTAAAGTAGAAGTCCTGCTTTATTTATTTTTTTTTTTGAATAATAAGGCTTTACAGCTTATTACATGCCTTAACAGAGTTGACACAATTATATCAATTTTGCAGCTACATGTAAAAAAAAAATAGACTAAACAGCAAATTTCACAAGAGTCTCAGAGATGTTTACTGAGAAATGTAAATCACTGTGTTGCTATGATATGGACTCTCCAGGAATCAATTTTAATACCTGTGCAACTATTTGATTTATTCATTATTTGTATCACAGAGCAGCTGTATAAAGGCTGCCCAGTTTGGCCATGAATAAAATCTTGTTTTTTTTCACACAAAATTCCCCAATTTTTACACATTTTCTGTACGGCATAAAAAACTGAACTGCCACCTGGTGGTTACGTGTCTCAGTAAAGGTTTATAATTGCTAGCAAAAGTGCACCGGTGGGTCACGAGGAAGGGCTAGGGTGTTTTTTTGTGGTACAGTGATTCATAAAAATCTTATAGGGATGGAATTAACATGAGACCCAATAACAATGGTCTATGACTTTGTACATTACTAATGTAATTAGTTCATTGGCAAGTCAGAGAGGTCATTCCTGCAAAGTTTACCAGAAATAATTCTACCAATTCTGTCGGTATTAAGTTCATAAAAATGCAATGATCATGCAACCTATGAACCTTTGACCCATGACCACCAAAAGCTAATCCATTCCTTCTTGCATCAGAGGAGACATTTGTGTGGAGTTTGGGGAAAATTACCTAAAGTCTTCTTGAGATACTACATCCAAAGGTTCATATTCACAAACAATTAAATTGTAAACATGAATAAAACAAAACAAAATCTCCCATAACAAAAACAACAAGAGAAATATTTGCCTAATAGTTTTAATTTACGGACAGTGTGCTGGAGTTTGACTGTTGTTTTCAGTGGATTCACTCATCTCATCTCTCATCTCTGTTGTCTCATGAAAAAGAAATTTTAAAGACTTGGTACTTTAAGTTCTCTTGTTGATTAAAGTTACAGAAATGTATAATTGAATCACCTACACTGCTTAAATTGCTTTGACCACCTATCAAAAAAGAGAAAATATATTTTATAAACCATTCAAAAATATGTTTAAAACTGAAAATACTATTGTCATTGGATAGACGTTTTGAGCAGGAATGAGGCATTTCAAACTGAATTCACCTTTTTATACCAAAATTCAAGCAGGCTCATGGGGCTTCTCTGAGAAGCCGGAAATTAATCAAGCTTAACATTCAACCCTAAAGCTATTTTTTTCTGTTTAGGAATGGGAGTAAATAACTTTGATTTAAAAACTTGATAAAAACATAATAATGTGCTTTACTATTTTTCAGTTTTTTTGTAAAACAGTTAATCTGAAAAATCATGGGTAACAATATATTTTAGCATTAAACATCATTTCAGTTAAACGGCCTCTACATACTGGTTTTAAAAAATACAGAAACATATAAAATGATTTTGGAAATTATTGATGCTGTTGATTGAGAGCAGATGTGGCAAAAACTTTACATAATGGTAATGGTCTAATGAATTTGTTAAGCACTGTAAATCTAAACAGTAAACTTGTCCTGTGTGGTTTCTCTGAAGTGTCCACCTTTCGCGCCATCTTGTGGTGAAAGTACGTCACAGAAACGGTTGCTCAGGTATTAGGTCGGTAATCTCTTGATCCTCTCTGTGAAAATGCCCGTTGCAGAGCTTTGTTAAGGTCAGAGGAAAATGAAGTCCTGCCTTATGAAATCATGCAGATTACTCTGTTTAATGTTGACTTTGCCCTTACAGCTCATGGAGCTCACTGGTCTGTATGGTCTGTATAAACGCCTTTTTCCTCTGCTGGCCTACAACATAACATTTTCCTACAACGATAAAATGCACGACATGAAGAGGGAGCTTTTCCGGAACGTGGGTAGATTTGCTAATGCCGATGGCTCTCTTCGGCTGCTGGAGATTGGCTGTGGCAGCGGGGCAAACTTCAAGTTTTACCCCTTCGGCTGCACGGTGGTCTGCACCGACCCCAACCCGCACTTCCAGAAGTTTCTGCAGAGAAGCATGGACGCTAACACGCACCTGACCTATGACAGGTTTACAGTAACGCGTGGGGAGGACATGAAGGAAGTGGAGGACGAGTCAGTGGACGTGGTGGTGTGTACTTTGGTACTGTGTTCTGTCAGCAACGTACCACAGGTGTTACGTGAGGTGAAGCGTGTCCTCAGACCGGTGAGTTCAATGTGCTGCCTTCAGGTGCTGTAGGAAATGTCTATAATTGTGGCTCCGTGTGTGAGAATGGCCACGGTGTTGTTAGCTACAGCAGCATGTTAGGATTAAAGTGGGTGAGGGCATTTGGGGCACAAACCAAAACACGATAGAAGACGTCAGAATGTTTTTTCCCACGTTTCATACTTGACTGATACAACTGAGCAAGTCTACAAATCTATGCTGTCTGTTTATTACTTAATAAAGAAAGAAACTGATATATACATCTTGTGGCGTTTTAAGTACCAAAACCGCACCTAAATTATAGTTCAATATTTCAGAAGGGGCGTTTCATGACGTTTATTTTTTATTACTACATTCACTGCAGTGATTTTGATAAGCTCTGCCTCTGTAAGGAGAGAACTGGCACAGATTAGGCGATGCATTGCCACAGATGGGGACAAGAGCTCCACTGAATGTCGGTAAGAAAAAAACTGAAAGTAAGAAGGAAAGATAAAAAGAAAAATAACATTGGAGCTATTGTTAACTGCACTGAACACGCTGACTCTGCTTTATAAGCGGGCCCTTTTCAATCAAAAGTTCTGGGGACTTTTAGTTCCCAGAACTTTTCTTCAAATGACCGAATATGTCAAGTGCCAGGGGATGACTATGCAAATAAGGTCAATTACTAAAGACATCCAGGCTACAACTTTTGAAGGTTTTTCCATGTTCTTCACCTGGCCACAGGGGAGAGAGTTCCCATGTTTTCTTTTTAAAACATTTCAGTTTACCACCTATGGACATTAAAATGGCAAGCCCTCTGGGGTAACCTGACACATCAGACAGACGCCATACATCTGCCACGGAAATATTTCACTAGTCCATCTGGGAAAGAGCCGTTCGAAAATGTTTTCAGAGGGCAGAACTTTCAAAAACAACAGCAGCTGGTGATTGGACAATAGTTCTGCTCGTCACACTCATCACAGACCAACCCACATCATCCACAGTATGACGTAGCAGCTCGCGCTGTTTTTAGCCGTTAGCTTAAACCACGTTTCAGTCCTTAGAGACTATTGTCTTACATTAAATTATACAACACAGATGTATCATTTACCACTTATATGTGACATGAACCTCGTCAAAGACAAGCAGATTGACATGTCCGCTGACATGTCCGTGGAGGATTTCCGGGTTCTTTTCCCCTGTCGGGAGAAGTGCAAAAACACGATTACTCTTAAGAAAAGCTTTAAGTGACATTCTTTGCTCCTCTTTTAAAGAGTCACGTCCGCAGCTCCCACCTCTCTTCCCTGATTGGGCCTTTAAGCATTTAGCCGGTGAAGTCGTTATAATGGAGGTTGGCAAGATGGAAATGCAGGATTTCAGACGATGAATTGGGCAGGTCCGTCTGCTCTGCAAGGCTTTCTCTGGGGTGTTTTAAAAATAAACGGAATGTGCTCTCTTTTAATCTGACTTTGATTTGGAGTGATCTCAAAGCATTCATTATTTTTTTTTATACTTAATCTCAGGTTTATTTTATTAAATTATAATTAGTAACTCTATTATTAGCTTCCTTATATATGTTGTATTATTATTTCTGTTGATGTACTTATTTACATTTAAATCCTTTTTAAACTTGTTTTATTCTTCTGGTATTTTTTAAAACCATGTCTGTCTGTTCCTGCTTTCATTTCCAGCATACTCTTGTTCAAAATCTTAAGATCAGTTGAAAATTTGCAAGAATTTGCATTTTGCACTGTTCTTAAGAAGGTCCCAAGTAGAGGTTCAAAATGCAAAAAGAAAAAAATGGGAGCGAGAGACAAAAAAATTGAGCAGGGAATTTATTAAAAACTAAATTTAAACTCAAACATGACTTAGTCAGCTGAACAAAAGTTTAAGACCACAGCCTTTAAAAGCCTAATTCTGTGCAAAAACTTGGATTTGGAATAGATTTTTTGTCAGGTATTCACACTGTCATGACCTCCTGATGGCAAAGGCAAAAAAGCTTTCTGTCTTTGAACGTGTTCGGATTGTTGAGCTGCATAAGCAAGGCCTCTCGTTGCATGCCAATGCTACTGAGGTTGAAACAGTCATTTTAAACTTCTTAAATGATTCTGAGGGTTATGGAACAAAAAAGTCAAGTGGTAGATCCAAAAAAAATTTCACTGGGGATGAGCCAGTAGATCCGATTGGCTGTCAATCAAGACATGGGACGATCCTCAACCTAAATTAAGGTCATTACTGGTGCCAACTGCAGTCCAATAAATCATCAGTTGGCATCTGCGAGGGAAAGGCTTAAAAAACAAAAAATGGCAAAGTCCACATCTCCTTCAATGCCACAGAGTTGCCTGCTTGGACTTTGGAAGGGAGCACCAAACATGGGACAACAAAATATACTAAAACTTAGAGGTCAGAGACTGAAACTTGGTAGAGAGAGTATGGAAGGGGGGCCACTGGTAAGCCTGTTGCCTGATTTGCTTGATCATGTTTGCTGCTCACAGCACAAAGACAGGTTTCAGTGTGCATGTCTGTCAAGTGAGTGTGTGGAGGGGAAATGTCAGGGTAAAGTTACTATTAAAAATACTCTTTGTGTTCAGATATGCAGCTTACCAAAATAAACTAAGGATTTTTAAGAAAATGTGCATGTGTAGACTAGAGTCACATTGAGCAGACTCACTGAACCTGGTTTGATGTCACAATCTGCCTTTGTTGCCTTGTTGTTTCAGGGAGGGGCCTTCTACTTTTTGGAACATGTCGTTTCTGATTGCTCCTCTTGGACGTACTTCTTCCAGCATGTGCTTGAGCCTCTCTGGTACTATCTTGGGGATGGATGTATTATTACCAGAACAACATGGAGGGATTTGGAAACTGCAGGTTTTTCTGAACTCAACCTAAAACACATTGAAGCACCCAGGGTGACAGTGTTGATAAGACCACACATTATGGGTTATTCTGTAAAATAACTGAAAGGGAAAATTAAGACACTTCTTGTTGACTTTATCGAGTATATTTACATCAAGCTCAAACACAATGAAGAAAATTTTACATAATGCTTGTGTGCAGATTTTTGCCAGACAATGGGTCATAATGTGTAAGTACATATGTTAAGCCATATCACACATGTAACCCTGAAAGCTTTTGCTAATTCACTTTCAAAATTTCCTGAACTGCATGTCCACACCTGTCTGACAGCTGGAGGTTTTTCTGCTGTTTGCCTATAAAACCCCATTCACAAACACACACACTCCAATAGGACTCCATGAAAAGTCCTGAATTTTCCCCCACCCTTCTACTGAATGAAACAGCAGGAGGTATTCTTGATGAGGGGGGCAAGTGAAAAGAAGCAGCTTAATTATTTTACCCCAACATTTTCTTGAACATTTGTTAAAAAGGATGGCTGTGATAGGCAATGGGATCTATGGGACAGGGGTACCACACCCCATTCACACTTGTACAAAAATCCACAAATTTCCCCTGCTGGCACCTTGATTTTAAAGTGTGAAAAAACAAGTCAGGAACATTTTTTGGTAGGTTATTCATAAAGTTTCATCTGCTAGGAGGGCATGACAGAGAAAATTTAGGATGAAGTGTGGGTAAAAGAACCCCTCCTGTTAGTGTTCAAAAATGCATCTCAAACAGGTAAATTCAATCAGTTTTTAAGGGTCTGCGCATATGTAAATAGGGTTTCAGTATAACCTCATTTACACTTGCAGAAAAGCCCTATAAAAACTTCCTTAGGCTACCTGAGTGAGTTGCATATAGTGGCTGTAGGGCACAAACCGATCTCTGAAATTGCTATGCTAAAGGAAACTGTTAATTTTGTAGACTAATAATTTTCGTCATAGTTTTAGTCAACAACCTTTTTCCCCCCGACAAAAACTAGACTATAACTAAAAAAAAACAAGTGTACATCGACAAAAACTAAAACTAAAGTAACTGACATTTTCTTTAACAAATTAAAAACTAGACTAAAATGTTTCACAGAGACTAAATCCAATCAGAATTTCGTCATGTAGAAAGTAGAGACAAGTTAGGAATCACAGCTTGTTTGGTTGTGTGGAAAGGTTGGATGTGTTAATAGGGACATCCAGTCACAACCGCCTTAGCTTCATGATGGCAGGATCCAAGTGTAAAACATGACTTCAGAAATTCAAGGAAACATAAAAAATGCTTTACAATTTTCCAATTCATATTTTAGTTGATTTACAGTAGATTTTGTCGACTAAAATGTTGTGAAATTTCATCAACTAAAACTGGACTGAAATTAAAACAATTTAGATGACTAAATTATATAAAACTAAAAGATATTTTAGGCAAAAGACTAAAACTAAAACCAAATTAAAATGTACTGTCCAAATTAACACCTGAAAGGGAAGAAAAAACACTACTACTGAATGACTGCTGTATTGTCCTGATTATATTTTTTTTCTCTTTTATTCAGTTAAGTTTATCAAACCCACTCACCAACATGAAAGGTGACCAAAAATATTGATTCATAAAAAACAATTATAAAAAATGGAAATACAAAGTTTGTGCCTGTACAATATGAGAGAGCAAACTGCGGCAGGAAATCTTCCTACTGTTAAGGCCCAGTGTGAACAAGGTCAGGAAATTATCTGCGAAGGTTAGTCTGATATCCTGCATGTTACCTTCTCAGACTAGATGGCATCTGTTTGCATTTCTGTTAACACTGAACAAAAGCAAACTATCTGCAATTAAATGAGCCAAAATAAATTTATTTACTTACAGAATCAGCAACATTTCATTCACTGTTTGTTCTTCTTCCCCAACCCTCCCAAGATGTACATAATAAATATTACCTGGACGCTGTGCTTCTTTTTTCCCTGATTGTCTAAGTAACTGCCAAGAAACAACCAAACAAACCACACTCAACATAAGCCTCTATCTTACCCTTTGTATTCCATTGCACAAAAATAAGGAATGACAGTTGTAACATCTCCATTTTCGGGGAATGAGGGGAATTGCTGTTTCACATAATAAAGAGGAATTATGTCTGCGTGACAATAATACAGTCATAATTCTGCAAATTCTGTTAGATGATTAAAAAAAAACTCCAACAGCCACGTTTTTAAAAACACAAAGAAAAAAAATGAAGGGATATATTTAGAAACTGAGACTTACAGTTAAAGCTCACGATTTCAAACCTCCCAGTATTAAAAAGAGACAACTATAAATGTTATAGCAGTAGCAAAAAAAAAAAAAAAAAAGCAGGTGGAAAAATGGCCAATTTAATTGTTGTTTGTGAGTACATTGTACTGCAAAGACTAGACACTTTCATATCAAACAGTAAAAAAAGAGGAGGATCTCAGCCTGAAATAAAGTGTTCCCAGAAACCCTGTTCATGTCCCAATGGCTGGGCAGTGACACTCCGACACACTGAATTGAATCCTCAATCTTAGATTTAGACATATTAGCCTGTTTTTACACAATAAATGTCCTTTAATGTTTTGAGTTCTTCAATAAGTGTCTTGTTTTGGTTTTCAAGAACAGCTACACGGTTTTCCAGGCATTTTACATATTCTTTTTTCTTCCGCCGGCATTCACGTGCTGCTTCTCTAAAGGAGAGGAAAAAAAGAAGAGTCAGTCAAACTCAAAGATGAGACAATAAACACTGCACAAAAAACAATATCAAAGTTATCTTTATTATTTAGGGAGAAAGAAGCGATTACTTTAAGAGTCTTATTCCATATCTACCATCTAAACAGCTAAGATGGTAAAATATGAACCAACACTGTAAAAGCAGGTGCATGAAAGGGCTTGTTGGAATAGTTTTTTAAGCTTCCAAAATCACTAGCATCCCATGTACCTGTGTGACCAATAAACAGATATGCACTGTCATTGCTGCAAGTCCAACTGTGACCATCACACATTGCAAGGGCCCTTGTGTCAGAATTTGCCCCTCCTCAGTGTGTATTCCAAGCAGCTGCTTCAATGCAAAACATGCAGGGATACAGTATGTATATATATGGCATAGGTCAGGATGGCAGTGCCAGTTTTTAAGGCTTTTCACTGTTATTATAGCTCTGTAAGTACTATACATTTTTTTTTTACAATAGCTGAGCACTTAAGGCATTTTCACACTAGGCTTGAATGTTTGTAGTGTGCCCTGGCAAAGTTGCTTCCTCCTCCCCGCTGGCCTGCTTTCACACTATTAATATTGTTCCATGCGCGCTTGTTATGTACACATTTAAATACAGTATCAATCAGTCTTTCAATATAATGCGCCAAGTCATAGCAAATGCTATCCCCAGACACTTAACAAAAACTACACTTTTGATAACTGTCAATGCCTTACTCTTATTTTCAAATATATTTTTATTTGCAGTAGCTGGTGGCATGCATGTAGTTGATCTGCAAGGCTGCCAGAAACAAGAAAGGAGGAGCATCTATGGCAAACACTTGTTTAAGTTCTGTGTGGACATACCATGTTGTCACCATGGATGTATGGATGTTTTAGGATTTTTGTGAGGTCAACAACGGCCCTCTTCCTATCTCCACGTCTACTGTGGAGCTCAGAGAAGGAAATAACCGCATGTTCCGTAGAAACGATGGTACGTGAAAGGTGGAAGACATTTACAAATGCCTTTACAACACTACAGCCTGATGAGTGTATAGAGACAATACAGTAAGCACATTTCCAGAGCACCATACTCCAGTATATATGAATGGTGCCAGGGACACAGTTTATTTTAATGCAAAAGTAACAGTAAACTTGAAAAAATGTCCAAGCATGATTGCAACGATCACAGAGGAAGACATTTTACACCCTTTTCCCTTTAAAAGCCCCCCAAAAAGACAACCTCTTATAATCATCTGGTGTGATGTATAATTAGGATTTTATTTTACTTAAAGACTATTATTTCCGGTGCACCAGTAAAAAAAAAAAACATTCATTTGTGTGCTCACGTTTACATTAGTGACTTGTGTGTTCACCTAAGATGGTCCTTCATTGTTAAGCTTTCTGGAATTGGTTCACATTAGCATGTTTAATAATGGCCTGTCAACCAAACATTCAAGGCTATGCCCAAGGAAGAGCTTTACATAGCATGAACAATAAAATAAGTTATTTATCTGACAGAAAGGAGAACAGTTCTTGAAGATATTGTCCAGAGTGTCTGAGATTTTTCCTTCTGACAATGAATAAATGAACAAATGCATAATGAACACATACCTGTTTTTAGCAAGTCTGATTTCCCTCTTCATTGTTGGATCGTCCGACTTGCCTTGAGATAACCCCACCGAGGAAGTCATAACTACAGTCTGAGGCAGGGAGCTGGATGAGGGTGCTGTGCGGATCTGGTATGCCTGCATCTCTCCTCCTGCACCTGGGGGGGAACACAACAGAGCGAATATGACAATTAGGCACAGCTTCACTTAACGCACCACCAGTAAAAACTCAATGATTAAGTTTTGATTTCAATTTTACAAATCTAAGCTTTATTTGCTGACCAGAAATATCTATAATGGAGAAATTGTATCGCATATTTGTCTACTTATAAAATGTCCAAACATTAACTGAAAAACTTGCTCTAAGACCAACCTACACTTTTCTTTGAAATGCCATTTTTGTCTTACCTTGTACCACAACCTGATTGCTAGGCACAAGAATTTGCTGGCCATCAGGTGTCTGTGCATACTGAAGGATGGTGGCACCTTGCTGGGCTCCGCCTGAGTTTGCCATGGCAACAGCCTGTAGTCCCTGAATGCCTTCAGATCCAGGAGTTGCGAGTTGGAACGCACCATTAGCTGATATAGTAACTACAGAAAGCAAATACACAAAATTAATATACAGACATAAAGCCCATTCACACTTGCCATAAATCCCTGAAAGTATCCGTCCATCATCTGGGTGAGCCATATGTGTGAACGCACACAGACGAGTTTTTCACTCAGACTTCACCGAGTGCTTCCTCATGCCCCCCTCATAGTTTATCCGAGCAGGCTCATGTCTGAATGCTGATTGAGAAAATTCACTGAGGTGAGTGGGGAGGGTTGATGACATCACCCTGTGCGACCAGTGCGAACCAGGAAAACAGAGACTTGACAGGACAGATAAAAACAACTGCTGTAGAGGGAGAAGTTTATCTGACTGTACGGGGATAACACGAACTCAGTTGTGTGTCTGGACATTTTAAAGTGTTCTTTCCACAGAACATCATCAAAGTTCACGCCACTGCTGAATATGGACATGAAACTTGCAGCTTTTTTTTCTCGGTGTAATTGTCATGCATGTTATGACACTTCATATTCACTTCTGTGTGCTACAGCGCTCCTCTCAACTATTTAACTGATGCTTTTAAACACATATAAATTGTTTGTGCACTATCATATTATGAACACTGACTTTTATCACGTAAATTTGACGTTGTTTGCGCCCCCCCACATCCTGCAGGGACTACTCTCTGCCGAAAATGTCAGTGTCTTACCTGGGCAGGCTGCCCTGATATTATCCTGATAATATCAGGGTTGCATATGTAAAAAGGGCTAAACAATGTACTATCAGAACTATTCAGCATCTTAATTAGCAGTTTTTCAATTAGCCTACAGAATCTGTACATAAACCCTCCACACAACCTCACACCCCTCTTCTAGAGGCATCTAAAATCAGAAATGAAGTATAAAATGGAGAAGTCCTCACTGTATTGGCCGCTGCTGGTCTGATAGATTGGTCCGGTGGGTACTGTAACGCCTGTCACTCCAGTGGATGTTGGGCTGTCATCTTTCGCCTCAACATGCGTCACTTCCTCTGATGACAGTTCATTTAGGATTTTTCTGCAAAACAGAAGAAAGGTAAGTTCTTATTTTACCATTTCGCTGTTGTTGTGTGTCAGACTTGGAGTTAGGGTTTTTTTTTCAAACCTGTATGAAGGCCGTCTTGCAAGGATTTCTCTTGTTTTTTGGGCAGCTACTCCGCTGTCTGATGAGTCCTGTGAATCTTCACTGTCAGAGCCCTGTGCCTTAAGAAGGAGATGTATGAGTATTGAAACTGAAGTGAAGCAGAGACCAACATTTGGAGAGACAGATAGTCATACAATGTAAATAGAGTTCTTACCTGTGCACTCTGACCCTGGGGGGACTGAATTACTGATGATTGAGCAGACTGGATCACTCCTTGGACCTGAAACTGACCCCCTGGCAGCTGTACAACAGCTACAGAAGAACCGCCCAGTGACATCTACAATGAACAAGATTAGAAAAATCATGGCAATGAATCATGGTTATAACTTTCATAAATTTTGTGCAAACAATGTATACTAAGATTCTTAAAAATACTACTTTAAGTTATTGTTAGGTATTCATGAAACATTTGGGCAAAATATTATCATCCATAGTTTTAATGGATTCAAGTACATATTTATAAAATAAAAACAGTGTACTTTAACATATATTTGAGGTAAATGCTCTGTAACATTTCTGTTAGTTATTTTCATTAGATTTTTATTTTCTTATGTCTCATTAGATAGTTCTCAAACACTTTAAACAAAAAAGATACTTGCTTATGTGTAACTATACCATAAACCAATCTTAAGTGGGCTGTCTTGGCTCTCTTAGTAAAAGTGGACAAGTTATATCAGCAGTGCAAGGGAGGCTGCAAAAATATTCAACGGTAGTATTAATAAAAACTCAGAGGTTTTTCTTTAGTTTTCAATAATCTATAAGTTACCTGTTGGGCTATCTGTGAGAACTGAGAGGTTGTGATGGATGTTGGAATGGTGACAGTCTGTGAATCAGTGCCATTGCTGCCCTGCTGTACTTCCTCCATAGTAACTGGGAACAAATAAATAAATATTACTGTTTTATTACTGCCACGTTGGGCAACATAACTGTGTGTTTCTGATAACCTATTTCTACCACAAAGCCATTATGTTCCCTCATATTTATTCATAATAATAGCTCAGTTTGTCTGTTAGGCATTTCTTTCTGCCCATTTAAAAAATATCTTCTCTGAATCAGCATTTAGATGTGCCAGGTTTGACACAACAGCTATCTGTTCCCCACATTATTTGCTGATAACTGATGCTTGTAAAGGGCCAATAATTATGTCAAGTTGATGGCAATGTACATCCCTTTAATCATATCAAATCTTATAGAAGAGCTTTAGAGCAATTCAAAACAAATATTTTAGAAATCTATCAGTAGATTGTTTAAAACTGAAAACTTTGTTTTTGGACATACCTTTTTCACTGGAATGAGGCATTTCAAACTGAGTTCACATTTTTAAAACCAAATTTGTGCCAGCTCACTGGGCTTCTATGAGAAGTCAGAAATTAATCGAGCATAATGCTAAACCACAATAAGTATTTTTTTCTGTTAAGGAATGCAAGTAAATAAATTTAATTTGACACCTTGATCAAGAAATAATTCCTTTTTTTGTAAAACACAAAATCTAAAAGTTCATGGATAAACATAGTAATTACATTTCAGCTTTAAAATATAATTTTGATTAATGAGCTGCTACATACTGGGGCATTTAACCATTACAGAGACATAAAAATGATTCTGCACATTACCAATGCTGTTGATATAGGGCAGCTGTTGCATAAACCTTACACTGAATGGTTTAATAAAATTGTTAATCACTCTATGTACGTGTGTGTATATAAATACATACACACCCACACAAATATCACTATTTTACGACATGGATT
The DNA here is from genome assembly GCA_037902135.1 of Cetoscarus ocellatus. Lineage (NCBI taxonomy): Eukaryota > Metazoa > Chordata > Actinopteri > Labriformes > Labridae > Cetoscarus > Cetoscarus ocellatus. Next base: position 600,516 of record JBAMNC010000565.1, on the reverse strand, counting down.
AAGGCTTGAATGCACGACAGTAAGGGGCTATTTCAGTTATAGTTTAAGCCATCGGCCAGCCTATTACTACACGACATTCGTGTTAAAAGCTTCAATATAAAACAATACTAGCAAAGGCGTTACTGTTTGAAAATGCGGTGCCCCCTTTCCTTTCATGTAGCTCCATAATCCCCTGAATAAGATCTGCATCAAATCACAGTTCTTGCCTTAACCCAAATCTGTTTTAAAAGTGAAAGAAGTCACTTTGAGCTCTCTTGAGATCGACTTCCTCTTTGATTGAGTCAGTTAGCCAATGCACCCGTGGTAAACGTGGGAGTTACGGAACAAAGCTTGACCCAACAGTGATCACTGATAACTTTACCGCCCATGGTTTCATTAAAAACATATTACGGGATGGGTCATAATCCAGGCTCGTAAATGCAAATTAATTATTGCAGACTAACTTCTAGAATGATCGACTCAAACACACCGCCGCTGCTGCTAGTTTTGCACAGCTAACGTTCAGTAAAACGGATG